>CANSZD010002917.1:25000-625000 GCA_947648045.1 Beta corolliflora | reverse complement strand
ATGACTAAATGAGTGGCAATAGCTAACTTTAAACTAGGCCAAAGTTAACTCTTAATAATCCTCCCATCGCTAGTAATTCGCAACTAGCAAAAATTCAGATTATTAGCATTAAGAACTATCAACCCAATCAATCAAAACACATAGATCTATTAATTAACTTGATCAAATTATACTCTACTTTAAACTGGAATTATGTCGCAAATTCTAATTTAAAATAGTTACTACCCATATTACGTAATTCGTACTAGGACAAATTATGTAATTAGCATAAGAACATACTATATACTCAAAAGATAGCAATTAAGCATAAAAATGTAATCTTTATTAGCAAGAACAAGTTTAATTTGAATATCATATCAAGATTCGAACTAACAATGTAAATACTAGAATTCAAAGACCCAAAAACACAATTGAAAAATTAAATAATCCAAGTACAAGATCATAATTTGTGAATATAAATTTCTGGATAAAACTAAAGAGATTGAAGGAGAGAGAAGAACTTATAATTAATCCCCGGAAATCGCTGCTCGACTTCGGTTTCGACACCTCCGGCGACCCCGACTCTCACTTTTCCTCGCTGCACAGTAGCTGGACGGCGATGGATTGTCCTTCCTCCACTTCAAACCTTCACTCTTTGCCTCGAGATTTCACTGTCAAACTCCCTTTATTTTTAATCAAAAATCCTCTCAAGCTTGCTTCCCTTCTCCACCGAGTAAACCAAAGTATTTGTAGTAGAGTAGTGCCAAATTCCCCTCCCAAGATGATAGAATTTCATCCCTAGATTCACGCAATGTCTATCTATCTCTTAATATTTTCAATTTCCCAACTGAAATAGAGAACCTAATATGATAGAATTTGAGTAAGAGTAGAAGATATAACTTTTCCATGTTTCCTTCATGTACTGGAGGGAAGAAGAGAAGGAGTTGATATTTTTGTTTTGGCGGGCGACGTACTGTGCTCTCTTGGTCTCCAATTCCCCTTTTCCTTTTTTTGTTTCTTCTTTTTAATTTCTTCATTTCTTTACTTCCTTTCTCACGTGCAACTTATTTTGCTACTTGTAAGCATAGTGTTTGATTTGTTCACTTGGTTAGTCACCTATGATACATAACACACTAATTAAGTAAAGTTTATATTAAAAATATGTAACTAACACAAAATGGTCTAACTTATATTAAAACTAGTAAAATCATAAAATATATGACAAAGATAAACTATAAAGCTGAAATTAGGGACTAAATACATAATAAATAGCACACTTATCACTCTCCTCTCTCTCTTCAATCCTCCTGCTTCTCTCTCTCTCTCCTTAGTCCCCCCCCCCTTCTCGATGTCTAGACGGCCACCGCACCGCCTGCCCTCTACGGCTCCACCGCATCACCTCCCATTCTCTCGCTTCTCCCTTTCATCTTCGTCGGTGGTTTTGATACGTGGTTTCGATGCCCTTCTTCCTTGGTGATTTTAAAGTTCTTTTTCGTCGGTGATTTCGAAGCTCTCTTCAATGGTGGTTTTGATTCCCTTCTTCGTCGGTGATTTCCGAGCTCTTCATTTGCTCTGTTCTATGTAGATTATAAATATGTAATCCAAAAAGTTTATTTTTGTTTAATTAACCGTAGCTTTTAGTTTAGTGAATGTTAGAATTGGATGTTGTCTTTGGTTTGAATTTCAGTGATTGTTGAATTGTAATTTTGTTCTACATTATATTGTGTATTTTTTTGAGATGAATTTATAATTTGTTGTTGAATTATGATTTGGTAAATAAATTAGGGTTTGAGATTTTAATTTATGTATTGTATAAGAAGATAATATGTGAAAAATAATCTTTTAGGGATGGATACGTTTTGGACCCGGATTCGTAGGATCCGTCGGATCTGGATATGGGTCCAACTTTTTCAAACCCGATGGATCCGGGTCGGATCAGGATCTGGGTCAACCTGGACCTGGTCCATATCCGACCTGTTGCCATCCCTACTTACATATTTGTCTCCAGTACCAACAACTATCCAAGGGAGGAGTGTACTTCCACCAATCAGCATCTTTGACATACACCTCATTTACGGATTTAATCCACATATTATCCTGCTTTGTGGTGATAGCCTACATACCCTGTTCCACTCTTTGATCTTCCTCAGACCAAGCCCACCTTCTTGCTTAGGAGTGCACACTCTTTGTCAGGCAACATTACCAGGCTTATACTATTGTCATAAGTACCGCTCCACAAGAAAGCCCACCACACATGCTCAATTTTATTCAGCACACTCTTGGGCGAGACAAAAATTTGTGCCCAATATACATGTATATTGTATATTGATCAACACTGAATTTATTAATTGCAATAAGTTCCTTCTACTCTAAACTTTTACACTAGCTCCCATCCTCTCCACTATACTCCTACATTCTGCTACTGAGATCTTCTTGGCATAAATGGGGACTCTGGACCGGAATCTGGACTGGACTGAGCCGGACTGGAATTTGGATCGGACTGGACCGGACCGAAGATTCCGGTCAGGTCCTCGGTCCACTGAAAATCCCGATTTCGGGTTTCCGGTCCGGTTCGGTCCAAACCCGGGAAATTCTGGTCCGGACCGTTGGACCGTAATTTCTGATTTTTTAGCTAAAAAAAAGTTTATATGTTAAAAAGGTTTAAAATGGTATAAAGTTAGAAAGCTAAAACCAACTATTTATTACCTTTAGGAATATTGTTATTAAGATTTTTTTTTTAAATGAAATAAAAAAGATATTTTTTAAAAAATACAGATTCCGGTCCGACAGGTCCAAAAGCGGGCCGGACCGGACCGGACCTCTAGCATTTTTTCCGGTCCGGTCCAGACCCAAAATTTCTCAGATTCCGATCCACCGGTCCAGCTGGTTCCAGTCCGGTCCTGGACGGGTGAACACCCCTACAGTGTCCTAGATACTTAAATGACAGTTTTTGTGTGTAAACGTGGAAGTATCTTTAATTCTTTGTATCAACTTTAGTCTTCACTCCAGCAATATAGAAATCAGTTTTTTTTTTCTCATTTGTCTTCAAACCTAAAGATTCTGAATGCAACTTGAAAGCTTGAAATATAGTATACACACCAGGAAAGTTCCCACCACATCAAAGTATAACATCATCGATCAGCAAACACCAAATGATTCATCCTAATGTTTTTGCATCTTGGATGAAAAGTGATTTTAGGATGATCATTATTTTTCCTCATTACACTTGACAGGTACTCCATACATATCACAAAAATCAAAGCAGATATGGGATCTCCTTGCCTTAAACCCCTCTTGGAACAATAAAACCCAAGTAATGAACCATTCACCATGAGAGTGAATTAGGAGTTTGAACACAAGTCATCACTAGATTTACAAACTTATCAGGGAACTGCAAAGCTCTCATCATCTCTTCCGAGAAATTCCAATCAATTGTGACATATGCCAGCTTCCTCATATCTAATTACATTATACAACTTAGGTTGACATTCTTTCTCTATAATGTCTAACCAAATCCTGACAGACCATAATGTTATGCACTGTAAATCTTTTATGCACAAATGCCCTCTGGTTTTCAAAAATTAAAATAGGGAGGAACAACCTAAGCCCATTATAGAGCATCTTATTAGTAATGCACTTATATAAAGTATTACGACAAGCAATAGGTCTAAGTTCCATCACAAAGTTAGAACAAGATACTTTTGGGATCATGGCACTATTCACCTCCTCTTTAGTATAAGGACTATTAAGCAGCTGGATGTGGGCATCAAACACCAGATCCCCATTTGTATCACAATATTTTTAACAGGAATTCCATTCTCTGAAGCAGTGCCAAATAACTGATTATAATACTGCCAAAATGCTCAATCAACATCCTCCAGATTATCCATAAATTTCCACTAGTGTTATTGATTGCATGTATATGTTTTGCAATATCCTTACTTTGATAGGTTGATGAAAGAGAGCGCTATTTTCATCTTCGTCTTTGCACCGATATAGCTTAGCCTTCTATGCTAAAAACGATAGGTAGGCTTTATGCACTCTTTTATACTCGAAGAACTACTCTTGCCTCGGCAGACTTCTCAACTCCGGATCCATAGGATTCTCTCGCAAAGCACTATGACTCTGTAACATTTCCTTGTAAGCACCAATGTCACTACTTTGCATATTTGAAAAACCTTCTAAATTCAACGTCTTCAAAGCTTTTTAAATTTTCTTTAACTTTGTCACCACTTTATACATCAAACTCCCTGTAACATGTTCAGACCAACACTCTTCCATAATATCAAGGAAGTTAGGAGCTGCACTCCATATGTGGAAATAATTGTAGAGATGTTTCCCAAATTCAATAGCAGGGTATACAACAACCACAATAGGGCCATGATCAAATTTCCCTTATGGCATGAAGTACTCACGCTATGCCTAATTTATCGTAGCTCGATCTAGCTTGTAAAACACTCTATGCTCCCCTTGTTTATTATTCCATGTAAATATGCATCCAGTACTATGAATGTCATACATACTACACATACCACACCTAGACATACATTCTTGTAATGTAGTATACTCTTGAGCTCTTACAACAGACCCAATTCTTTCCTCAAGCTTTAGCACACAATTGAAGTCCACGACTATAAGCCAAGGACCCCTTATTCTATTATTTAAGTACTCAATATCTTCCCAAACTAATCTTCTCTCAGTAACATCATTTGAAGCATACAAAAAGGAACAAAAAAAATTGCTCATACCACTCACTAGAGAAATGTAATATGGTATTACTTTACTAGAAAAAGAAAGAATTCTTACATGGAAGCTCCTTGGCTTCCAGGAAACCACCACCCTTCCACCTTTATGATAGGCAGAATTTGAAGTGAAACACCATCCATTGAATAGTCTTTGGTAAAGGCACCCCATATTTTGTGCCTTTACCTTTGTCTCAAGGAGACCAACCAAGCCAACAACCTTCATATTAAAAAATTTCTTCACATTCTACTGCTTCTGTGGGTTGTTGATCCCTTGACATTCCATACAATGATTTTATCCATATCCCTCAAGGGGTTGGCTACCTCATGTCTGTCTAATTACCTGTTACACACATTCTACATCCCCAACAACTATATTCTAGGTTGGATTATAAAGTAGTTCAAAATTGTTCTGTGTTGGAGCTGCTTTTGTACTGGATAATATTCTCCTTGCAGTGCTCCTAACCTGTTGGTATTCAGGTTCTCCAACCTCTTGTTGTAACCCTTTAGTTGAATTTTGGTTGAACAACCACATTCACAACTTGCTTAGGTCTCCATTCCTTCCTAGTAATAGCCTTAGTGCACTCATTCACATTGTGACCCATACCTTTACAAGCAGAACATACTATAGGCTTCCATTCATAATGCATTTCCACTGGAACAACAGCATCCTTCTCATTCACAAAAGAGATTTACTTTGAGAACTATTAGTCAAGTTGCACTTCTCATATCACCCTAGTATACATCTCTCTTACTTGTCACTTGATCTAGCTTAATTAGCTTTCTAATTAAACTAACAATCTTATGAAGACATTGCTCTCCCCAATATTTAAAATCCAGCTTTAGTAAAACCCAAGTAGAAAGAGTTCTAATGTTTTCTCTACATATATGAATATCAGCAGTCCAAGCCTTCATAATGACTGGCTTATTATCGAAAGAAGTGGAGCATTACCTTAGTTTTAAAAGGCGCAAAGCGCACCAAGGCGCAAGGCGAAGTGAGGCACAAGGCGAAGGCGCGCGCATCCCGTAGGCGATGACTCTCATTTCCAAGCTAAGTTAAATAATTATGGATTTAAGAAAAAAATGATACTAATATAAAAAGTGACATATTTCTATAAAGAAAAGGAAAAATATTGCAGATAAAGGACATCAGTGGGGTCAACTGATAACGGGAGTGGGTACCCATTTTACTTCAACAATACACCATTCAACTTAAAAAGAAATGGACAAAAAATGTTCAAAGCTCATATGAAGATCAAAGAGTAGAAGATTATCTGATAGAAGCTCAAGAAAATGAGTTGAAGAAGAAAAGATCATCGAAGAAGACAAGAGAAAAGATCGAAGAAGAAAAGAGAGAGAAAAAAAGAGAAGATCGAAGAAAGAAAAAGAAGACTGACCTGAATGTTGATGTCGTTGTCGGTTCTACGGAGATATGGTGTATGGGATGATGGTGGTTGGCTCGCTGGCATCTTCTGTCACCTCTAGCGAGTTGGCGGCCATCAATTGCCGTCAATTCGTGAATTGGAGTTTTTCTCCCAAATTCGAGATTTATAATTAGGGTTTGATTTGATGAGATTTACTACAATTACCTAAAGGCTTTTGCTCAAAATTGCTAAATAAAACCAAGCTAAGTTTGAAATTGAATGTTTTTGGGATTTTTTTTTTACTTTTTAACTGAAGTCTACTATCTCCCGCTCTCTTCCACGCCTCTCCACTAAAAGCGGCAAGGCGTTGTGCCTTGCGCCTCTTCCAAAAGCGGCAAAAAGTGCGCGCCTCAGGTTGCCTGTCGTGCCACACTTCGCCTGTCTTGTCGGATGCATTGGCTGGCACCTCTACTCGCCTGGCTTCTAGGCTCGCGTTGGGCTTGCTTTTCAAAACTTAGAGCATTACTAGCCTAAACTAAGCCCCTCTTCTCCATTGATCTGAATCTAACCACAAATATCCCCTTCTTCACCATCACTACTTTATAAACACATGTTTCCTCCATACATGGCGAACAAACCATTCCATAACATGAATTAGAGGGTTTGCCCCCACAACATAGCAATATAAAGCAGAATTCTAAAAGCCACTTTCAACTTAAACATCAGCTAATTCAACTTTTACCATAGCAGCATCATTAACAGGTGGATTCTTTACATTAACCTCATTTTCCTGATTATTAGGTGAAAATAAGATTGGAAGAGGATCAATTCTTACCTTTACCCCAATTCAAATGCCAACTCTGCTCTAGTGCCATTCACTCACCAAATCGTTGTATCATTTCAAGCCAATCAGAGAAATTCTCCCTCAAATTTGATTGTTGCTGCAACGATCTTAGAGACGACGTTGGAGAGAGAATTTCCGCCTGAAAACGAGTAGCCTCCTCAATTTCCATTGACTTATTTTTTTTGCGCCTGAGAAACGTATGTCGGTCCCTTCCTTTTTCCGGTGGTGAATTCGCTTGAAAAGCCTTCATATGAGCTTTAGTTTTTCTTGCCATGGGCGACTGACATACATTGTTGTAGGCGTGTTTTTATTTCGCCTACACGGTATGAGCGCGTATTTGATTTCACTACCCCATTGTTAAGGCTTTATTGAAAATTGTTTTGAAAGAAGTCGCCAACAATTCTTTTTAGGAAGAATCATAAACCTAGTTGGATATGGGAAACCGTAGGGACAAATCATCCAATGTAGATTTCCCCGTCTACACTCCATATATGGTCAAAATGAACCAAAGATTGAGTTCGGGGGTGAGGGTACAATACAGTCAGGAACCATATTGTCTATTGCTGGCCTTTACTAATTATCGATTCATGTCAATGTTTATGCAAAAGAATAACCAAATAATGTTTTAAGCACCCTATAAATAATTAGTCTAGGTTGGTTCAGGAAACACATAAAAAGACTATTTTTAGTGATATGTTATTATGCAATCATATTACAAGGAACCTAGCAGGTTGTCCAGATTAATCTGATTAATGTTAGAACATTTCTTTAGGTCTTGATTAGCAAAAATAACGTGTGGGTAATAAAAGCAATAAAGCAGGAGAATCATATAATTTGAATAGAATAATCAGGCAAGCATATAATATACAACGACATGAATAATAATAATATGAATATAAAATAAAGTATAGAAAAGGGATTAGAATATACAGTGGAAGGATTATTACTTTAAGATCTACATCACGAAATAAATTGTTAGTAACTTCAATATAAAAATAGTTAATTTATTCAAGGACCCTCAGGGATTATACCTATGCGGCTTAGATTGAGGAGCGCAACGATCTTCAGGCGGAGCAATCGTGGAACCAGGAACGTAGTATGATTAGGAATTGAAATTGACTTGAAAGATTGAAGTATTTTGAGATTCGTAATAGTATTCGTAAGTGTTCGTGAGGATTTTGTGTTCGTAATATAATAATCAAAAGCCGTCCTTGATTCGGGAAATCGGCCCGTATTTATAGACAAAAAGAAACGTGTGATGCACGCAAGTCTCGCGCTAAGCGTAAGCCTACGTGGCAGGCGCAAAGACACGCGTCAGGCACAGATTGGCGCGCCTGACGTGGTCTGCCCAATCATATTTGAACATGTGTAAACGCATTTTTTGAAAAGATGGAAAAATAGATTGTGTCTCACACAGGAATTGCGTCAGACGCAGGACTCTGTGCGAGTCACAAGTCCACGTGTGAGCCGCTCATTGGCTCACCTGACGCGTTCTGGCCAATACGCTGAGCGCAGTCGCCGCATCCAGCGCATATTCCAGTATATTCGTTTTTTATTCTGCGCGTGCTTTGAAGATGCTATTTTTATCCCTAAAAATCCGGAGATTGAATTTTACGGGATGTAAAATCTGATTTTTGCTCAAAGTGTTTACTAAAGATAAAAGCATTTATGAATGAAAGTATTTATTAAAATAACAAATATATAATTAGGCTTTTAAAATGGTCTTAAAATATTTTATGGGCTTAAAATACAATTAATCATCATGAACAATTAATTGGGCTTTAGAATATCATTTCAAAACACAATTTTGGATTGATTCTTAGATTGCTCTTTTGTTGGGTCGCGCCAACTAATACCGTAATATGTTTCATCATTGGATCATTAAATGGGGAGACACGATTATGTGTCTCCAGAAGCCCCCACTTTGACTGAGGTTCAGGAAACCGAAAGTCAAAGTATACGGTGTCGGGACAGAGAATGATTCTAAACGCTCTGCAGTTTAGAACTGATCTATGTACGTCGGTCTCTGCAAAACAAAGTTAGTATGTTGTACAATAACTACAAGAAATCTAATTACCTGCAGAAGAAGATGTTAGCAGATAGATGCAAACAACTCATATAAGCACAAACTATGCAAACTTAGACTCTATAAGGATGCATGAGACGCTATGCAAGGATTAAGACAATGCAAAGCTAAGGGTTGACATGTCATGCAAGGTCAGGGTTATGCAAGACTAGAATGTATGAAATGCAAGGTCAGGGTTTTGCAAGGCTGCAATGCAAGGTCAGGATTTTACAAGGCTAGAAGATGTGTAGAATGATAGAATGATTAGGAATGAATAGAATGATTTTCGAAAACCGTTTTTATTAAATAATCGAGGTCCGTAAACGAGGTCCGCGGATTACAACTCTTCGGGAGTTTGATTTGGAGGTACCACCACATATAGGAAGCCCCCAATTTGGGTGAGCTGGCCTGAATTGGGCATCTTGAGCCTTGATTGAAATGTAGTTGACATGTATTGGACGTTGAAAGTTGTTCGCTAGGGATTCTTCTTTGGGGAGTTGATACAGGCAAAGTCAAATATCGCCAGAAATCATGATATTGTCGGAGAGTCCTTCGGGGAAAAGGAGAGCTTGGATTGAAAAATAAAAAAGTTTTATTTATGACTCAAAATGATATAGGTAGGAAAAGGCTTTAACGAGGCTAGGTTCAGACTCGAGTCTATGTCGGGATCTAGAAAGAATATGCTCCTAAATTCTAGAAAGTTATATCATTAGACCTTGATTAATTTGTTTTATTGAAGCGGTCGGACCTCGAGATGAGGATTCCTACGTATCCTTGCGGAATCAGACCATTCGTAGTTCTGGATCTAATTTTTTTATTATATATATATTTTTTGTGCCCTAACTTTTGGCTAGGTCGCCCTTTCGGGTTTTTAACCTAGCGGGCTTGAACATACCCTGAAAAAGGAGTTAGAATTGATGAAAGGTTGAAAGGTTTAAGAATTGAAGCTTTGATGAACGTTTAGTTGGATGGGCTAAGGTAGGAGTCATTGATATGGGTTTGCAGGATTTTGGATTATAAGGCTAAGGTTTTGATGGATTGAAGGAATTTGAATGAGAGGTAGAGCTTGTGTGCAAGCCCCTTAGCTTGTCTTTTTATTTATTTTGCCTCTGGCTTTTCTTTTTTGCATTTTTTCCCTTTTCTCCTGTGCGTTTTCTTTTGCTTTTGCTTTTTTCTTTCGCACTTTGACCTTTTTCACTTTTTTTTTGTTTTTTTTTTTTGCCTGGCATTGATCTTTTTTATGTAGTAAGGCTTGCACACAAGTTTGGTTTAGGGTATTGGAAGACTTGAATGATATTTGTGGAGCTTTGGTTAATGAAAGGATTATTTGGCTAAGTATCATGTAGGATGAGGCAGGAAAGAGGGGAATAACTCCTGATCCAAAATATGTCCTTTTTTCATTTTTCTTTCTTTTTCAGATTTTTTTTTATTAGTCAAGATCATTAGGTGATTTAAGTTTCATCATTGAATGAGAAGCATAAGTAAAATGATGGAAGGCCAATGAAAATGAAAATGCAATTATTTTATTAATTAAAAAGAATGAATGAAACAAGGTTGATAAACATTATAGTCTTAAAGGACATAGACTCGACGGGAAAGGAAATGAAGGAGCTAGGGGAGGGACTCTCCGACTCAACCTAGAAAAGTAGCGTTAAATGACCATGCCCCGGCATTATTTAGGCACTGCCCAAGGGATTGCCGCTATTGCTGACTTTTGCTGCAGGCGGAATTGGCAATCTACCGTCTTCAACCATATCCTGCAGATGATGCTTCAAAGTCCAGTAGTGTGATGTCATATGCCCATTTCCTTGATGGTACTTGCAGTAGGCATTAGGATTCCATTTATTGGATCTCTTCTCAGGAGCAGGGTCCGGAGTGGGACCAAGAGGCTGAAGTAAGCTTAGTGAAGGCTTCTTCTAGAGACATGCCTAAAGGAGTGAATGTCCTTTGAGGGCCTTGATAACCTCTCTTTTCAGTATTTAGGGCATTGACGTTAGAGCTAGAAGGGTTATTATTACTCTTCTTGAAAGAATTATTGTTGTTGGAACCCTTGTTCTTGTTGGCTTATACCTATTCCTCAATCAACAAGCCTACCTTATAGAGCTTCGTGAAAGACTCTATGGGTTGGAATTTAATATGATCCCCATACTTGTGTTGCAGGTTACAGATCACCAGTCGAACCTGATCCTCTTGCGATGGCCTGTTAGTCATTTGTGCAGCTTTTTCCCTCCATCTGTTAAGGAAGGTGACAAAATCTTCGTTGGAGTTTTTTTTAGTTAACTCCAACTCACGTAGGCCAATAGGAAGGTGAGTATTATATATATATATATATATATATATATATATATATATATATATATATATATATATATATATATATATATATATATATATATATATATTAAAGGTAATTCTAATGGTTTAAGTGTTTTTACCTTTTCTTTGATTTTTAATACTAGCTGGACATCTTCTTGATTAAAGTATTTTTGTCCGTTTTTTGAAGTTTTGCCATATAAAGGTCCTACTAATTTTGATAGGTTTGGGATAAATTTCCTAGCATAATTTAAGAGTCCTAAGAAAGCTTGAAGCTGTTTTCTGTCTTCCATTTTATCTGGGAATTCTAATATCTTTTTAGCAATGTGATCTTGTAATTGAATTTTTCCATATAGATAAAGTTATTAAAACAATGATGTCCAAAGGGATAAAAATGATAGAACCAACAGTAATAGATAAAGAAATCTTAGCAGGAGAAGAATGGAAACTCTCAGAGTTATTTCAAAACCATAAAAATAGTCCTTTAGTCCCACAAAGTAGTTATATGTATAAGGATAATAAAGGAAGACTTTCAGTGAGATTTGGAGAATATGAAGAAAGACCAGATCTAGATATAGAAACTGAAGAAAATGATACAGAATATAGTTTAGCAAATTACGAACTCAGTGAAATAGCTAAAGAATTAGAAGAATTAAGAAGAAAAATAGAAAAAGCAAAGGTAGAAAAAGAAGATATATATATATATATATATATATATATATATATATATATATATATATATATATATATATATATATATATATATATATATATATATATATATATATATATATATATATAAAATTTGTGGAACTCTTCTCTGATGTAGTCCCAGTCATTCAGCTTGGTTTTGTTCTGCGATCTGAACCACTTGGATGGATGTGCATCCAAGGTCAAGAGAAAAACATAAGCAAACAGGTCCTTGCTCATGCCCTTGAGAGCCATAGAGATGGAAAAAGCTCTCAGATGATCATTAGGGTCTTCGACCCCCTTGAATTTTGGGAGGTCACCCAATGTTACCTTTTCAGGGAGTTTGTCCCTCAGTTTAGGATCAATGATGTCATGGCCATGAGCCTGACTCTCGAGTGCAGGAATTGACTGGATCAATTTCTCGAGTTTCTCAAACCTCAAATCCGTGTTGATCTTGATTGGTGGTGGAGTGTCACCTTGTCCTTCTTCTTCAGTTAGCTTCTCCCTCAGTGCCTTAATCTCTTTATCTTGTTCCTCAAGATGAGAGTTCATCAGTGTGAGTTGAGCCATAATGGCACTGAGATGTTCATTAGTGGCCCCCATTTCAGATGACGATTAGGAAGAGTCGGGGGATTCGTCTGAAAAAGTGAGGATGCGCTTGACGAGTCTGGGAGTAGGTTGACCTTGTTGCCTCTCTGTTGGCGGTTCCCAAGTTATAATCTCACGACTCCGTCCCGAACGTAAATCGAATGGACCTCGTAAATTTTTAGAAATGATGCTTTCGAAATGAGAAATGGAAATGAGGGATGGAGAAACGAAAATGAGTGATAAGAGATGACGATGAAAGTAGAGGTGGGAATGGGAAATGATTAGAAATGGGTATGATTATGGTTATGATGGCGACATGGGCCTAACTATATGTATATGCAGACATGGACTAGACTCGACTGGACTATGCAAGCAGACTGGACTGGATGATTGGGGTTTTATGCTAGTTTCACTAGACTTAATGGACTGCCTTTATGGACTTACGAGTGATTAGCTTCGCTAGGTCAAAGGGTGCCGTTATGGTCTAAAGGGTGACTAGCTTAGCTAAGTTGAAGGGTGTCGTTATGGTCTTAAGGGTGACTAGCTTAGCTAAGTCGAGGGGTGTCGTTATAGCCTTAAGGGTGACTAGCTTAGCTAAGTTAAGGGGTGCCGTTATGGTCGTAAGGATGACTAGCTTCGCTAGGTCAAAAGGTGTCGTCATGGTCTTAAGGATGACTAGGCTCGCTAGGTCAAAGGGTGCCATTATGGTCTTAAGGATGACTAGCTTCGCTAGGTCAAAGGGTGTCGTTATGGTCTTAAGGATGACTAGCTTCGCTAAGTCAAAGGGTGTCGTTATGGTCTTTAAGGGATGCTAGCTTCGTTAGACTTAATGGTTTGGACTTTGTCCTATATCGGTTTGGAAATGGACTTGATTAGACTTAGGAAATGAGTTGGGCCTTATATGGACCTAGTTTTGGACTTAGTCCTATATAGGTTTGAAGTTATACTTGAAGATGCACATGGACTTGACATTGGATATGGACTACGATTGGACTTAGAATGGAATAGACTGGGATTTGACTTTGACTGGGCTTGCCATATACTAGGGTTCACATAAATATGCGAATGGGCCTAGATTTGACTTGAACAAGACTTATATGGGCCTAAGATGAACTTTTATGCTGGCGGGCCTAATATGAATGCATGGACTCAAATTTAAATGGACCTAATATGAATGCAAAATGGACTCTAATGCATATGGGCCTAGAATGAACGCAAGTGAATTGGGTTGATTGGATTGGATTGAAGGTGTTTGGACTAGGCTTAGAATTTTCGAAAATTATTTTTGAAAGGAACCTGTTGTTTTTATATTTTGTTAGGAAAAGATGATGGATTGATTTTGAAAATATTTTTGTAAATGTCATGTATGATGTTTAGTAAATGTCTTTTGAAAAAGGTAGAATAGAAGAGGGTGTAGGATTGATTTTGAAAAATATATGTTTTTGAAATTGGTTGAATTTGGTAAGGTAGAATTGATAGGGAAGATTAGTTGAAAAGCAGGGAGAAGGTAGACATGCATGACACTCCTAAGTTTACCATTACCATTTTTCCTAGATGCACTTTTTAGGACAGACTCGACCTTGCATGAAAAGACTGATTTTTTTTTTGAATTAGGTGAGACCTTTGATTAGACCATGTACTACGCGAATGCAGACAGACAAACATTGGACTGAACATAGGATCGACCATTACGACGACAAAATTGACGAAAAGCGTGCGATGCACATACTGCGTGCCGCGCAGCGCACAACCGTGCGTCTGGCGCGGGAGTGGTGCGCCAGGTGCAACTTAATGCGCTTGACGCACTACTCCCCGACACGTTTTTCAGGGATTTAGGCGACGTATTGGCCGATTGATGAATTTTCTATTGTTTGTTAGACGCGATTTTAGAAACGACGCATAATAATGACAATTTGACAAGATAAGAACAGGCAAAAATTCCAATCACATGTAAATGTCATATAACATGGATGCAAAAGTTCCAACCTAAAGTCCAGTTCTATGTTTGAAACTTTGGTCAGGGTTAGGTTCAGTCTGAAAGGGTCCATGACTAAGAGATTGATCCCACGCTTCGTACCCCTTCTTAAAGAGGTGGCCACGTGTAAGACGCACTCCAGTTCTCAAGTCAGGAACAAGAGAACAACGCCATGGTTGGGTAGGTTTGCTTATGACTAAGATCCAACACTATCACTCAGGAAGCTTTTTGGAAAGACAAAGCGCAAACACCCCGGGGGTGACCTCACACATAGAACATGTGCTAATGAGGCAAGGTAGATTGTCCTTATGATGGCTTAAACAATAGCCATGCATATGCAAAACAGTAATGTCATTCTAATGCATAAAAAGAGTATGAATCGTATTTTTCGAGTTTCACCCACTCATTTAAAAATTTTTTTTTTAAATCCTCCCCAGTGAAGTCGAAAATTGTAGGCGTGTTTTTATTTCGCCTACGCGGTGTGAGCGCATATTTGATTTGACTACCCCATTGTTAAGGTTTTATTGAAAATTATTTTGAAAGAAGTCGCCAACAATTCTTTTTAGGAAGAATCATAAACCTAATTGGATATGGGAAACCGTAGGGACAAATCATCCAATGTAGATTTCCCCGTCTAGACTCCATATATGGTTAAAATGAACCAAATATTGAGTTCGGGGGTGAGGATACAATACAGTCGGGAACCATATTGCCCATTAATGGCCTCTACTAAATATCGATTCATGTCAATGTTTATGCAAAAGAATAACCAAATAATGTTTTAAGCACCCTCTAAATAATTAGTCTAGGTTGGTTCATGAAACACATAAAAAGACTATTTTTAGTGATATGTTATTATGCAATCATATTACAAGGAACCTAGCAGGTTGTCCAAATAAATCTGATTAATATTAGAACAGTTCTTTAGGTCTTGATTAGCAAAAATAACATATGGGTGATAAAAGCAATAAAGGAGGACAATCATATAATATGAATAGAATAATCAGGCAAGCATATAATATACAAAGGCATGAATAATAATAATATGAATATAAAATAAAGTATAGAAAAGGGATTAGAATATACAGTGGAGGGATTATTACTTGAAGATCTACATCATGATATAAATTGTTAGTAACTTCAATATAAAAATAGTTAATTTTTTCAAGAGCCCTCAGGGATTATACCTATGCGGCTTAGATTGAGGAGCGCAATGATCTTTAGGCGGAGCAATCATGAAACCAGGAACGTAGTATGATTAGGAATTGAAATTGACTTGAGAGATAGAAGTATTTTGAGATTCGTAATAGTATGATTTTGTGTTCGTAATATAATAATCAAAAGCCGTCCTTGATTCGGGAAATCAGCTGTATTTATAAACAAAAAGAAACGTGCGCTGCACGCAAGTCCTGCGCTAGGCGCAAGCCTACGTGGCAGGCGCAAAGACATGCGTCAGGCGCAGATTGGCGCGCCTGACGTGGTCTGCCCAATCAGATTTGAACATGTGTAAACGCATTTTTTGAAAAGATGGAAAAATAGATTGCGTCTCACACAGGACTTGCGTCAGACGCAGGACTCTGTGTGAGTCACAAGTCCACGTGTCAGGCGCTCATTGGCTCGCCTGACGCGTTCTGGCCAATACGCTAGATGCACGTGGCGCGCTGAGCGCAGCCGCCGCGTCCGGCGCATATTCCAGTATATTCGTTTTTTATTCTGCGCGTGCTTTGAAGATGCTATTTTTATCCCAAAAAATCCGGAGATCGAATTTTACGGGATGTAAAATTAGATTTTTGCTCAAATTATTTACTAAAGATAAAAGCAATTATTAATGAAAATATTTATTAAAATAACAAATATTTAATTGGGCTTTTAAAATGGACTTCAAATATTTTATAGGCTTAAAATACAATTAATCATCATGAACAATTAATTGGGCTTTAGAATATCATTTTAAAACACAATTTTGGATTTACTTTTTAGATTGCTCTTCCGTTGGGTCGCGCCAACTAATACTACGGTATGTTTCATCATTGAATCCTTAAATGGGGAGACACGATTATGTGTCTACAATTGTACGCAGTGAGAAAAAACTGGAGAGAGAAGCACGCGAATACTCTAATTATGAGAATAATTTTAGTGGAATGAATGTTGTTGCCAATTTAGATTATTACATTGTTAATCTTCGCTTTTTAAAGGCAAAGGTAAGGAGTTTTGTAGGTTAAAATGATCGTATCTTGCAAAATATGAATAGTATATTGGTGTGCATGTTACATCATGTTTCTGTTAAAAACAAGTGATTGAGTGAGTGTGGGTGATAAAACAAGTATGCCATGATGATCCAATGTGTATTGTGATTGTTAGGGTTGAATCTCCTTGATGGCAGACCACCTACACAACAAGACCGGCCCGGGGTTTGTACGGAAAAACTCTCTTCGATGCTTAAGTCATACTGGTGAGCTAGCAAGTAATGTGGAAATGGAGAGAGGAATAAATGTATTTGTGAGTAACAATAAGAATAGATATTTACCTTTTCGCCAAGTTGTTAGAGGTCTTTTGGACATAGAAGGCCTTGGGAATTTCTTCTTTTCGGCTCAATCTTACCAAGTAGGTTTATGGAGCTTGGTTATAAGGCAAAGGGTGTAAGATTAACTATTGGGTTTTGGCCTTTATTTATACTCAAACACATCCCGTTTCACTTTTTTTTGACAGGAAAATTCAGGTTCTCTTGGTTTAATTTATTTTTGCAAGATATTCATGGAATTATAAGATGAGCCATTGTCTTGATTCTTGTTGAGGATTTCTTATTTAATATTTAAGAACATAAAATGATGAATAAAGCCCATCAATCCACTTTCTTTCTTTCTCCTTCACCATTACCATCAGTACACCACCACCACCAAAAAAAAGCTAAGTTTCTTCAGAAAATATGTAAAAAATAAACAAAATCCGCTCTCTAAGTTCAAGTCTAAAAAATTGGATTTTCGCTAATAAATCTAAGCTTGGAAAGTGAAAATGAAGGATGGATCACTTTGGAGAAGAGAGAGAAAAAGAAAAAATGGCTAAAAGTGTTGGTGAAGAGAGAAAGAAGAGGGAAAAGGTGGCAGTAGATTTCTAGCAGCTTTTGAATGTGGTGTTGGAGGCAATGATCGCAGGAAAAGGGGTGGTGTTGGTCATGGCTGGGTTGCCATGGTGGTGAGACAAGTTGTCATGGAGGAAATAGAAGGGTTGAGATGGAAAGAAGAAGAGAGAAAACATTTATAAAAAAATTGAGATTAGTTGGGGGTTGATTAGATTACTTAAGGGTCAATCACTACCCGACTTGACGTCCATTGCGTTATTTGTGTAAAGGCGTGGGGGTATTTGGTAAATCTCTAAAAGTTGGAGAGTATATGATGATTTTCATGAAAACTCGGGGTACCTTTGTTAAAAAACGGATAATATTATTAATATTATGGTCTAATAATTTTTTTTTATACTTTCTTTGCTCCAAAATTAATACAACGAACACTAGTTTTTTAATTAATTTTTTAATTAATGCAATACTTCTATATATTTTTTAAAAAATATGACCTATACATTGGACCACTTGCACTAAACAACTTGTCTCGCTCCTTACTTTAACATAAACATTAACATAATACCCCATGCCACTTCCAACTCCTTCCTTAATTTTCATGCCAACTTCCAGAGACAAGTGTTGTAATAATGTTGGAGCAGAGGAAGTATATCCATAATACTTAATGGTTAAAGTTCTATTTCGAATATTATGAATTATTTCAACAAAGATCAAATGTAGGAAAATTAATTAAATGCTACAAAGAATACAATGAGAAACAAAGATCAAATGTTGCACCTAGAAAAGAATCCATGAAGTATAAGAATTCTTTTCTAGGTAACTTTGAATACTTAAAAAACTATTTGTAAATGTTAAATAAAATTCGTTTGTGAGAAATAATTTAAAAGAATTATCCAAGATTTTCATGTAAACGAAGATGAAGTTTTTAGAGAAGGTTTTATATCTTTTGAGGAGAATATATCAATCTTGATTTAGGGGGAAGTTTTTTTTTCCGAAGAAGAGATTCATGCTTATATGTCAGGCTTAATTATTAAATTAATTGAAATAAAAAGTTTTTAAAACCCAAAAAAAGAAGTCATGGAGCCATTTAGTTTGAAATAGGATGTTTTAATGATCGCCTTCTTGAAAAAAAGGCTACCCTAAGAAATTAATGTGAGCCACGAATGAATTTGTCCACGTTAGCGGATGCCATTTATGATTAATTACTATAGATGTACTCACATACTCTATATTCCTATAATATGCGCATATGTATTTAAAACAATTTTTTACTTTTCAAAATTAGTTATGGATTATTTTCTAAATTGCAATTTATAAATTCTGGAATTGATATATTTGGTATTTCAATATATATGATTTATTAAATTAGCAATTATAAATTGGGAAATTAAACTTTGTAATTTACAAAATTTGTCTATATTATACAAAAAAATATTAAATTTAAATATTGAAATTAAACTTTATAATTTACGAAATTAGTTTATAATTTAGAAAAAAAAATATTACAATTTACTTCAAAGATATTATCAAAACTTGCAAAAAAATTATAATTTTTGGAAAAACTTTATTTTAACTCTTAATTATTATTTTTCGTGAAATAATTTTTTTTTGACATAGGTTGGTAATATTGTTGAAGAACATGGCCATAAAAGAGCTGAAATAATCGCTTGGTTGTAGTTTGTGGGGAATTGATTTTCTTTCGTCATCGGTTTCTTATAATGTTTTAAAAGCATGGCAGATACCTTTTGGTTGTATGATTCCTGGAGTTGTAGGCTACTGTAGGTAGTCCTAGTGTTGTAATCTCGCTAAATGAATACAAGGAATCCAACCCAAATTACCAAAAAAAATAGCTGAAATAAATTGTTTTCGTATCAATTTTTTTTTCATAGAATGATAATATTGTTGAAGTACATTGTCATATTTTTTCATCAATTAGAAACTAATTTCTTATATTATAAAGTTTTATTTCAGAAATTATAATTGATATTTTTGTATATCATATTTAATTTAATATAAAAAAATATTAATTTCAGAATTTATAGAGTATAATTTAGGGAATTATCTATAACTAATTTTGAAAAGTCAAAACTGCTTTAAATACAAGTACACAATAGGAATATACTTTATTTGGCTTTATCTATAATATGTAGCCATAAATAACATATTGCTGACGTGTACAAATATGTGGCTCACATTAAAGTATTATGGTAGCCTTTTTCTTAAGAAGACTAGTGTAAAATTCTAAGGGTGAACCTCATTTGTTGCGAAACCATTTCAAGCTTGGCATCACAAGCTCTTTTGATCCAAATTCTTGGATCAATACATCTTGTATTGCTCGTTTTGGTTTTAGTATTGATCTTGGTCTTTATGCTCCCAAGGAGTCTCCAGCTGCAAAACCGACAATAACTTAGTTCCAAAGCATCACATCATGGAACTTGTACAGTTAACTGGAAAAAAATAGTCCTTTTTCTATACTTGTCCACTTGGTTCATGTTTATTCTAAGCAAAACTAAACCACAACTTGTTAAACACATTAGTATAAAATGGTCATAATCATAAAACATTCGAGTTGTTTGTTTTTGCGAGGGAAATGGGAATAGGAATTGTGAAGCCAATGATGTGGGTCTAAATACACCCTCCAAAGTGTTGGATGATGAATCTAAACTCAAGGAACCAAGAACACTCACAATTTAACTCTCAAAGTCACTCGAAACAAGGGATATTGCCAAAACACAATGACAAACTCAATGTTTAGGGGTTTTAGGCCAGAGGCAAGACCCACTCAACCTCTCCTAAGCTTATCACTTAAGAACACACTCAAAGTAATAAGGGAACTCTTTAACTTGAGACACACTCAAAGTTTAAGGGCTAAAACACATAGTTTTTTAATAAAATCACAAAGCTGATTTTATCATATCATTACCTCTCCTTATATAAGGAATGAGAGCAGCAAAAAGACAGCAAAAAATCTCCTTGAAACTATCCATATGTGAACAGCCACAAAGGAGTTACAAAGGAGTTAAATCAAGCCCCTAATGATGCTCATTTAATGAGCTGTTACAAGCATCTTCTAATCAGCAAATAATGAACTCATTAGGCTCCTAAACACACTCTAAATAGCTGGCCAAATGGAGATACTTTAAGAGTAATCTCTTGGCTTTATTACAAGCTAAAAATAAACAACAAAAGTAAATAAAACACTCTTCCCCATAACAAAACTATGGGCTGCTCATTTGGACGCCTAACTCACGCCTTTTCTTTGTTGTTGTTGCTCCATGTTGTTGTAGCTTCATATTGGGCTTCATTCATGAGATGCAACACTTGAATTCGGCCTAAAACTTATGCAAATTAAGTGTTTGACCACTTTTGCCATAAGTTTAGAATGTGAACTAATTGATGGACCTATTAAAGTCCACGAAATGAGCCAAATTGATCAAATTATGGTTGTTAGAAATATATGAATCAACATTGATAGTTCTAATTCCTCATATAATGCATGGGCTTTTCTTTTGGACCTTGGACCTGCATCATTCTCCCTTTCTTCAAAAACGTTTTCCCTCAAACTTGGTTTTTCAAAGTATGGAATGTGATCTCTTATAGTGAAGATTAGACCCGGTTTGAAGAGTTTCCTTTTGTTGTTTACCCTCTCAAGATTTCTTTTGTTCACCTTTTCAATTTCTTCTCTCATTTTCTCCCATGAATTTTGAAATACTCCCACTCTCTTATTTTCATTTCTTTCATCTTAGTGTTCTCCTATTAACTCATTTGGAGATGAGTTATCACAAGAAGTACCCCTTTCTTGTTTTTCATTCATAACCAAACCCTCCCCATTTGATTCCACAATATTTTCATATGAATTTCAAATTACAAGAGAGGTGTTTTACTCCTTTTCTTTTGTAGCTACTTTTGCATGCAAAGGTAAAGAAAAAGTAAGTTCGCCTTCCACATCACTTGGATACATTGAAGCAACCATGTTTGAACTTATGAGACTTTTATCACCATCACTAGACCCTTGCTCGGGAAAATCTTCTTCAAAGGGATCAAAATTTGTGACATCATATGAGCTGATAAGAGATCTCTTTTGAAAAAAAGTTCCTTTAAAAGCAAGTTCATGAAAATATTTTTCTTTCCCTTGTTCTTCTTTAAAGTCTTGAATTATTTCTTTCTTTTCAAGAGCAACTTCAAAATTATTTTCTTCTTTCCTAACTTCTTTTTCCATGACTTTCATTTCAAGTGCTTGAACCATTACCCTATTTCTTTCGTCTTCTTCTTCAAAACTTTGATAATCATCCATAGACACATAAAACTTATTAGGACATGAATGGTATGTATGCCCATAACCATGGCATTTTGAACATCACTAGTGGAAAAAACATCAAGTGCTCCGGCTAAAAACCGTACAAGTGCTCCGTATTTGACCCGTAGCATACGTCATACGAGCACTTGAGCATTAATCAAGTGCTTCGGTTTTCAACCGGAGCATTTGGATTCACAAGTGCTCTGGTTGTCTTAAAAACCGGAGCACTTGTGAATTTAATAAGCTGAAAATAAGTCAAGTGCTCCGGTTTTTCCTATACAACCGGAGCGCTTGAGCCTTTTAAAAAAAAAAATTATAACCTCGCTACCCCCGCCGACCGCGGCATGGGTAACAAGTCTTTGACTTATTCCAATCTACTTGAGTATATCTTGCTCTATCTTTAGCTTTAAAGTTGCATGGCGTATTCTTTACTAAAGTCAAGCAAAAAAAGTGACAATAAAAATTGACCAAATTACCTTTATCTCAGGTAAAGCAGATTCCAATAACAAACAAGCATATAGAAAAACAGAAATTGAGAAACGGAAAGTAACATATTAGAGCCATGAATGAACGTTATTCAGCTTACAAGTTAAAGGTAAAGAGAAGGGAAAAAAAGTACCCCTAGTAATGAATTTGCACCAAAAACCAAAGAATACCAAAAAATGTTTGTTACTCAAACACCGAGAGAAGTTTACTGTACTGTAAGAGTATATTAGGTAGGAATTCCATACACCAATTCCAGTTTTCATCATGGCAACAAACCCATTAAAGCTTATTTTTCCATCCTGCACGCATTAACTTGCATATTAGGTAGGAATTCATACACATCATTGAATCTATGAGAAAATATCGATCCAGTTTTCAGACCAAAATTATACCAGCATTAAGTACTATTACACCAAAAAAGAGCTATCTCTGATAATGTATATAGGGAGCATACCTCTTTTGCGAACTCAATGGGAAGGATGTCAACAGCTCAGCCCAATTTCAGACCACTTCCCTCCATGTCATAATGGTACGATTCCTTTGGTCAGCACTTGCCAATAGGTCGCAAAATACTGTTTAGTATCTACGCTAATTGAACAAGACAGCAAAATTAATGTCATGTAATACATCATGCAACTGAAAAATTGAGAAGCAACTAGGAACATGTAAGGCAAGGAATCACAAGTATAAGACAGGAATCACAAATTAAAGCATAAATTCTTGTTACACTTCAGAGACATTGACACGACAAGCACACATAGTCTACCCTTAACCCTCCGAAAAGAAAAAGAAACGAACATGTATTTATTTACTAGGAGGTGGAGATGAAGACAAAGTTTCAAGTCTGCAAAAAGAGGAGATTTACAAAAAGTAAGTGTATGATTCAATTCCACATATCTTATAGAAAGATGAAAGCTTTCTCCAGAAACTTCTTGATCCGTATGTAATAAGGGATTTATATAATTTCACATCAGCAATATTAAAAAACGTCCTAATGCAAATATGGATGGTTACCTTTATAATTGCCACATAAGGCTTCTAACTCTTATCCTTTGAGGTCAATAGCACAGGATCCTCCTGTATACAAAATAAAAAAATATACACAAGGATCCTCCTGGAAGAAGGGGTGAGGAAGGTGGAAAGGTCCCTGACAATCTTCAGTAAGTTGAGACAAGAAAATCAGCATAGTTACAATAAAGCATTTAATTGTTAGAACAAATTGGGAAATAAAATTGATAATATAAACTAGAAGACCTTCCTCAATTCCCCATAGAGAAGCTAGATCTAGACAAGATAACACAACGAAGAAGAGACGGTGGCGACCAAAAGCCTCTAAAAAACTTCAAGCGATGCTTGCTTAGTGAAGCTAGCACGTTAGAAATGCGGAAGACAACATAAAAATGAGTACTCGGCATCGAAATCAGACTCCTAGAAATGGGGACATAGTTCACTGTGTTTTGTGGAAAGCAACACATAGAAGTAGAATAAAATAAATAAAGAATCGACATAAATCTATGAATTACACTCCTAGAAAGTTAACAGGATGAAACAATTAACAAAAATGGTCTCAGTAATTAGAAAATTCACAAAGACAAAAGGACCTAACCCTAACCTGAAATTCAAACAATTTTGCGATTGGTGCTGCCAGCGAGCTGCTGCTGGTGCTGCCAGAGAGCGTTGAGGTCAGCGGTGCTGGGGGCTACCTACTTGATCTTTCTCGGCCTCCTAAGGAGCAATGTGAATGAAAATGCAGAGAATTGTAATTGGTTGATAAAATGTCCGGGAAATAAATGCACTACATTATGGAAAGAGTTGCAAAATAAAACAAAACTAATATTCATACAAAAAGTGACATACTATAGATGCATGCTCTGTTTAAGGAGGAGATTTGCCAGCTGCCAAAGAGGCTTAAAAACGAAAGGCGCTTCCACTATGAACAGCTCGGATAGTAATAGTAAAATACATGAAACTGCCATCAAAGTAACAACGATATGGTTTTTAGTTATTACAAGAAGTCACTGGTTTGTTGCCAGATTCACTATATTTTACCAACCCCTTTAATTTCCTACAGACTCCTATAAGCTTATAAATCTCCTAGCATTGTTAAACTGATAGTATCATGTTAAACTAAAATTCTGTAACCAATGCCACCCACACCAATACATAGCATATGGTCGAACATAAGATATATACACATAGTAAAACACATAAAATCACTATTTTACTCAACCTAACATGAATATATACCCTTTCTCTAAAACTCATAAAATAAAGCTAGTTACCATGTGATACTCTAAGTAGAAGGTGTAATCTCCAAGTCTCACTCACCGCCGACCATCGTCTCCTTAGATCAAATCCAAGCCACAAGACGATAGCCCAAGTAACAAAAAATGCATAGAGCAGTTTGAACAGGGTACAACAAGGAGTAAGATTGGATAGCTTAGACAACACAAAAGTCGCCAAAATAAGCAAATAAATAAACTTAATCAGCGATCAATAACATATTTCAAGCATCAAATGATACAAATTGACCATTATAACTCAAACATCAAAACAGCAATAATAGCATTATTTTCACATATATATCTCCCTCACTTGATCAAAAATAACAAAGAACATATTTCATGCATCAAATGATACAAATTGACCATTATAACTCAAACATCAAAACAGCAATATTAGCATTATTTTCACAGATATATCTCCCTCACTTGATCAAAAATAACAAAGAACATTAAAATTGAAAGCTAAGGCTCGAAACATGTTACATGAGTTTAATTCGAAGACAATAAGGGTCAATCCTAAAATATTTATCTATAATTTATGTTGCTACTGATAACAATTAACAGATTAGAGTCACTCCAATTAATCTAGCACTTATGAGAAGCAATATATAACTATATACTGAAATACAATGCACCAAACATACTAAGTTTACTTTTGACCCTAAGAAGTGAATTCATGGTGTTTGGAGGGTAAATATTATGTAGTAGTCTCCGCATCGTCCAAATAAAAACAATTTAGCCTCTGAAAACTTTCATAAGCAAGCACTACCACGGAAACGAACATGAAAATAAGTGAAATTTTGCTGAACCTTGTTGTGCATGCTTACAATCTTTTTAAGCGACTGGATAAAGTAACTTCCAGACCTAGTAGATAACTACGAATACAGAATGCATATAGATTAAAATCAATGCCGGATTTGAAGTAACATTTCTCGCAATTCAGAAATCCTAACTTCAAATCAGAAATTCAAAAATTAGGGAAGAATAACAGACCAAGAAAGTGTTTCTTCTCCTTCATGCCATCTTGTTCACCTTTTACTTTGATCTGTTGCAGTGCAGAGACAACGATCTCGATCAAATTATGAAGAATTTCAGTGAAAAAAAGAAGCTCGAATTTTCAGTGAGATTAATAAAACCCCAAACTAACAGGAACCCCAAAACCTCATATAAAACCCAGAACTAACAAGAACCCCAGAATCTCAGACAACAATAAACAATTATAAATCAAGATTTCAATCACAAATTCCACAATAAAAAAAACACAAAGAATATGTGACAAAGTCCCAATCAATTAACGTAATATACATTCAATTCAACCTTTCAATCCAAAAACTCCGAGATACAGAAAAATAAGAAGCGATGAAAAAAGGAAATATACCTAACTAGCTGATTCGTCAAAGAGCATTATATTGAGCATTTTGGGGATAGGGGAACCCTAGATTTTGGGGAAATCGTCATATTGAGCATAAAAACCATAAAAATATAAAAACAACAGAAAAAACAATAACAATCTGTAAAAGTGTGAATAGGGTAAAAATTTGTGATTCATTTGAACAAATTATCCTATAAGTATGAATTCGAAGTACAAACAAAAAAGAGAGAGAGAAAGCAAGGAATTAACTTATTGTATTTTGGGAGATTGGAGTCAAGGAGTGTCGTCGTCAATGGAGTAACCAGGGAGGCCGGAGGTGAGACTGCAAGAAGGAGATCTGAAGGTTGGGGAAGAGAGAGACTGTGTGAGGAGAGAAAGCAGAAGTGCGCAATGGTGGTTGTGTGACGGTCGGAAGCAGAATTCGATGACCTTGTGAGTCAATGGTCGGAAGCCTTGCGAGTCACGAACAATAATAACGGTTAGGGTTTTCTTCGAGCGGAGTCGTTGAGTGGTTTTAGCAGAAACGCCACCATCGACGATCTTTGGGTTCTCATCCATGGTGGTGGTGCGATTCACGAACAAGAAATAGGGTGAGGGTTTCGATTTCTTGATGAAATTTGTGAGACAAGGAAGAGGAAGGAAGAGCGAGTGAGAGAGGAGGCGAAACAGTGTACTAAGTACGTGGATGAAAATGAAAACCAAATGTTGGGGTTTTATGAATCCCAATTTTCAAGCGCTTCGGTTAATAACATCCACCAAAGCACTTGTAATATTTTTTATTTTTTAAAACAAAAAGTTGGACCAAGTGCTCCGTTTTTCAATTAACCGAAGCACTTGGTAAGTAGCACAAGCATTTTTTTCCACTAGTGCATCTTGCACCATCAACCTTTCCAGTTTCAAAGAAAATATCTTCCCACATTCTTTCTTTTTTCCTCTCTTTTTTATCACTGGTTTTTTCTTCAAATTCTCCAATTTTTGAATTATAACCAGTAACATCTTAGCAATATCATCACCAGCCATGATTTTTTTTCTCACTATTTTGCTAGACTATTATAATTAGAATGATGAATCTGCCCGTAACTTCAAACAATAGAACGAAAATATAAAAGGCCTTGAGACTCTCAAAGGATTACAGATAATGAAAATTCAGGAAATTTTAAGTAAAATAAAAAAAAGAAACTCCTTAAAAGTTTTCCGGACGAAGGAGAAATCTTCATTTGAAGTTGAGTGCGCTGGATTTGCTTCGTTCTGGTGCGGTTTCGAAAAACATGCACAGTTTAATAGCTAAAAATTTGAAAAAACACTGCAAAAGTTATGCAGAATCAAAAAACGAATCACCCAATTTGGACTTCTGAAGGCCAAGAAATCGCCCTCCAAAGTCAGACGAAAAACTTGATGTATTCAGGTCGTTTTGTTTCACCACCAAAACGCAGTATTTCCGACGAATCTCTTCACCAAAGATCTGATACCAGATGATGTAAGTCTAAATAGACCCTCCAAAGTGTTGGAAGATGAATCTAAACTCAAGGACCCCATAACACTCACAATTCAACTTAAAGTCACTCGAAACAAGGGATAATGCCAAAACACAAGGACAAACTCAATGTTTTGGGGATTTAGGCCAGAGGCAATACCCACTCAACCTCTCCTAAGCTTATCAATCAAGAACACACTCAAAGTAATAAGAGAATTCTAGAACTTGAGACACACTCTAAGTTTAACGGCTCAAACACAAAGTTTTTTAATCAATTACAAAGCTGATTTTCTAATATCATTACGTCTCCTTATATAAGGAATGAGAGAAGCAAAAAACAGCCAAAAATCTCCTTGAAACTGTTCATATGTGAACAGCTACAAAGGAGTTACATAGGAGTTATAAACTCCTTAAATCAAGCCCCTAATGATGCTCATTTAATGAGCTGTTACAAGCATCTCCTAATCAGTTAATAATGAACTCATTAGGCTCCTAAACACACTCTAAATAGCTGGCCAAATGGGGATACTTTCAGAGTAATGTCTTGGATTTATTACAAGCTACAAATAAACAACAAAAGCAAATAAAACACTCTTCCCCGTAACAGAACTATGGGCTGCTCATTTGGACGCCTAACTCACACCTTTTCTTTGTTGTTGTTGCTCCATGTTGTTGTAGCTTCATGTTAGGCTTCATTCATGAAATGCAACACTTGAATGCGGCCTAAAACTTATCCAAATTAAGTATTTGACCACTTTTTTCGTAAGTTCAGAATGTGAACTTATTGAAGGACCTATTAAAGTCCACGAAATGAGCCAGATTGATCGAATTATGGTTGTTAGAAATATAAGTATCAACACTCATAGTTCTAATTCCTCATATATATAATGCATGGGCTTTTCTTTTGGACCTTGGACTTGAATCACCCAATTAGTGAAGAATGCGATATATATATATATATATATATATATATATATATATATACACACACATGGTATACTTGGGAGCCGGAAATAGGAAGGGAAGCTAGCTTCAATTGATTTAAAAGTGTTTGGCTGTTGTAAACACATAACCGTGTCTCCCAATTTAGTACCCTATGATGACTAATACCCCGCTCTAATTGGTCCGGATCGAGGAATGATTAAAGAACGAGCCTAAAATAAAATATTTTAAGTCCAAAACCATTTTCTAACTCTTTTTATTAACGCATTTTCCAAAACCTTTTTTATAAATAGTTTTACTAAGCCCAGTTCCTAAAACATTTTAAGATAACTTTTTAAAGCCCATCTTCGAAAACATTTTAATAATAGTTTTTATGAAAGCCCAATTTTAAAAACCCCTTTTTTAGCCCAATTTAATTAATAGAATTAATCAATTAATATTGATTAGTTTTATTAATAAAAATATCTTTTATAAAAAATAATCTTTCTCCAAAATATTTTTAAATATATTTTATCTAATTCTTTTCTAAAACCTTTTTAATAAAAATCTTTTAGAGAACTACTAGGTTTCGGAAACCTATTGCATCCCTAAACCTATATATTACCCCCTACCCTCCTCATCATTCGGCTAACCCCTCACAAGAATTCACACGGCACAACTCATCCCTCACTAATCTCTCAATCTCTCATCTCTCACCGAACCGCCCTAACTAATACCCTTCGCAAAACAATTGTCGCACACACTACTGATCTCCATATATTCTCTCGCCTAACTCCACGCTTAATGCCACAACCTCCTACAGCACCATACTACTACTACTTTAAACTAATACTCCACATAATACCACTATCATCTCCTCATCATTAGTCTGACCACTGATCATCGCCCACGATCATCATCTTCAATTCTTCATCATCTTATTTTCTTTAATGAAAGCTACCATATTTCCTAAACATCACCCAATACAACGCAGTATCGAAAGCATATCAAAACATATACGGCAGCCCACGCGAACATATTTATTTGGTTTGACGCAACCTATAACGCATACTATTCTTTATGACTTGTTCAACTTTCGATCTAAGATCCGTACAAATCAACGACCCCGGACGGTGGTATAATTTTTGAGGGTCAACTAAATTAACAAACTTTACTTTATTTCTTTATTTATTTTTATTATTTTATTGAAGTTACAAACGTTCTATTCGTGGCGTAGATTGTTAACGTGTTTCTGCGACTGTAAGGCTCTGTTCTTTTGGACTGAATATATGGAAATTCAGTTCAGTTCAGTTCAGATCAGATCAGTTCAGATCAGTTCAGACTTATTCAGTTCAGTTCAGATCAGATCAGTTCAGACTACAACTTATTGATTTTATTATTATTATTATTATTATTATTATTATTATTATTATTATTATTATTATTATTATTATTATTATTATTATTATTATTATTATTATCATCATTATTATTATTATTAATATTATTATTATTACTATTATTATTATTACTATTATTATTATTATTATATTCTTATTATTATTATTATTATTATTATTATTATTGTTATTGTTATTATTATTATTGTTATTATTATTATTATTACTATTATTATTATTACTATTATTATTTTTATTATATTCTTATTATTATTATTATTATTATTATTATTATTATTATTATTATTATTATCATTATTATTATTATTTTAATTATTATTGTCAAATATAGTTTTGTAGTTTTTTTAAAATATATGTCAAATATAGTTTTGTAAATATAGGAGTAGTCAAATGTATGTAAATATAGTTTTGTATTTTGTAAATTAGCCAAGTCAATATTCTCGTTTGCTTAGAATTAGGAGTCGTACATGCTATTGTTACTATTCTACAGTATTAGGCGTGAAACATGCTATTGGTTTTGTATATATTGACTTGCGAATAGCAATCTTGGAGGAAAATATTATATTAATAATATTATTACTTCATATCATTATTAGTCTACTTGTTATTATTAATATTACTCAATTCATAAGAATATTATTATTATGCATATTATTAGTATTAGTATTAATAATATTATTATTATTATCATTATCATTAATATTATTAATTATTATCATTATCAATGATGATAAAAATATTACTCTACTTGTAATTATTAATAATACTCAATTCGGATCGATCGATCGGTTCGGATCGATCGCCCGGACCCGATTGATTCGGTTCGAGACTTATTCATTTCAATTCGGTTCGGTTCGAGACTTATTCATTTCGATTCGGTTTAGTTCGACTTATTCAGTCCAAAAGAACAGAGCCTAAGTATTGTATATTATACTAACTCCCTGGAATATTTATTTTCTTATTTTTCTTTCTTTTCCATGAATATTTTTTTTTATGCCTGACTGCAATATTTATCACCTTGTATTATTTGTTAAACAAGACCTAAAGAACTTTTCTATCTAATTCAGATAATTTGGACAACCTGCTAGGTACCTTATAATATTATTGCTTAATAATTTGTCACTGAAAAAATAGTCTTTTATGTGTTTCCTGAACCAACTTAGACTAATATCTTTAGGGTGCTTAAAATGTTATATGGTTATTCTTTTGCATAAAACTATGCTATGAATTGATATTTAGTAAAGGCCAGCAATGGGCGAACTTGGTTCACTATGAACATATTCGTACCCTCACCCCCGAACTCAATCTATGGTTCAATGACCATATATGGAGTCAGGACGGGGAAATATACATTGGATAAGTCTCAAAGATGTCCCTACAGTTTTCAATATCCAACTAGGTTTATAAGTTTTCCTTTAAAGACTTGTTGGCGACTTCTTTCAATTCAAAACATTTTTCAATAAAACCTTAACAATGGGGTAGTCAAATACGTGCTCACACCGCGTAGGCGAAATAAAAACACGCCTACAATTTGGTGACTTCACAGGGGAGGATTTTTAAAAAAATATTTTGTAAATGAATGGGTGAAACTTAAAAAAATACGATTCATTCTCTTTTTATGCCTTAGAATAACATACTGTTTTGGATATGCATGGCTATTGTTCAGCCACCATAAGGACAATCTACATTGCCTCATTAGCACATGTTCTATGTGTGAGGTCACCCAGGGAGGTTTGCGTTTTGTCCTTCCAAAAAACTTCCTGAGCGATAGTGTTGGATCATAGTCACAAGCAAACATGCCCAACGATGGCATTGTTCTCTTGTTCATGACTTGAGAACTGGAGTGTGTCTTACACGTGGCCACCTTTTAAAGCAAAAGTACGAAGCGTTGGATCAATCTCTTAGTCGTGGACCCTTTTTCAGGCTTAACCTTAACCTGACCATAGTTGATACATAGAACTTGACTTTAGGTTTGGAACTTTGCATACTATTATCCTACTTGTGCATATTTGCTTGTGCGTGCCTTAACTTTTTTTGTGTTACGCGAGTTTCGAATCAAAATTGTCGAACGAATCAATGTGACGAATACGAAGAAAGCATTGCCATCAGTAGGCGCTCGCTGCGCATCTTCTTTGCGTCCCGCGCTAAATGCCTGCGTCCCGTTCTGTTCACATGCGTCCTACATTTCTTCTCTGCGTGCCGCGCACCGTTTAACTTGCGTGCCACGCATTAGTTCCCATCTGTCGCGCTATGTGCATGTCTCAAACTTCCTGCTTGTGCGTTGCGTACCATTGTTAATTGTGCATTTGTGCTCATAATAATTTTGAAACCGTTACATGAAAAATTATAAAGATTCCAACCAATAATCCTAATCTTCATCTTTCAAATCTCATCTTTTTTTTAGTTTCTCTAAAACTTTCCTCCATTTTGTTTTCCTATCTCCTATATATTATCTTCTATCTTTTCGAAAATTATCCCCATCTTTTACCAAAAACATACATCTCCCATCTTTTTTTAAAAAAAAAATGATCTCCCATCTTTTTTTGAAAATTCATCCCTATCTTTTTTTCAAAAAATCATTCTCCTATCTTTTTTAAAATTTCATCCCATCTTTAATCTCCTATCTACTTCAAAAATTTTATCTCCACCCTTTTTCAAAAAAAAAATCTCCATCTTTTTTCCTATCACATACTCCCTCTGTTTTTTTGTTATCATTCTCACTTGGAATCTTGACACTATTCATAATTAGAGAGAATCTTCTCAATTTTTTTTAATTTATAAGAAAAAATATAGTCATGTGGGGTCTTGTTTGATTCAACTCTATTAGTACATTATTAATATTCAATCGTTATAATTTTTACTAATATATAATGAAAGATATTTAAGTTCAAAGAGGTGCATTGGGGGACGCACACAGGAAAGTGAGAATGATAAAAAAACAGAGGGAGTATCTTTTTCAAAAATTCATCCTTTTTCTCTATCCCATCCTTACATGTATATTATCCATCTTTTCATGTGCACATCAATTAGGATTTCTTCTTAGTGTACATCTTGTTGTAAAAGTCTCATCCCCCTAGGAATTCTAACTCCATTAGAAGTCCATCTAGCTCCCAGTTTTACTCCATTTAGAGTTCTTAACCCCGTCTAACTCTATCCATGTTAGGAGTCTTAATTCGCTTGAGTCCCATCCATCTTAGAAGTCTATAATCCATAGAAAGTCCATGCATAATAGGAGTCTGAAAGCGTTAGAATTTTGTCCATCTTAGGAGTCTAAATCCATTAGAATTTCGTTCGCCTTAGGAGTTTCGAATCCATTAGAGTTCCGCCCATATTAGGAGTCTAAAACCATTTGAATTCCATTCATTTTAGGAGTCTAGGTCCACTAGAGTTTCATGCATATTAGGAGTCTAGCCTCCTTGAAAGTTCATCAAATCTAGAATTCTAACATCATTAGAAGTCTATCAAGTCTAGGATTCTGAAGTCATTAGAATTTCATATCAATTAGGACTGCATTCATACTAGAATGCTTTTTGCACTGCATAGTCCGTCATGCAAACATCTCATGCATAATTAGAGTTCATAGGCATTTAGGAGTCTCATTGCATCCATACTTTCTATTTCATTTCATGCATTCCGCATTTAGTAGTCCCGAACTACAAGCGATCTGATTCCCTCTTTCGGGATATGTAGCCAGCCTTTACAGGTTCGAACTCATAGATTGAGTCATACATACATGCATTAGGGTATAAGTGCATCTAAAAGAGTCATGCATACATACATTAGGTCTAGGTGAATCCAAAAAAATCCAAAAAAAAATATCATCATGCATATAGGATATTCAGATTCGTTCGTAGAAGCTCAACTTTTATACACTCTGTTCCATTTCTATCTCTCCATTATTACTCTATATCTAAATCTCCATTGATGATCCATGTAGAAATCAAGCGACATTGAAATGGGCACTCCATCGAATACCGAACAACAAGTCGCTGAAATGGCTAGAGCTTTAGCCAAGCTATCTAGCGTGATAGAAGAAATAACTATAAGGCTTGAGAAGATTGAGTCTGGTGAATCTCTTGGATTCAACAAGAAAATGGAGAATGTCGTTCATAGGGTAACCAATGCAAATTTCTATTTTGACCCTATTGACAATACCAAACTGAAGGGGAAACTTCCCGAAAAATTCTCTGCAACTGACATCCCTAAGTTCAAACCAACTGATAATCCAAAATACCCTTTAAAAACATTCTTGCAACCATGATTATTAAATCAGTTGACCCTGAATTGCACCCAATGATATTCCCGATGTCGTTTGAACCAATTTGCCAAAATCGGTTCTATTACTTGGACCCCAAGCAAATTGAAACTTGGGAAGATATTACTACTGCTTTCATGAAGCAATATGAATCAAACGCACAACTGCAAACCTCCCTTAGAGAACTCAAGCTTCTTAAACAAGGTGAAAATGAAGGTTTTACCACTTATGTGAATAGGTGGAGAGAGAAATCAACCCATATGGTGTCAAGGCCTGTAGAAGAAGACTTGATACGGATATTCGTTTCTAACCTCCTCCCTAAATACAAAAATCACCTCAAATACTTGGGTCTTGATAGCTTCACAACAGTTTATGATGTGGGTATCCAAATTGAGGATGATTTGCTGAAAAACACCCACAACAACAAGAACAATGCCATTAATGTCATAGAGGCTCCTACCAGGCCTCGAAGAAAACGTAAGAGAGAATATACCTCACTGGGTATAATTTATGAAACAGCTTTTGACCGCCTTCGCGCAAAAGACGCACTTTCCCCTCATGGGCCTACTCCAGATCCAGAAGAAGAAAAAAGGGGGCCAAATTGGGACAAAGATGCTTATTGCAAGTACCATAGAGGCCATGGACATAAGACTGACAATTGCTACCCATTGTGAGGCCTTATTCAGGACATGATCGATGATGGGAGACTTTCAGTTTCTCCTACTACAAAATTGCCTCAGATTTGAGATCACTTGTCATGCGACGTAGGAGTTTAGACTTATGATTTCGTTTTCTATGTCATTTCTCTTATTTTGCCAGTGTAATATAGGATTTTCCCTCTTATTGCATGTACTCAAAATTTTCAATTAATAAATGAGTAATTATTTATTTATTCTCTAACCTTGCACTAATGAGCATCAATGAAAATCACGATTGTCGCCTTAAAAGAAACGAATTTCTAATTCTCATGACTATTCTAATAAAGGCAATGAACAATTGGCATGTATAAAAGAGGCGTTCCTCCCATTCCCCGCAACTATTTCTTCAATCCTTATTATTCATAATTCCCTTCTCCCTTTAACCTACCTCATGGGAAGTACATTTGACAACCATTCAATGTAAAGGGCAAGTAAAAAAAGAAGAGAGCAACATAAAAAAAATCGGAGAGCAGAAAAAAAAATATAAGCGAAAAAGCAAAAGCAAAAATGACGAACAAAAAAGAAGTGCAAAGTATCAAAAAAAAAAAAGAGGAAATGTTGCAAATAAGCCTATCAATAGCTTTGTCAAAAGTACTTTCTTTTCAAAACCTTCAACTTTCGATTCCAAACCTCCAGCTTCAAATCTCTATGATAAACCCTCTTAACAACCATGCACATTGCTTTCCAATAAGCCATAGAAGACAAACCAATGCCCGCTAGGTCGAAAACCGATAAGGGCGACTTAGGCAAAAGTCAGGGCACCTTCTTATTTATTAGCCTGAACTACGAATGGTCTGATTCTGCTAAAGATACGTAGGATACCTCACCCTGAGATCCGACCGCTTTAAATCAAACCAAACTTGCATCATTATCCATCCTTGCCAAAGACCTCTTCCTAATCAATGCTTAATTCATTGCAAATGGCTCCAAAGCAAAATGCTGGGCCACCAATTAAAATGCTAAGAGCTACGATTGGCCTGATTCCATCGTGGATACGTCGGCAACCTCTTTTGAGGCCCGGCCATTTTAATTCAAAAGAAACATATTTTTATGGCTCGCCTAGGCCCATGAGAAAAGCGCGATCGCCCAAAAATCATGGATTTTCAATGCTCATCTGTACCCTTAGAACTAGACTGGGATGTGAACCTGCATCATTAGCCTACCTTATTGCGTGAGTCAATTCATTATGGCCCCGTCCTCTTCTTATTCTTATCCCTTGCCGTTTTCTCAGCTACATTATCGCTTCTAAGCCAACTTTGGCATTACCTTTCAATACTCAGCGCCACGACCGCACCTCATATTTTGAGTGTTCCTTTCTTTGGCCTTTCTTGTCTTTTTCACCTTAGGAACCCTATATGAAATCTTTGGTCGAAACTTCCACTAAGCGTGACGAGATATCTTCAAAATCAAGCAATCAAGCTGGGTACTTCATCAACTCCATCTTATTGGGGCTTCATTACTGGTCCACCCAGAAAATCATAGGCTCCAAGTCAGGACCTATTGAGATAAGGACTTCATTATGAGTCCATATATGACATCTTGGGTTTTAAACCCACACGGATGCAACATCGCATTTATTTGTGGGCTCACTTAGGCCCTTGGCAGACAAGGCTCGAAGTATATACAACTCAAGCATTACGAAGACTCGTGCTACAATGTATTTCAACAGATCATCCTTGGGGGCTTCCCATTTCTCCTTTTTCATAGGCTCCATGTGTACCTTGCACTAGTGAAAAAAAGCCCATCCGATCCGATTTTGGCCTGGATTGGGTGGGCCCGGAGCTGCTAGCAAAAAGCAACTGATCCGGTTAAAAACCGAATCAGTTACTTATTAACTGATTTGGTTATCACGAAAACCGGACCAGTTACTAAATTAACTGATCCGGTTTTCGTGAAAACCGGATCAGTTACTCAATAAACTGATCCGATTTTTGCTTATAAACCGCATCAGTTGTGTTCAGTTATAGAATTAAAAAAAAAGGTCGAGGCTCCAGCCCAAACTTCCACATTAAAGAACCCCAACTCCCATATCAAAGAAACATACACAAATCAGCCACCACAATCCTCACAAATTACCATCAACAAACACGACCAAAAGAACATACACAAACGAACAATATATCTCAGATTAACACCCACAAACCAACCAAAATATCATCCACAAACGACGAGGAATCGAGAAAATTACAAAAAAAAAGGAAAAATTACGAACAATTGAACGTTACAGAAAATCACAAAGCAAATGAAAAATTGAACATTACAGAAAATTACATAACGATTTAAAAAAATTACGAAAAATTACCAAAATTATAAATATAATTACGAAAAACTAATGAAAATACTTGAGAACGAAAATCAAAAGAAAAAAAAAAGAAACACCTAAACTCAAATCCTAGATCTAACTTCTCAAACCTATCAAATAGTTGTAGTCCTTTTTCATTGTTTCGTATTCTTCTTCATTGTTGTCGGAGATGCTTCGTCTTTCTTCAAGATCCGAAAGCGATGGGTGGTGGGACTGGTGGCATCAGGCGTGGGTGGTGGCGTCCAGTACTCAGTAGCACATAGGAAGAGAGAATAGAGCGCAAACCTATCAAATTGTTGAGAGAAGAAATTAAGAGGGAGGGTGCGAGGAGTGATGAGTGGTTCGTGTGTTTTGAATAACCAAAATGGGGAAATTCTCGAGTATCTGGCGGGGGTTGAAGATGATGATGAAGAGAATGGTGGCGTGGGCGCGGCGAACGAACATCGTGGTGTCAGGTGGTGAACGAAGCATCTATGGTGACGAGTGAGTGGCGAACGAAGCGCTGCCGATGGTGACGAGTGAGTGGTTAGGTGGGAGAAGACGGATGAGAGAGAGGAGAAGGGGCTGGAGTTTTAGGGTTAAAGATCGTTGGAGAGAGAAGGAGTTAAGAGGGGTTAAGGGAGGAGGGATGAGGGAGGAAGATGGAAGTGTTAGGGCAATTTAGGGTAAATGAAGATGTGTTGCCTCGTCTAATATATTAGGGCCATGGGGAACGTTGGGCCAGGAGAAGTAGGGATTGGGCCTTCTAATTTTTTTTGGCTAAAAACTGATCTGGTTTGGAGGAGAACTGGATCAGTTTATTAGCTAAAAAAATTGCGCCCAAAAATAACTGAATTTACTTATCCGGTTTTGGGAGAACCGGATCAGTTTGTTTGTGACATATAAGGTTTTTTCCACTAGTGTTGATAAGGACTTCATTACGAATCCATACAAAATATTGTGGGCTTTAGATCCATACGAGATCCTAACTATTTTATGTGCTCACTTAGGCCCGTAACAAACTAAAGTCAAAGACTCGTTCTACGACGCATTTTGAATCAAACATGACCTACGTGGATCATCCTTGGGGGCTTCCCATTTCTCCTCTTTCAAAACAGTTTTCTAAATGAAAAATTGAGCTTAGAGGAACAACAAAGCATCATATCATATCTCTCATTAGCATCCACTAGTGGAAAAAACATTATATGTCACAACACGACAGATCCGATTTTTAAAAAAATCGGATCCGTAAATTGACAAAAATTTGGGCCTCACAGCTGGACTGAGTAACTGATTCGGTCCAGTAGTGAACCGGATCAGTTACTGAATTGTCATTACCCTGCGTTTTTTTCCTTGACTCATTTCATTTCTCCCTCTCCTTCCTCATTTTCATTTCTCCCTCTCACCAGGAAAATAATTAGGGTTTACTCTCTCTCTCTTCTCTCTCACCTGGTTTCTCTCTCTCCCTCTTCCCATCTCTTCTATTTTGCACACCAACGCCAATGGCCATCAACGCCAAAGAGAAAAATTAACGAAGTGCTGCTGCCAAAGCTTCGATTCAAGGGTTTCTTGCATTCAAATTGTATCCCGTTCTAAACTAAAACAAGTTAGTAGCTCGAATTTTTTTTTTTATTGATTTGGGTCGAAAACTTGAACCCCTTTTCGATTTTACCTCTTTTTGCTCGAATTTTTCCCCGTTCTAAACTAAAACAAGCTGGGCTTTTCGATTTGGTTCGAAAACTTGAACAGTTGGAATCGAATTCATTTGAATTGTCGGAATCAAGATCACTGCTTCGAATTATTGAAGTTTGCATTCATTACTGAGGTTCAATCAAATTTTCTAGCTGTATGTCATTTGTGAGAAATTCCTTCATTACGCACATATATTTCAGTTCTCAATTCCTTTTTTTTTGAATACCTACTTCATTTCATTGCTTTCGCTTGATTTTCTTATTACTAAACCAAAATTTTTGCTGTTGTTGACGAATTATCCATATCATTACCTAAAACTTACTGAATCGCATATCTTTCGATTTATTTAGGCATCAAATTTACTCTCATGCGCTCGACTTATCATTCTTTCAAATTCGATGGTTAATTATGCTTGAATTTATGAATCAATATTTTGTATTCTTTGATTTGCTAAATTTTTATTTTGATTACAATAACACTATTTGCAATTTTTTGCTGAATACTAGGCATAATTCTGTACAATTTTGAGTAATTACTATTAGTTGTAGAGAAACAGGGCGGTATTATATATATTGAAGGGATTGATGTTTTTTGGGTTAGTGGTATAGAGGTTGATAGATTTAAAACCAGGGGAAAACAATGAGGAAAAGACTTGACTGCACCGGGTGTTTAAGTACATGGACACTGGTCTTAAGAAATACACATTCGTAATACCGAGATAATGTCCCTCCTCACATTGTTGATGTATTAGCCAATGCAAACTGCAGAAAAATGCATATCCTCGTTTAGCTAGTTATGCTTTTGAATCAATTGAATGGTTTTTTATTGATAATTCTTTATGTTTTCTGGGTTATTGCAGAGTCTAATGTACCAACTGCAGGAAGATGTTGCTCTCTCTGATGATCATGGAGTCATTCACAGTTGTGAAATCTTCCTGCCTCGTTCCTCGTAGTGAAATTATATTGTCATGGTATGATACACTCATTTATACACCCATAGAATAGGAGCGCTTTAACCCTGCTTCCAATCTTGCTGCATTTTAATGTTAGTAATTTTGCTGTAATTAATTAATGTCATCTCGCAAAGTAATTTTGCTGCATTTTAGTGATTAGTTTTGGTGTTACTAGATGAATTGTGCTGTATTTTGGTGTTAGTTCTGGTTTTACGAGATGAATTTCTTCATGATGATGGTTTAGGATATGAGTACTTTGATGCTAAGGGATGAAATTTAAACCAATTTGATTTTATGAGCTTGTTTTTGCTATCTAATAGAGTATTTATTGAATATTGTATGCTGATTTCTGTTTTATTGAGCGAAATATTGTCTGCTGATTTCTTTTCTTAACAGATTCGGTATTCTGTTAACTGATCAGTTCATTAAACCGGATCAGTTATTGAATTGTCATTAACTCATTACCCCGCCTTTGTCCTTGGCTCATTTCATTTCTCCCTCTTCTTTCTCTCATTTTCGTTTCTCCCTCTCCTTGTGCAGCTAGGGCTTATTCACGAACCCTACCGCCAACCACCACCCACCAGCACCTGGGTCCACCACCACTGAACCAACCCAACGGCCACAACCACGCACCACCACCTATGTTGCTGCTTTCCAAGTTGTTCCACCACAACCACGCACCACTACCTGATGTCCTCGCCTACCTGTGATGCGAGGGCCCTCATCTCCTTACCGCCACCACCGTAGTAATGGTTCCCGCCGGCGAGGGTTCGAGCACCGGCGACCCCTCAACCCTAATTTGAATTTCCCTTACCGATAATTACTACCCTTTTGTCATTGTTGATTTTGATTATTTGCTTTTCTGCAGATATTGTTGTCGACAATTGCCCAATTTATCGTAATGATATTATGGATCTATGTGAGTAAACTTTATAATCTTCATTTTGGATCTTTGAATTAGGTTTTTTCGCGGTTGATTCTTTAATTTTTTATGGGTTTTGTTTAATTTTGGGATTTAGGTATTGAATGCCAAGCTAATTAAGTGAGCGCTATGAGTGAGGAGTGCACTGTTGCTTGGGGTATGATTATGTTTTCTTTTTATTATTGGTTTTTATTCTTAATTTCTAGTTAATTTTTTGGGTTTTGTAGTTTATGCCTTTCCAATTTGGAGGTTCCAGTCAATTTGTGTAAGTCAATGTCCAATTTTCTTGTAGTTTTCATTTGTCAAAGCAATTTGAAACTGAGTGTGGTGATACAATCTGCTAGATTGTATGATTGAGCTACTCAATCTTACCTCAACTTAGTAGAGGTGGAGATTAAGTTGGTTAATTCCAGAGGTAATCTGCATAAGAAAGAAAGGAAACCTCAAAGAACTTAACAATGAGAATAAACTTAGGGGGTGTTTGGTATCATGTTTTTTCACAAAAGAAACGGAATCAAGTAACAAAATCCGTTTCTACTTGTTTGGTTAGTGTGTAAAGTAACAATTACCGTTACTTGAGGGAAACACATCCCCCCAAGTTGTTTCCAGTCAAAAACCTAAGGAAACAAATAACGTTTCACTCCTCAAACAAAACCAGCCGCCATTCTCTCTCCTCTTCAAGATGGAAATCATTGAGAATTCATCATAGCATTTCGATTTTTCAGCATATCTCTCACGCTCTAACATCAGTGTAAGTTTTTGATTGCAAATTTTGATTGATTTCTTCGTATGGAAATATTTTTTCGTATACAATTTGTGAGTTTTCATTCGATTTTGATTATGGTGTTGAAATTTTCAATTCAGCGTTTTATATGTGTTATGGCTACGAAATTAGATTAGGGCTTCAATTTTTTCCCGACTAAATTTATGTTATAGCTGCGAAATTAGATTAGGGCTTCAAATTTTGAATTTTTCAGGATAATTTCATCTCCATTTTGTCAGATCTTGTTTAGATGAAGTTTATTGGGCAGGTATATATAGTAATTTGAATTGTATAATATTGAAAAGATGATGATTTTATCAATTGGAATTTTGCTGTTAGTAATTTTGTAGGTATAGATAGAATGACTACCTTATTAATACTGTTAGTTGGAGAATTATTTGGTTGAAAGTAAATTTTTCTTTGAAGACCAAGAAAAATTTGAATGGGAAAGTCATGATTGCAATGTTAGTTTTTCCATTTGTATAAAGATATGCAGCTTGTTTGTTCTGTTTTTGTTCTTCATGTTTTCTGCCGTCCTGCGGGACAAGGAAATCGAATTATAGTCAAGTATGTCAGAGTATAAAGGTTTTGACAATCATCAAACAGACCAATTCATGGACATTAGGGTTAAATAGACATTATCTTGCAAATATACGATGGGATGTTCATGTTGTTACTCATGTATGAACACACTTCATCAACAAAGATCTTAACAAAGATAACTTGAATCCATCTGCAATATATAAATGACAAAATAAGTAAATCCGCTCTGTGTGTGAATCCTCTGCAATATATAAATGAACTAGAGTCCATTTTCTAGCATACAATCTGCCTTTTATCGCTTTGCTTATATATAATTTCAGTGTCCTAGTCCTAGTACAGTTATTCATGTGGAGAATTAGTGTCTTCTAGTAGAGCAGTTAGAGTCTTTTTCTTAAAGGACCTAAATTAAAATAATTGTATGTGTTTCATTAGCTTGGGAGCCTTTCTCATATGCAATTCAATTTCATTATAAGGTTTGGAGTCAATTTCGCAATTACTTATTTTATTTTTTTTGGACTCTTGTTTATTAGGTTTCTATAATGCCTCGGCTAATGCATTCCATAGAGAGAAAAAGAAGGATAAAACAACTTCAACTAGTTATGTTGATGGTTATTATAATTCTGATGATGTATTGGATATGGTATATGATGAGTATTGTTACAATTAGGGGTGTTCGATTGAGGGAAAAGAAAAGAGACAAAAAACTTTTACGCTTATTAGTCTTGAGCGGATTATATAAAGAGAATGATGTGAAATGCAAGAGTGAACTCCGTGTTAATAGGCGTACTTTTAACATTATATGTGAGATGCTAAGAGATATTGGAGGTTTAAGTGGAACAAAGAACATGACTCTTCAAGAGATTGTAGCTATGTTTTTATATACTTTAGCACATCATAAGAAAAATAGGTCAATTGGACATTACTTCTTTAGAAGTGGAGAAACAGTGAGCCGACAATTTCACCTTTGTCTAAGGGCATTTTTGAAGTTGCATGAACAACTACTTCATAAACCAACTCCCATATCCGATGATTGTGATGATGAAAGATGGAAACCTTTCAAGGTATTGATCCATCACTTATCTATCTTTCAATTAGAGATTGTTAGGAATTCATTTATGTTTCTTAATAAGTTATTTCATTTTTATTTTTGTAGAATTGTCTAGGGGCATTAGACGGGACTTACATTAATGTACATGTATCTTCTCAAGAACGAGGAAAGTATAGAACAAGGAAAGGGACCATTGCTATGAATGTGTTAGGGGTTTGTGCACCTAATATGCAATTTATTTATGTGCTTCCGGGTTGGGAGGGATCGGCCCATGATGTCCGTGTCTTACGCAATGCTCTTTCTAGGCCTAACGGTTTTAGAGTGCCTCGAGGTAAATAGAATTCTTTTAATTGTAAAATTCTAGTTTATAATTTTAATTAATTTTGGTAGCTAGTAATTTTTTGTTTGGTAAATCTGAAGGTAATTATTATTTGGTTGATGCGGGTTATACCAACTGTGATGGGTTTCTAGCTCCATATAGAGGGCAACGATACCATTTGAAGGAATGGACGGATCGGCGACCCGTTAGTGCCGAAGAATATTTTAATATGAAACACGCAAGGGCTAGAAATGTAATTGAGCGGTGTTTCGGTCTACTAAAAGGAAGATGGAGTATACTTAGAAGTCCTTCGTTTTTTCCAATTCGCACTCAAGGGCGGATTGTGATGGCTTGTTGCTTATTACATAATTTGATTAGGAAAGTCATGCCTACGGATGATATAGAGGAAGGTGAATTAAGTGAATCCGATGATGATTCTGAAGATGATTCTGATGACGAGACTGAGTTTATTACAAGTGTTGCAAGTACCGATCATTGGACTAATTTCAGAAATGTATTTGCTCAAGACCTATTTAATGCGTGGAGAGCTAGAAATAGGCATGGTCAATAACACATGTATGGTTCTTTATATTTCTATTTGATCGCATTTCCTTTTTTTCTCCTCTTTTCTTGTACCTTCTGTCTTTTTTTCAAGAAATGTTAGTTATTTCCCCTTGCATTTTACTTTTAATCTGTTTTAAGTATGACCTTTCTAGTATTGGTCTTACCCTTTAATCCTTTCTGGTATATATGTGGAGTCAAAGTTGCTTTTGTTGTATGCCATATACTTCTCACTCACTCTAGATTAAAGTTGCATTTTTATGTATTACTTGTTTTTTGAATATGCAGCATGGAGGTTAACCAATGTAGTGGAGAGGGAGGTAGTCGAGGAAGAGGTAGAAATAAGAGGTATTGGACTTATGAAGAAGATACGGTGCTTATAAAATATTTGCATGAGTTGGCGTGTGACCCTAAGTGGAAAAGCGAAAGTGGTTTTAAGAATGGCTACATGAATAAATTGGAAGAGTTGATCCACGGTGTGCTTCCTAATTGCGGCTTGAAAGCGGTTCCTCACATCGAGTCAAGGATCAAGCATTGGTCAGAAAAATATAGTGCATTGGCGGAGATGTTGTCGACTTCAGGATTTGGGTGGGATGCCGATAAGAAGATGTTACAAACTGAGAAGAAGGTGTTTGATGAATGGGTAAAGGTATGTTTAAGAGTTGTCCACTGTATGTTTATATTAGGTTTAAATATTTAGCCATTTTGGTGGTGCACAAACTGTTACATCTTCCCTTCCACCATGTGGTATCAACTTGTCCTGTCTCTCTTCTCTCACTTTTGCTTCAAATTCTCGACTTCTCGCATTGCTTAACATTGCTTCATTTCCTGTTCTCTGCATTGACTACTTGAAAAAGTTGTTTCCTGTGTTTAGTTCAGGGTTACCCAGGTACTTGGCTATATTTGTTTCAACATTGATGCTGTCATTTTTGAATTATACTGGACTTAGTATTGTGGGGTATGCTGCTGTTGTTCTTGGAGTTGTTTCATTATTGCCATTTTTAGTAATGTCTTTAGTTGCTATACCTCAGATTCATCCTCATAGGTGGCTTAGTTTAGGACAAAAAGGTGTGAAAAAGGACTGGAATTTATACACCAATACTTTGTTTTGGAACTTGAATTTCTGGGATACTGTTAGTACACTTGCAGGTGAAGTTGACAGACCTCAGAAAACATTCCCACTTGCACTCTTTGTAGCTGTCATCTTCACCTGTTTAGCCTACTTGATTCCCCTTTTTGCTGTCACTGGTGCAGTTTCTGTGGATCAGAACTTGTGGGAAACAGGGTTTATGGCGGATGCAGCTCAAATGGTGATGTTGTATGCGATTGACCTACATAGCAAATTAAAAATACTGTTTGTTGGTCGAAGTGACTTGTTATATGTAAATGTTAGGGTCACTTGTTATTATAAAGTTATTTGATCATTCTTGCTGTAGTTTCGGATCTGGTTGCTATATACAGCAATGCAGTTTCCTTAATGTGAAGTGTTTGCCTGTCCTTTCAGTTGGTGTATTATCTTGTTTGGGCTGCTCCGAAATTTGGTGCTTCGCCTTATTTCATGCTTTGATAGGAAACTGAAACAGGACAGCCCATATGGGAGGGGGAGTTCTTAATTTATAGTTGCATATCAAATTCTCAGGTGTTCCCTGGTTGCATTTCCTCTCACGTAAACCTCTATTTCCATTCTTGTGGATCCTTGTGTTTACTTTTGCTCTTTCTTATTAGAAATAGACACATACATTTTGGGGGTTTGGAGTTATCTGTTAAATGGTGCCTACGACTATGTTGGCAAGTTGAAATTAAATATAGTGAGTTTTTCATTTTTGGGCAGAAATATATGTTAATGTTCAAGCTTGGTTTTATCTTATCAGCAGGATATAAAGAAAGATTAGTGAGGTTTATATTAATGTGCTCAATAAGCATCTGTGAAGGTCAGAATTTGCAATGATGCTTATAATCTTGTAATTCTTGTCTTTCAGTAAATTTGGATGCTGCAAGTTCCACTCTGAATTACATGAAAGAACTAACTCAAGCCATATATATTATCAGATTGTTTTGAATATTACTAATTCTTATATTCAAGATCAATCAAACAAATACAGGTGAAATCATAGTAATTTACATGCTAGTTGTTATTGTTTCAGTTATTATATGATCAGAATTGATTTCTTGATTGTGTTAATTGTAAAATGTCAAAATCTTGGCAGAATTGAAAACTGATCTGCTACTCTTTTTGTGGCAGACTCACAAGAAAGCCAAGGGTTTATTTGGAGTTCCTTTTGTTCACTATGACACACTTGCTGAAATTTACGCAAAAGACAAAGCTACCGGAGATGTGAGTGAGTCGTTTGTTGGTGCTATAGAAGATATGGATCAAGAGATTGCTAACCAACCATTAGACATAGAGAGTGATGAAGAAGATGATGCGAATTCCACCCAATCTGCAACTCATTCTACAACTCAATCTGGAAAACGTCCTATGAAGATTGAGGATGATGATTCAACTCCTTCCAAAAAGGCAAAGGTGAAGGATTCTAAGGTAAAAGGAAAGAATTTGAAGAGCCTAGCTAAGATGGATGATGTTGATGAGTTAGTGGCATCTCTCCATAGTGTTTCAAATAATTTTGGAAAAATATTTGAAAACATTAATGTGAATCTTGGAACTATGGCCAATGCTTGGTCAAAAGCGGAAGAAAGGGAACAAAAGATGGATGAAAAAGTGGACAAGGTATTAGATGAGGTGATGAAGTTAGATGGCATATCTCCATCCGAAGCCTTAGAAGCAGCAACGATTCTTATGGCCGAGGATCACAAGCTTCGTATCTTTTATCAAGCTCCGATTCCTATGAAGAAACAATATGTGCTTGATCTACTTAAAAAAAAGTAGGCTGATGGACTTTGTGGTGTTGTTTGTAGTAACTTTTGCTAATTGGGATCTTTGAAGGGAAAACAAAAGAGTTGTAGTCATGTAGTGCTTTATTAGCAACTTTATATTCTTGTTGTCATTTGCTTAAGCCTTAATGTAGTGCTCTGATATTGTGTTTGGTTTTTACTTTGGACATATCATACTTTGTTTTCATTTAGCGGTTTGGCTAAGTGGATTTAACTAATAGTTTAATTTCCTATTTTGCTAAAAAAAATATGTGTAAAAATTTAAGATTTTCTTTGTGATAAAATTGGAAAAGGATACTCCACAATAAGCAGTAAAACAAGTATTAAATAATGTGTTAAGTTGAAAGGAAAAAAAATAAATATAAAAAAGTGACTCCATTCCATTATTGAGTATTGACTATACCAAACAAGAGGAAAGGGAGTGAGTCATATTCGTTTCCTTTCCAATAGGATACCAAACAACAAGTAAGGGTAACACTTATTATTACCCTTTCCCCTCCTTATTCAAATCCTTTCCATTCCGTTTACGGTACTCATACCAAACACCTCCTTAATAGAGATGAGAGAGAGAATTAGCTCAGGAGAGGAAAAGCGTATATATAATTTCATGAGTTTCTATCTCCTGTATTACAGCTTATATATAGGTGCAGACTAACATCACTGAATTTAGACAGAGAATATTCCTTCTAGAAGGTGGACTAATTGAGGTTAGGTGCCTTTTTCTGAATAACGGTAAGTAGAGAAAACCGAATAAGTTGGAGTGTTGGACCACCATGGTAACAATCATGGCTCTAATAGATGAAGGCTGAAAGCGTGAATAGGCTAAAATAGTTGGCCTTCAAACGCTCGTAACCTATACGATTCACTTGGTTGATTGTATTGTATAAAAATGGTAACTTAAACAAGTTTATCTTCCTGATCCCTCTGCCTTACTGAAAAAGGAAAATTTAATTCGAGACTATGATTTTTTATGCTACCTCTTGTATACTCCTTTTGAATACATTAGTTGGGATAGTGTGCATTACACTGACGCTGCAAATGATTGGGTTGCTAACCGGATTTTCGATGGATCATTCTCGGATCCCGTACTTTCCATTGATGAATCCTTTATGTAAAATGTCGCAGTACTTTTCACTTTTCAAATAAAACACTTATCCTTGACATTTTTGATAGGTGCTGGTGAAGAGACAGATGATGAATAAGAGGAAAATTATAATTCAGTTGGGATTGTTTCCATTAATTTTTGAATCAATGCTACATAAGTCTTGTGTTAACAACTCCTTTTAAACTTGTATCACCTCTTACAGGGCATTGATTGTAAGTTCTGTCATCTTCAACTCTTATTCTTCTTTAGACCTTTCTTCTGGCCTCATTCAATCCAAATTCTGATTTATGTTGCAGTGGAGGATATGAGGCGAATACAGAATACTCTGGGTACAGTCCTACGTCTCCAGTTATCCAGTAGTTCTGGGAGTTGGTTCAGGCATTTAGCAAGGAAGATAAGGCACGTTTACTGCATTTTGTTACCGACACTTCAAAGGTATCTTTTCTCAGAATTCGAGTAATAGTTCATTCTTTGATGTAAGCAAAGTCTGACAAGTGTATATGATATTTGGGGTGAATGCAGTGAATTCGGCAATCAAATATGGCAGGATCATCCAAAGTTTTTCAGTTCAAAAGGTTGTTTCTCTGAATGACACCGAACTTAATCTAAGCCGCATGACTATCTTGGCAGTTGCTGCTTCGCCGAATCACAACAATAGTGGAAAAAAAAGCTTGTGTACAATATACTAACATTGCATACTATTTTGTTCAATGCACTTTTTTAATTCATTAACTTTTATTCTTTCTTTCCTTGGAACTTGGAAACTCTTTTGCACTTCATTTAAGCTGACCATATGACTTGGTGGGATGATTCTTCATGGTTATGTATCTAATTATTATGCTTCAATTGAGCATAATATGCTTAATAAAATGAGTATTGATATATACTATTGGTTTTGTATCGATTAATAATGAAAAAATGTAAAAAAAAAAATTGGTTTTTGGGTGGTCAACTGCTCTGGTTTTGGGTCAAAACCGGAGCAGTTAAGCAAGTTAACTGCTCCGATTTTCACCCAAAACCAGAGCAGTAAATGATTAACTGATCCGGTTTGGGACCGGATCAGTTAATCATTGCTAACCGCTGATAGCCCACCCCATCCAGACCAAAATCGGAGCGGTAAGCCCGGTTTTGACCGGATCGGATGGGCTTTTTTCCACTAGTTATCATATATCTACATTAGTGTGATACCTCTGCATTGATGTCATATCTCTGCATTTGCATTACACATCTGCATCATCCAACAGTGTGTCAAGCATTACATGCATCCTTCGTCCTTATTTATAGGATCCTAGCATTAGTTATGGAGTCACGCATCCATACACACACACATAAACGCACACAAGGATTTTCAAGTCTAGTGTCACATCTTACACATACACACACATCTTATACACATTCTGTAGTCTAGTGTTACACAGTTGCACACTTGCACTATATCCTCATAGTTTAGGTCATCAGCATGTCCTATCCCTTCTCGCTTTTTAGCGAATGAACTTTTCGCAAGTTATATTTCTTGCTTTTTAGCAAATGAACTTTTTGCAAGTTATATTTCTCGCTATTTAGCGAATGAACTTTACGTAAGTTATATGTCTCGCTTTTTAGCGAATGAACTTTTCGTAAGTTATATCTCTCGCTTTTTAGCGAATGAACTTTTCGTAAGTTATATCTCTCTGCAGACCATCATCAACCAGAAAGGCGGAGGACTCCGTCACTCTGTGGACCATCATCAATTAGAAAGGCGGAGGACTCTGTCAGGTCTTCGGACCATCATCAACCGAAAGGCGGAGGACTCCGTCGGGTCTGCAGACCATCATCAACCGAAAGGCGGAGGACTCCGTCGGTGCGAGACCATCATCAACCGAAAGGCGGAGGACTCCGGTCGGGTCTCCCGGACCATTGCCGACCCGAAAAGCGGAAGATAACCGTAAGGTCTCCGAACCATTAAAATGGAAGGCAACCGTCAAGTCTCCCGGACCATTAAAACAGAAGACAAGCTGTCATGTCTCCGGAACATTACCAATCGAGACAAGCATAACTTTGACGTGAGTCGGACCAAAATAGCTCATGACCCTTTCTTTCACACACCATCTCATTTTTACATATGTTTCACACATGTACGCTTCTGAAGCTTTTACTTATTTTGCGAGTACCGGCGTAAAAGAGTGATTTTGGATTGCAGAGCATCTAGAATCATTCTCCGTCCCAACACGTATACTTTGACTTTCGGTTTTACAAACGTTAGTCAAAGTGGGGGCTTCTGTAGACACATAATCGTGTCTCCCCATTTAGTACCCTATGATGACTAATACCCCGCTCTTATTGGTCCGGATCGAGGAAAAAATAAAGAACGAGCCTAAAATAAAATATTTTAAGTCCAAAACCATTTTCTAACTCTTTTTATTAACCCATTTCCGAAACCTTTTTTTAGAAATAGTTTTACTAAGCCCGAGTTCATAAAACGTTTTAAAATAAATTTTTAAAAGCCCATCTTCGAAAACCTTTTAATAATAGAATTAATTAATTAATATTGATTAGTTTTAGTAATAAAAATATCTTTTGTAAAAAATAATCTTTCTCCAAAATATTTTTAAATATTTTTTATCTAACTCTTTTCTAAAATCTTTTTAATAAAAATCTTTTAGAGACCTATTAGGTTTCGAAAACCTATTACATCCCTAAACCAATATATTACCCCCTATCCTCCTCATCACTCGGCTAACCCCTCACAAGAATTCACACGGCACAACTCATCCCTCGCTAATCTCTCAATCTCTCATCTCTCACCAAACCGCCCTAACTAATACCCTTCGCACAACAATTGTCGCACACACTACTAATCTCCATATATTCTCTCGCCTAACTCCACGCTTAATGCCACAACCTCCTACAGCACCATACTACTACTACTTTAAACTAATACTCCACATAATACCACACTATCATCTCCTCATTATTAGTCTGATGTAACAGAATATTGTTATTATGTTATGTTATTAGAAGTAGTTGGTTTTGGCAGGAAATACTATTATGACAGTATAAATAGCCAATTGAGCTGTAATTTGAGGATTCATTCTGAAAATTAGAACAATCTTAAACCTCTTATCTTCTCACATATTATGTTATTCTATCTCTCTCTCTCTCTTGTCTAATTCTTTTATTTCTCTCTCTATAATCTCTATCTTTACTTCTATCAATTCCTGGTTATTCTTGAGCTAATAGTAGCTAATCTAAGCTACTATTACATTGGTATCAGAGCAAACCCTTAGAAAATTCGACCCTTGTCAATCGGCACCTTCAACTTTGTAAGTTGTCCGTCATGGAAGAACAATTGATGCTTCGAGCCGCGAGATTAGAAGCTCAACAAACACAAATTCGTCGGTTTGAGGAGTCAATGAAGTCCATGATGCAATCATTTTACGAGATCAATGAACGTTTGAAAGAAGCAGAAGTAAATTCGAGAAATGGGTCTCCAAGAAGTCATGAATTCAATCGAATTCAAGGGTATGTTCCTAAATTGGATTTCCCTAAATTTGATGATAGTAACCCTAGAATCTGGATTAAAAAGTGTAATAAGTATTTTACTCTATGTAAAATTGCGGATGATTAGAAAGTTGATCTTGCTTGTTTGAATATGGTGGCTAAAGCTGAGCATTGGATGTCTAGTTACATAGTTAATTAAATGAGATTAAAGATATTAGATATTTAACAAAAAAAAAATGGAGGAAAATCTAAGAATGAAAATTTAGTAGAATTATTGGTTTTCAATAAACAACGAACTACAATTAATCTTCAGATTTAAACTAAGTGTAACTTACTGTACAAATGTAATAATATTAATAAAGTATATGACACAAGAAATAAACTCGAAAAATACTGAAAAATTAAATGAAATCCATATGTCATATAGTAACACAAAATAATTTCCATTTCTCAAAAAGTTTAGAGAGAAGGGCTCTCTCTTCTCTCTAAAGTTCCTCATCCCCCTTTCTATGGAAATTGCACCGCCTCCCTCTCTCCTAGCTTCCTCTCTTCGATACCTTCTATGACCAACTCTAGCGATCCTCCTTCGCCGTCAAGTGGTGGCCTTCCGGCTTCTAGCCACCGTAGGCCTCGATTCGCCTCGCCACCATGAGGTGGTAGTAGGTCGCTTTTTCGCTAGATCTACGCCACCGCATCTGATGGTCTCAAGCCCTCGGCTTTTGGCCAAGTATGTGAACTCTGCCCAAGTTGCCGCCGCCATAGCCACCGGCTAGCCTGTACAACGGCTCTACCTCCACCGAAGTCCTCGAATCACCACTAGTCCATTGGTGGATGTCTACTTCTTCATGAAGCTTGTTTGTTCCTTTAAGGAACTAGATCTAGATTATAGGGTGTCTATTTTTTGTTTTTCCATCTTCTAGTTAGCTTCTCTTAGAAGCTTGTTGTGCAGCTTCTTTGTGACGCTAGATCTAGGTTTTTTTCCTTTTCTTTATTTTCAGATTATTTGTACTTTATTTCTTAGTGGTCTCTCCCTGATATAGTCATTCCACTAATTTAGGTTCCTAGTGGTCTTTCCCTGAGATAGGGAGTCCACTAGTACATCTATTTACCTTTGAAAAAAAAATGTTCCATTTTTCAAACTGAATTGTTGAACGCCACCCTAGTTTTTTTTCATTAACACCGTAATACGTATTTTTATATGTATAACATATCTAAAGTTCCATAGTCTCTCTCCTCCTTGTACTGCTCTCTCTCCCCCATTCCCTCTCATTTTCCCTTACCCTCTCATCTTTCCACCATTGAAGCACTTGAGTTTGTCCAACCACCAAAGCAACCACATGAACCACAACTCCAACCACCGAAATATTTTTTCATCTCTCTCCTCGCATCCAACCACCGAACTTTTTTAAAAATGTAGACACCGTACCCCACCACATGGGCGCCTTCACCTGTGGTGGGGCGTCAATTAATGATGCCCCACCACATGGGCAGACGTCCATCGTAGGCGCATGCACCTGTGGTGGGGCATCTGTTATGGGGCGTCTACAATGGACGCTTTACACTATTCTGAAAAATAAAATTCTATTTTTTTTCTCGTAAACTCTAATCTGACTTTTTCTTTTTGTGGGATATTTTTTTGTGGACGTGATTTTTGGGTGTGATTTTTGTTTTGTGGGATTTGTTTGTTTTTTGAGTACTTTAAAATTTTAGAAGGTCAGTTGTCCGGATGGCCAGTGGTGAGGCGTGGTGGTGGGCTGGTGGGGCCTCTAATGGTAGTGGTGAAAGAAGAAGGGAAAGGGGGAGTGAGGGAAAGGAAGGAAGAGGGAAAATAAATGAAAAGTATAATGAAAAGAAATGAAAAGGTACATATAAAAATAATATGTATTTAGGTATAATAAAGTGATTGATGACGATTGAAGACTTGAAAACAATTTCAATCGGTTTAATTTCACAGAACAAATAATTATAATGAATTAAATTTTAACCCATTGCTTGGGTGTCAAACCTAGTACATCTAAAAAATCTCATCCTCGATCATGATCTCAAGCTGACCAAATATGTACAAATTCTTTAAGTGCTCTCGAAAGTAACTAACACTATGTGATCCTCTCAAATTCTAAATTTTGCACTTTCAATTTATTTTATCAAAAAATGAAACACAAATTCATTACCTCCCCGGCCAATTCAACTCTGGTCAGATGGGGTTCATGGACAAAGTACCAAACTTGAGTACTGGCTGTTAATCATCACTATCCACTATCCAGTGGAGATTTGGCGGTAATAATTGTCTTTCGGTAAGTAAGTTGTTTTTTTATTCTATTATCAATTGGCATTATTTCTTACTCTTTTTGAGTTGGTTTAAAATCGGAACTAGTATTTTTGTCCGGGTGATGCCCCGGGTCAGTTACAACTATCAAATATATTATTATTCATACATAATTAATTTATTAGCTTTTCGTAATTTTTTATCTAGTACAAATTTGGATAATGGACGTTATGCCATGATAAAAAAAAAACATCAAAGGAATTGGGGATAAAAATAACAATTTCAATGGAATTTGGGTAAGAGAATGTTATTACGTTAATAAAAAATTTAGAGGTCAAAAAGCTTGTCTGTCTTTATAGTTACATATAATTATAAGACTTTATTATGTTTTATGTTGAAACATTAAACATTGAAATTGTAGTGGATTGGTGGTTAAACTCTCACATTTTAGTTCAAAGGTCATGGGTTTAATTCCTAGTAGATACACATTGTTAATATTGTAGTTGATTATCATTAATATTTTTAATAAGATCATAAACATGTGGCACATGCGTGGTAAAATGTCATGTGACACCGTTCCTTCAATATATTTGTATAGATTTTCTTCTCCCAGTTCACTTGCGTATGTTTTATTGGAAACGTATAGTCTTCACTCTTCATTCATTCATTTAAAAAAACGCATTCATTTACCCTGTGTCTTCTGTCTCATTCATTCACCCTCTCTCTTTTTCTCTTTATAAAATGACACGGTTGGTGTCTTTTCATCACATTCACATATCCATTCTCCCTGATAACTTATCACGTCAATCAGTCACTAAAATGAAGACAACGTTGATTTCTTGTTTGTACTTGATTATGAGTGTCCTCTTCGGGAATGCATTAGGGGGGAGATACTCGACAACCATGAATACCCGTATCACACAAAACAACGAAACAACTCCACCCCTCCCCGTCATGGTTGATGCTCCTGTGATGAAGCTAGCCCTGGGCCTTGTTATTAAAGGCGTCATAGTGGCCGTAGAAGTTGGGGCTCATTTGTGGAATAAGTACCGTCACCAATCACCATTAACAAAAGATTACATGGTTTACTTTTATGGTTTCTCCTTTGGTTCCTGATATTTACTCCTTACAGATTAAAGCAACTAAATAAAATTTGGCATACTTACTTTGCGGTTTAATTAGAGGCTTTTTGTCCATTTTAAATATGATTAACAGATAAAAGCACATAGAATACTTCTATAATGATCTTTAGTTGAAGAACGATGTCAAGATGATCTTTAAAAGAAATGTCACTCAATTCTGATACTCTTTTGTTTATTCAAATACTAGTCATTAAGTTCTTTTTTTTATAGGATTAGTATTTACAACTGTGTGGGAATATGATCACAATAGGGCTTTTTACCACGTTTAACATGTAGGATGATGTACGAGTTATGTATACACTACAACAATTACAAGTTAAAAGGGCGATTTATGAATAACAAAAATGGCGACTAAATAAATGTTGTAATAACTATAACCGAAAGGGCGACTTAAGGTTCCCGTGTGTCTAATACATGTAAAAAGGTGAGTTATACGGGTCGCCCTATTATATTATCAAAAAAGGCAACACTAGAAATTTGCCGTGTTTTGTCAATAAAAAAGGCAACATTTAGACATTGCCCTTTCTATTCCAAAAAAAACCGCGACTATTTCCCCAAAATATATCAATTTCCCTCTCACCAATATTACCCAAGCAAAACCTTGTTCGGAGCAAAACCCACCAAAATCTCATTCAAAGCAAAACCCTTCCAACAATGCTTCGTATACAACAATACCCGGAATTTTTTTTTAGTGAATTTTCCCAACGAAAGTTAGACGCACCTCCAATTTCATCCAACATATCACTTTTCTCTCTTGTCTTCACGAAACACTTGCAAGATCTCACTTTTGTGTCAATATTAACCTACCATGGACGCCTTTGCCCTTGTTGTGAGGCTTCTACAATGGATGCTTTACCATATATATTTTTAAAAAAAAATCTACTTTTTTTTTCTCATGAACTCTACTATGACTTTTTTTGTTTTGTGGGATTTGTTTTGTGGATGTGATTTTTGGGTGTGTTATTTGTTTTGTGGGATTTGTTTTATTTGGGTACTTTAAAAATGTTTGATGGTCGGTTGTCCGGATGGCCTGGGTGGTGGGGCGTGGTGGTGGTGGGTGGTGGCGGCTCCAGTCGTAGTAGTGAAAGAAGAAGGGAAAGCGGATGTGAGGGAAAGGAAGGAAAAGGGAAAAGAAATGAAAAGCTATATATAAAAATATGTATTTAGGGTATTAGTAAAAAAGAATTAATTTAGGACGTCGAATAGCAAAACCCTTTCTCGAATTACCTTAAATTGTTTTCATTTTAATATGTCATATATCAATTTTGAACACTTTTAATCTTTAATAAGATCTCACTATATTTTTTCTACTTCTCCTGTCCCATATTCAGGAAATCGGGCACTATATTTGGATGGCTAAATGGAAAATTTGCTAAGTAAATCAAGACGAATTGATATATTAAGGCCCTGTTCTTTTGGACTTATTTTCAGTTCAGTTCAGCTCAGTTAATTTCAGTTCAGTTTAGTTCAGTTCAGTTCAGTTTAGTTTCTCTCTGCAATTCAATTCAGTTCAATTCACTTTCTCTCAATCTAAAAGAATGGGGCCTAATTGTTCTAACTTGGCCAACTATATCACTCCGAAAAATAAGGGACCAACAAGTCTAACGCTTAAAATCCAAAAGAAACTACTCAAGAAACTCATATCACCTAGGGATGTCAGTGTGTCCAAGAAAGGACTCGTGCCCGGTTGGACCCGGACCCATTATTTTTAAGGGTCGGGTCCAAGTTTTTCTGATCCAATAGATCTGGCTCTGGCTTGGGTCTAAATGATGTTAGGTCAAATCTGGGTCTAAGTCCCATAATTCTGGACCCAGTCCCGCCCTATATCCGATCCGTAGACACATTTATAATTTTTTTTCAAAAAATAAATTTCTTGAAATTGCAAAATGCAATTTATTGCTCACAATATATAATAAGTGTGTATTCTCTAAAAAATAAAATTGATGACGAAATGGTGGAGAATTAGTAAATGAATTTTTTTTTATATTATTGCTATCTACTGAAGTATATGATACTTACTTAGGCATCATTGATATTATGTATTTTTAATAGTCTTGCTGAACTTTTAAATTGAAATATGTTCAAAAATAGTATTCTCTTGAGTTATAATTTTATTACGTCCTTATTCATTAAGTATTAATAGTCAATTTTATAGACACCGTGTTATATATTAAAAAGTTTGGCGAAAAAAGTAAATATTAAAGGATATTGAGAATTAAAAAAAATATTAAGCACCCGTTTCGTATCTATTTTGGACCCAGGACCCGCTATACCTAGCGGGTATGGGTAAATTTCTAAATTTTTAGACCCGACCAGTAGGTTTGGGGCGAGTGCGGATCCACCTCAAAAAAAATGGGCCTGGATCTTCTTGAATCGTCACACATCGAGATCCATTGCCATCCCTAATATCACTTTTTTTTTCCATATCTTCCTCAACTACGTGTAATATTTGTTTATAGAACTATAGGGGAATAATAATGTCACATAGATTAGTTTATACAAAAGTATACCTAGGGTTGAGATTTAAGCTCAACCAGTAATTAGAGCGCGATAAAACACTCACCAGGGGTGTACCACTCGCCTGGCCTAAGATGTCGATTGTCGCCCGCCCGGGCAACCAACGAGAAGCCAAGTCCTGAAGTTACTACCTTTCTTAATAACAACATTCCTAAACATGATAAATAGTAGGTTTCTAACTTTCTACCTTTCTAACTTTTTTAACATTTAAACTTTTTTTTTACTAAAAAATCGAAATTCCGGTCCACCGGTGCCTGGACCGGACCGGAACCCGAAATCGATATTTTTGTGGACCGAGGACCAAACCGGATCTTCGGTCCGGTCCAAATCCGGTCCGGTCCGATTCGGATTCGGTCCGACCCTGGTCTTTGCACAACCCTAAATGGGTTGGTCCCGCGAGGACCAAGAACCACAAACTTGATGCCTCAAATTGTGCGTGTGCCTTGAACAAGTTGCGTATCCTCGAAGATGATAAGCATACTTTCTCAAATTGAGCATTATCGGGATCATTGCGACTTTGATGTGTAGTGGAAACTGTGTGATAAATATAATGAAACGAGCTAATATTTTATACTTGGCTAGATTGAACAAAGCCATATTATTGTTCAGTGACAAAGCTGGAGGACGATCAATTTTGACATGAATTTGAGGCATTGGATGAGGAAGATCACATAGTATTTAGTGCTATCATCTAACTATTCGTCATATAGTATATTTATAGGTACTGTTTGTGAATCTCCTGTGGTCTCCCATCTACAGCAATACGTATGGCAGCCCGCAGCCACCCCATTAAGGAGACATTAAATATAATTTCCACGCCAATTTATATGATTTCACTTTAACATTTTTTCAACCATTTATGAGAATACTTTCCCTAGACAAAACATGCCCAGGTTGGCGAGTAAGAATGTAAGATCAATCAAAGTGTTGTTCAATATGATGACTTTCAGGGAAAAGCAAGAGCTAACTTTGTACAAGATCAACTTTTCTACGACTCTTGGTCTAATGGTTCATGGCCAAATATTATTTCAGCCCGGGTTTTGAGCTAACGTTTTTTCTTGTAAATTCAAACCTGGGTGAATTGAATAATAGGTGCATGGACGGATGTAGTAAATAATGTATCATATTGGAGATGAACATCAGGATGGAGCGATGCCCATGCAGACGATATAATACATATACAAACAATCAAAATTTTCATATATATATAGAAATAGGATCGCGTGAAAACCACTCCTTATCTTTGGCGAAAACCTATGAACATAAAATGAAGCAAAAAGTTTCTTAAAATGAGCAAAAACATAAAATGAGCAAAAAGTTCTTAAAATGAGCAAAAATATAAAATGAGCAAAAAACATAAAATGAGCAAAAATTTGTAAAATCAGCAAAAGTTTCTTAAAATAAGTGAAAACATAAAATGAGCAAAAAATCATAAAATGAACAAAACTTCGTAAAATGAGCAAAAGTTTGCTAAAATGAGCAAAAGTTTCTTAAAATGAGCAAAAAACATAAAGGGGAATTCAGGGAGACGACACCAAGAAATGTTGACGCGGAAAAAGCCCAATGAAGATGGGTAAATAAAACACAGCGGATGGATGTGACTTGTGAGCCCACCAATCCACTAGATGCAACTATTATCAATAAGGAACAACAATGAATACACATTATAATAGCGTGTAAATACAATTGGTTTCTTACTAATGAAAATCGTAAATGATCAATGAATGTAAATACTTGTACGTAAATTTGACATCAATGAATATGCTTGTGAACTTGTGTCTTTCTCCTCCTCAACTACTCGCATATATACCCCAGCTATAACGGTGCAATCCCTCATTTCTAGGAGGTAGTTACAGGAGATCTGAACAGCTGAATTGCAATGTGCTTCCTATATTTTTTTTCCATACTTGTTGACTCCATTTAAATAAAATATTACTACCTTCTGCTTTGCTGCATAGTGGACTAAGGCTCTTTTTTTTTGGGTGAATAAGTCGAACGAACCGAGCCCGAAATGAATAAGTCGAACCGGCGGGCGAAATGAATAAGTACGGCAACCGAGGCGAATGCAGGCGGGCGATCGATCTGATATGATCGATCGATCCGACCGAACCGAACCGAATTGAGTATTATTAATAATTACAAGTAGAGTAATATTTTTATCATTATTGATAATGATAATAATTAATAATAATTAATAATATTAATGATAATGATAATAATAATATTAATACTAATACTAATAATATGCATAATAATAATATTCTTATGAATTGAATAATAATAATAATAATAATAATAATAATAATAATAATAATAATAATAATAATAATAATAATAATAATAATAATAATAAAATAACAATAATAATAATAATAATAAGAATATAATAAAAATAATAATAATAATAGTAATAATAATAATAATAACAATAACAATAATAATAATAACAATAACAATAATAATAATAATAATAATAATAATAATAATAATAATAATATAAGAATAAGAATATAATAATAATAATAATAATAATAATAATAATAATAATAATGATAATAATAATGATGATGATGATAATAATAATAATAATAATAATAATAATAATAATAATAATAATAATAATAATAATAATAATAATAATAAAATCAATAAGTTGTAGTACGAGCGAAGCGAACCGAATAAGTACGGGCCGAACCGCGGGCGATCGATTTGAGCGAACCGATCCGAGCGGGCGATGCGGGCGGACCGATCCGAACTTAACTTAACTGAACTGAATTTCCATTTATTCAGTCCAAAAGAACAGAGCCTAAGTCTTCCTTAATCATATCAATTTTTATACTGATTATCGTCTAGACCACCATGCACTTGTCGTGTCACAATACACAACTTCTTGACCCGTAAATTTCGAGAAAGGCTACACATACACAAGGTTTATGTGGGGCCAGCATACACTAAGTGATTTCATTGGCTAGAATAAGTGGGGTCCAAATTCCACTAAGTTGAAATTTTCATTTGAATTTCAAACCAAAATCTAAAAATTTGATTTTGAATTTCAAATTTGTTGTGGGTCCCAAGGGCCTAACCCCTTGAATTTTTCTCTCTCCTCACCATTCTCTCACCTCGAGAAAATTACTCTTTCCTCTTTCAAACATATTCTCTCTACTAACCGATGCACCACCGGAATTCTTAGTCGGAAAATTTTGTTCTTGCCAGAAAATTTTGTTCTTGCCGGAAATAGAACTCGGACTTTGTAGCCGGAATGTTCGTTGTATTATCATCGAAAGTCTTGCCGGAATTAGATCTGGGCCTTTGTAGACGGAATTTTTTTCGTTTTGTCATCGGATTTGGGATTTCAGATTGAAAGTAGTAACATAATAATTTTTTTAGTATCACAGTATTTGTAGTAGTAACATAGTATTTGCTTTCGAATCACACTATTTTTAGTACTTGAATTTTGTCTCTCTCCTCACAATTCTCTCACCTCATAAAATTACCCTTTCCTCTTTCAAACATATTCTCTCTACTAACCGATGCACCACCGGAATTCTTAGCCGAAAATTTTTGTTCTTGCCGGAAAATTTTGCTCTTGCCGGAAATAGAACTCGGACTTTGTAGCCGGAATGTTCGTTGCATTATCATCGGAAGTCCTGCCGGAATTAGATCTGGGCCTTTGTAGCCGGAATTTTTTTCGTTTTGTCATCGGATTTGGGATTTCGGATTGAAAGTAGTAACATATTAATTTTTTTAGTATCACAGTATTTGTAGTAGTAACATAGTATTTGCTTCCGAATCACACTATTTTTAGTACTAACATAATATTTTCTTTCGTATCACAATATTTGGGCATGGAAAAATATTTGTAGTTGTAGGATATCTTTTTCGACCTCTGTTTTTCTATCATATAAATTTTTTTCATTTTAAATTTCTTACTCTCTCTATATATTAATTTTCCCACAACAAATTGTGAATTTTTTTAATTCAACATCTTGGTCCTAGTTTTTGTACTTAATTTTCTAAAAAACATTGAAGGACAAAGTTGATTATGAACAGATGCAAAAATACACCTATTGTTTATTGATAACTATTATTTAGATACAAAATATTTGAAATATAAGTCGTTCAAACATTGGAAACCTAACATAACATAACCTTCACCACAATGAAGTTGTACGAAACGTTTTTTTGCCTTCCTTTATCAAGCCATAATAAACATTTTAAAATACATATTATGCTACCAAAAATAAACTTATAATTCCAATTATAAATGCCAGTTACCAACACACGTTATTAAGAATAATAATTCTTGAAAAACATTTAAATACAAATTATGTTACTGAAAATAAATTTATGATTCCAATTATAAATGTCAATTAAAGACACACACTACTATTAATAATAATTCTTGATAAACATTTAAAATACATATTAGGTTACTGAAAATAAACTTATGATTCAATGTCAATTACTAACTCACATTACTAATAATAATATTTCTTAATCTTAACATGAAATTAAACACACATTAATAATAATAAGTTCTATTTCCTAAAAAAATACACACATTAAGCACACACTTGTCTAATAGTACATATGAACATGACAACAAGACTAGTTTGTTCAATGTGAATAAAACTATCTATTGACTTATCATACATGAATATGAGCGAGAACTATAAGATTTAATTGAGTTTTTCTCGCTAAAGTAGCAATCTCGTTTTATTGGAAATTGATGACTCGTGTTGAGTGAAAGCAAGATTGTTATTAATTAATTGTATATGAATATGAACGGAAACTATAAGATTGAATTTAATCAGTCTACCCTACCTAACAAACTCGTTTGATCGGAGCTTGATCACTCTTGTTATTGTTTAATCGTATACGGCTAATGATTATGTGAATACGAACGAAAACTATTTGATCGAATTTATTTGATTTAACTAATTTTATATAAATATGAACGAAAATAATAATACTACATTTATTGAATTCATGAATGAGTCTCGCCCTCCTAAAACAATCATTAAATCGGAGATTGATCACTCTTGTTCAATGTGAAATCAATAGTCCTACGTATTGACTAACTGTATATGAAGATGAACGAGAACTATAAGATTGAACTTTTCCAATTTAATTAGTCTCGCCTCCTAAAATACTAAATAGATCGGCGATTGATCACTCTTTGTTCAATGTGAATATATAATACTATTTTTGGGCTTATTGTACATGAATATGAACGAGAACTATAAGATTGAATGTAATTAGTCTTGCTAAAGTAACAATCTCGTTTTATCGGAGATTGTTGACTCTTTTTGAGTGAGATCAATATTGGTCTTGTTTAAATGTATATGAATATGAACGAAAACTATAAGATTGAATTTTATCAGTTAAACCTTCTTAACAAACTCGTTGATCGGAGCTTGATCACTCTTGTTAATTTTTAATTATATACGACTAATGCTTATGTGAATACGAACGAAAACTATTTGGTCACATTATTGGATTTAACTAATTGTATATAAATATGAACGAAAAAAATAATAATACATTTATTGAATTGAATGAGTCTCGCCCTCCTAACAAACATAATCGGGTCTCGTCCCTCGTAACAAAAATTTATAATAGTGGTGTTGCTTAGAGCTCGGTTTGGTTAATGAGCTAACTGGTTGAACCGAAACAACTAAATTAAACCGAACTGGGAGTAATCGTGAATCGAAATCAACCGAAAAATCTTGAACGAGCCGAAATAAGCGTAAATGAAAAACCAAAACGAAGCTAATCGACCCGAAACAAATCGCATCGAAAATAGCGTGAAAAAGCGAAAAGTTGATCGATCAGCTAAACTAAACTGAATTGAATATTAACTGAATAAACTGAACTAATTCAAACTCAAATTGAAAATATAATCGAAACCGATTTAAACCGAGGTGTTTTTAAACCGATTTTAAGCGTACCCGAACCAAATTCATGATAGTATCGCAATTCACATACAAATTTTATCATAATAATTTTTTATTAGTACTTTTATGGCATACTTCCTCCATTCTGAAATAAGTGAAACACTTCTCTCTTTTGTTTCACTTATTTCAGAACAGAAGAAGTATAACTAATTTCTTGATAATTTTCAACTATGTCAAGTTCATTGATTTTTCACTCTAAACCAAATTTACATTTTACCCAACTTTATAATATACTCTCACATGAAAATTTATCATGATAATTTTATTATTAAAATATGAATTTATTCTCTCTCCTCTTTCCTAATATTTGTGCAAAAAGGCATTTATTGTAACTAAATAAAAACAAAGATAGTATATTCGATCAATTACAACATAATTACAAAATGTTTATTCACTTAAATTTTTCTTTATAGTTGAGATATGAGGAGAAGGACATTAAAAAGTACAAATACTCAAAGCTTTTGAAATTGAAAATCAGGAATTTAGTAAACTTACAAGATTAAATTACAATAAAGTGAATAAAGTAAAATTTACATTACAGCAAAACCGAAATATAAATAAAGAAGAAAAAACCAGATACAATAAAAATCAAGCTCAAAGTAAATTATTTAGGGATTCTATTCTCTTTTTTTTACAGGAGGGATTGTGTCTTCATCTTCATCCTCAATATATGTGTAAGTAAACTGTCCATTCCTACAGAAAAAAAGGGCACAAATTATAAGATTGCAACAGAAAGTCACACATCAAAGATAAGAACAATAATAGTGGAAGAGTGTGCAGCAAAAGATTAGCTAATATGTTCTACAGGCTATAGCCTAAACTTTCGAATTAAAATTTTACACAGCCTAAACTTTCGAATTAAAATTTTACACAGCCTAATATGTTCTACAGCTAGTCAAAAACACAAGCCTACTTTTGTTTTTTATCAGCAACATTACAACAACCCAGTAAGAAATTCGAAATATATAATCAAAAAGCTTAATTCTTTTCATCACCCAACACCTAGAATTCAGATTCTCAGATCTCACATTATTTGAAAAATAAAAATTGAGAATTAGAAATTAAAGTTAGTACAATTAGCAATAACACAAAACACAAAAAAGAAATTAGAATTACAAACCGACAAGTACTTTGACTGCAAATCCCCAATTCGCATACCCATAAGAAACTTTAACATTGTGAAAATTACAAGAAACTGAAATATTAATTATTAGTTAATTGAATACTTCAAAATGAAAAATGCTAAACTCACCTGGGAAATAAGTTACTCGATAAGCTGAATTTGAAGTTTTCGCTTGTTTTAGAATTTCAAAAAATTGTGGCCCAATACTTCATTAGCTGGTTCAAATTTGAGTCTTGTTTAATTTAATTTCGATTTTTGCAACCTGCAATAAAAATAAAAACAGCAACCACATTAAAATTTCTGGCAAAGAAAGATAAAAGAGGCGTGAATAGGAGAAGTGAAATTTGCTGAAGAGGATTTGAGAGAATCATAAATGTTAGGGTTTGAGGGGACTCAAACAAGGGGGGTTTTTATACCAAATAGATTTTTAGGGTTTTTTTATCTTAATTCATCCGTTGGATTGTACATTTAAGGTCAGAGATTAACTCTCATCCCAATTATGAATTTCTTTTTTTATTTTTCAGAAGAGAGTAAGAGAGTAGAAAAATGAAGGGCTCAGATTTGTTCTTCTCTAATCAATGGTCTCAATTCATGATCCATGCCATTTTTTTTTTGACCAATGAGCATTGAGAGTGACCAACCACATGGATTGCTAAGTTAATGGCCATCAATGGTTGAATTTTGATCTTTCTCAAATCAATGGCCTTAAGTATTCTAAATTTGTAATTTTAGTATTAATTTGTTTAATAATTTAGTTAACTTCCTAAACTAGTATTATTGTTAGAAATTATAAACTTTAGAAATTCAATTACTATTATTAATTTTAAATAAATTATTATTAAAAACTTCGAAAATTATAAATATGCGATGTTTCGAACATGTTACAACTTACTAATTAGTGCTTACAAGTTACAACTTACGAGTGGTGATTACCGCTTTATTTAAATTTAATGTTAACATGTAAGATTTAAGTTAAAACCTAGAGTCCGAGCGTAAAATGATAACGGGTCGAGTGACCGACGGTTAGCCGATTATGGACTATGGTTGATGGCTCGACATTAGGATTTAGTCATTTAGGACTTAGTTTATTGTGTTATTTTTGATACTTGTTATTGACTTATTGTGTTAATACCTTTGTATTATGACTAATATGTTATCACTTTATCAGTTATTTGTTAATAAGTATTTGTATTTCAGTATTTTTATACTTACTAGGTACTACTTAGTACCAAACTACCAATTAACAACTAACAAAGTAACAAGTTTGTGAAGTTAGTGAATAGTGATTAACACAAAATAACAATTAACTTATTGATTTTTTTTTAGGAAGTTATGAATTTAGAAAAAATCGAACAAATTAGAATTATAGCAAGAACTAAAATCGATCAAGTTGATTTGAATCATTCGACCTATGAGTGGTTTGATCGTTAATGTATCAATCATTAATCAATATTAACTAATCACTATTAATGTACAATTTCATAAGTTTAAACAAACTTCATACTTTTTATGCTTTCCTATTTATAATTTCATAAGTTCATACCTCATCACTTCATGTCTCCATCTTTGTACGATCATATCTTTAGTTAGTTCATTGACTTAAAACGATCAACTTATATGGAGTGTTGTTATGTTCAATAGAGAATACATAGTATATCAGAGTACAAAGTATCTTTAACATAAACGGTCCATGTAAACAGAGTACAAAGTATCTTAAACGGTCCACGTAAACCATATACACCAATTAGCTTATCGACTTATATCAATAAATTGATCTAATTCAACATTAGCATACATTAGTCTTATGCAATAACAAATTGTTTCAATTTGTTTATGTGTTTAGATGTATTCACATATATAACATCTAATCGTCTAATCGAATAAGTTAATAATAACTTCACTAATCAACTTGTTTTGCTTTAGTAATATGTTTTGCATTTGCAATAGATAAAGCTTAATCAAGGTTAACTTGGATAGATCATTGCTATTGTCAGCTTACATTGATGTATTATATAATCCAGTATCACATTGTTTCAGTTAAATTAGATATTTGAATTTCAAAATAAAAGTAACTTATAAACGATTAACTAAATTGGAGTGTTCTTATCTTGATTTAGGTTATCGTTTCACATTGATACAATAATCTAATAATCTAATACTAACTTGTTTCACTTCAATATTATGTTTCGATATAAAAATGGAGCAATGTTATCTTCGATTATCATACCAGCTTATATTGATATATTCATCTAGTCTAATATCAATGTCTTTCAGTTTGGCTTAGATGTATGAGTATGGAAAAATGATTATAACTTGTTAACAATTAACTTAAATAGAATATTCTTATCTAGATTTAGCTTAGGAAAAATTGATTCTAATAATCCCACCTTTACCCGATCCTTTGAAAGTAGTCCAACCTATTAATAATCCCACCTTGATACCTTATCTTCTTAAATTGGTTTTTTTTTACCTAAAACATGTTGAACAGATTACATTTGATTGATTCCTCTATTTTATCATTTTTTACGGTCAAATTCAACCACCTCAATTCCTCAAAAGCCTTTATCTCTCTCCACCACTTGTATCCACCACCAACACAACCCAACTCACCCTCCCCACCGCCACTACCAGTCGAAGTCCCACCCACCCTACAAGAATACAACACCACCGCTGGAGTCAAATGATTATCCGCCACCAACTTCTCCCCACTCGCCGCCGTATTCGCGAAAATCATCCCAATTCTCTTCATCTTCTACTAACATTCATGGCTTCTGTGGCCCAAGTTGCTCACTTTCTAAGATACGCGCCCTGCAATTTCTCTCCCCAAATCAGTAGGAGTTACTCCGATCCCCCAGTGAAACAGAATTTCAAATACAAAGAATTTTTGCAGCCGAGTGATGTTTCTGACCAAATACAGAGAAGAAGATTGTGGTGGAGGCCACTGCAATGGTCAGAGGGGTTTTGAGGAGAGAGAAAGGTTTTTCAGTTTTGTGGTAGATTTGAAGGGAGGAATTTGAAGATGAAGAGGATTTGATTTTCAATGGAAAAGGGCGAGAAAATTGGGTTTTGAAGGAGATTGAAGAAATGGGTGTTAAGAAAGATGGGCGGTTGTGGTGGCATAGAGAGAAGGTTAATGGGTGCTGCTGCTGCTTGTAATTGAGCTTAGTGAGAGACTCCATTGTTGATACTTGATAGCTTGGTGTTTTTTGTTTAGGGAGTAGAATTTTTATCTCCCCAAATCAGTAGGAGATTAATTCAAAATGATAAGGTAAAAAACCTCCACCTCCTACGTCGCACACCTCCCCGCACTCAACCACCCTTACCACCACCACATCCGTCTCATCGTTCCATCGGGATTCTTGGAAGGGAGGAAAGTGGGATCAAAAGAGAGAGAAAAGGGAGGCGGGGGTGGTGTGGGTGTGGTGGATGAAAGGAGGCAGCAGCAGGGGTGGGTCGGGGTGGTGGTTTGTGAGGGAGGAAGGATAGGGGTGGTGTTTTAGTTTTTTTAGTTAATTATAAATTTAGGTATTTAATTAAAACGTTAGTTTTAAAATATATTAAATTAGCTCTTAATTATGTAATTAGGTTATTAAACCTGCAATTGTAGGTTACCAGCAGGTCATGACTTATTTTGGAAAGATATACTACAAAGTTGGGATTATTTTGAGATTATCAATAGGTTGGACTACTTTCAGAAGATCGGGTAAAGGTGAGATTATTAGAATCAATTTACATTGATACGATCTTAATTTAAATTGAGCAAAGTTATTTTCAATTACTTTACCGACACACGTAGATACCTTGATCTAATCCAATATTAACTTGTTTTACTTCGATTATATGTTTTCAGATGCATATAGCCTTAATGACTAGTATAGTTATAGTAAGCCAGTATAGTTAGAGTAAGACATTGATCTAATCGGCTCTTTAAAAATGTCTAACTCGTCTTTCGAGGAAGTTTATAAGAATTTAGACTGATATGAGACGTCATTTTTAACCAAACATGACGTGATTTACATACAACTAAAAGATTGAATATCGACTTATATAATTTGTCTTATTCCAAATTATCAATATATATCCGTAAAATACACATTTACCGATGTCACTTTCATACACGTTTTTATGAAGTGCAACCGATTTTTTCGAGGCAAGTGCCGAGTACATTATTTGCTACATTAATTTTTTCTGAACCCGAAAAACACTTGGCCAAAATCCGACATGAAGTTCCAATTTTCCCGAACAAATACAAGAATGTGACTAACTTCTACCTGAACCGATGCATTTATTGTCGAACTTATGTGATTTTCGTCAATAACTGAAATAAACTGAAACAAAACTGAAAATAACTGCAACGTATTTTAACTGATATGGATTCAACCGTTGGTTGATTTAACTGTTCGGATAAAACTGGTTTGAACTACAACTGAACTGAACTGAAAATGGAAAGGGAAAAAACTGAATTAAACTGAACTGAAAAGTTTGTTAACTGAACTGTTAATAATTTTAACTGTTGCAAACTGAACTGATATGAACTGAACTGTTTGGATATAACCATAACTGAACTGTTGAACTGAATTGACACCTCTTTTAAACGATATTCACCTAAATTGTATATGTAACTTTTTTTTAAAATAAAACTAATTAATTATAATAAAGGCATATATAGAAATAAGTTATTGTTTTTATTTTAACTATTTAATTGGCAACAAAAAGTTATAAATAGAATCTTTATGGTTATAAATTTATTAAACACATTAAATTAGTCCAAATTGAAACTCTTACACTGACGTGGAGGCGAGGCTTGATATATTTAGCGACTAACAGTTGAACCAAGATGTTAGGGGGTACCAACACATTTGTAAGCGCCCAAAAAATATATTTATTGAAGATTAATTATAAAGAAAAGTAAAGATTATATATAGTATTATTAATATTAAAAAAAAAACTTTCCACATTCTATGGAACCTAAACACTACTTAGGAGAGGCAAAGAATAACCCTTTTCATTTTTAGTATCACAGTATTTGTAGTAGTAACATAGTATTTGCTTTCGAATCACACTATTTTTAGTAGTAACATAGTATTTTTTTTCGTATCACAATATTTGGGCATGGAAAAATATTTGTAGTTGTAGGATAACTTTTTCGACCTCTGTTTTTCTATCATATAATTTTTTTTCATTTTAAATTTCGTACTCACTCTATATTTTAATTTTCCCACAACAAATTGTGAATTTTTTTAATTCAACATCTTGGTCCTAGTTTTTGTACTTAATTTCCTAAAAAACATTGGAGGACAAAGTTGATTATGAACAGATGCAAAAATACACATAATGTTTACTGATAATTATTATTTAGATACAAAATATTTGAAATATAAGTCGTTCAAACATTGGAAACCTGACATAACATAACCTTCACAACAATGAAGTTGTACGAAACGTTTTTTTGCCTTCCTTTATCAGCCCATAATAAACATTTTAAAATGCATATTATGCTACCAAAAATAAACTTATAATTCCAATTATAAATGTCAGTTACCAACACACGTTATTAAGAATAATAATTCTTGAAAAACATTTAAATACAAATTATGTTACTGAAAATAAATTTATAATTCCAATTATAAATGTCAATTACTGACACACACTACTACTAATAATAATTCTTGATAAACATTTAAAATACATATTAGGTTACTGAAAATAAACTTATGATTCAATGTCTATTACTAACTCACATTACTAATAATAATAGTTCTTAATCTTAACATAAAATTAAACACACATTAATAATAATAAGTTATATTTCCTAAAAAAAAAATTAACTTTGGTTCCTAATAATAAGCACACACTTGTTTAACAGTACATATGAACATGACAACAAGACTAGTTTGTTCAATGTGAATAAAACTATCTATTGACTTATCATACATGAATATGAACGAGAACTATAAGATTTAATTGAGTTTTTCTCGCTAAAGTAACAATCTCATTTTATTGGAAATTGATGACTCTTGTTGAGTGAAAGCAAGATTGTTATTATTTAATTGTATATGAATATGAATGAAAACTATAAGATTGAATTTAATCAGTCTACCCTTCCTAACAAACTCGTTTGATCGGAGCTTGATCACTCTTGTTATTGTTTAATCGTATACGACTAATGGTTATGTGAATACGAACAAAAACTATCTGATCGAATTTATTGGATTTAACTAATTCTATATAAATATGAACGAAAATAATAATACTACATTTATTGAATTCATGAATGAGTCTCGCCCTCCTAAAACAATCATTAAATCGGAGATTGATCGCTCTTGTTCAATGTGAAATCAATAGTGCTATGTATTGACTAACTGTATATGAAGATGAACGAGAACTATAAGATTGAACTTTTCCAATTTAATTAGTCTCGCTGTCCTAAAATACTAAATAGATCGGTGATTGATCACTCTTTGTTCAATGTGAATATATAATACTATTTTTGGGCTAATTGTACATGAATATGAACGAGAACTATAAGATTGAATGTAATTAGTCTCGCTAAAGTAACAATCTCGTTTTATCGGAGATTGATGACTCTTGTTGAGTGAAATCAATATTGGTCTTGTTTAATTATATACGAATATGAACGAAAACTATAAGATTGAATTTAATCAGTTTACCCTTCTTAACAAACTCGTTGATAGGAGCTTCATCACCTGTTGTTATTTTTTAATTATATATGACTAAAGCTTATGTGAATACGAACGAAAACTATTTGATCACATTTATTGGATTTAACTAATTGTATATAAATATGAACGAAAATAATAATACTACATTTATTGAATTGAATGAGTCTCTCCCTCTTTACAAACATAATCAGTCTCGCCCCCGTAACAAAAATTTATAATAGTGGTGTTGCTCACTTTTAAACGATATTCACCTAAATTGTATATGTAATTGGTGATGTATGTAACTTTTTTTAAAACAAAACTAATTAATTATAATAAAGGCATATATAGAAATAAGTTATTTTTTTATTTTAACTATTTTATTGGTAACAAAAAGTTATAAATAGAATCTTTGTGGTTATAAATTTATTAAACACATTAAATTAGTCCAAATTGAAACTCTTACACTGACGTGGAGGCGAGGCTTAATATATTTAGCGACTAACAATTGAACCAAGATGTTAGGGGGTACCAACACATTTGTAAGCGCCCAAAAAATATAATTATTGAAGATTAATTATAAAGAAAATTAAAGATTATATATAGTATCATTTATATTATAAAAAAAACTTTCAGCATTCTATGGAACCTAAACACTATTTAGGAGAGGCAAAGAGTAACCCTTTTAATTTTTAGTATCACAATATTTGTATTAGTAACATAGTATTTGCTTTCGTATCACATTGTTTTTAGTACTAACATAATATTTTCTTTCGTATCACAATATTTGGGCATGGAAAAATATTTGTAGTTGTAGGATAACTTTTTCGACCTCTGCTTTTCTATCATATTTTTTTTTCATTTTAAATTTCTTACTCTCTCTATATTTTAATTTTCCCGCAACAAATTGTGAATTATTTTAATTCAACATCTTAGTCCTAGTTTTTGTACTTAATTTGCTAAAAAACTGTGGAGGACAAAGCTGATTATGAACAGATGCAAAAATACACCTATTGTTTATTGATAACTATTATTTAGATACAAAATATTTAAATTATAAGTCGTTCAAACATTGAAAACCCGACGTAGCATAACCTTCACAACAATGAATTTGTACGAAACGTTTTTTTGCCTTCCTTTATCGAGGCCATAATAGACATTTAAAAATACATATTATGCTACCAAAAATAAACTTATAATTCCAATTATAAATGTCGAGTTACCAACACACGTTATTAAGAATAATAATTCTTGATAAACATTTAAATATAAATTATGTTACTGAAAATAAATTTATGATTCTAATTATAAATCTCAATTACTGACACACACTACTACTACTAATAATTCTTGTTAAACATTTAAAATACATATTAGGTTACCGAAAATAAACTTATGATTCAATGTCAATTACTAACTCACATTACTAATAATAATAGTTCTTAATCTTAACATAAAATTAAACACACATTAATAATAATAAGTTCTATTTCCTAAAAAAAACTTTAATTTTGGTTCCTAATAATAAGCACACACTTGTCTAATAGTACATATGAACATGACAACAAGACTAGTTTGTTCAATGTGAATAAAAATATCTATTTACTTATCATACATGAATATGAACGAGAACTATAAGATTTAATTGAGTTTTCCTCGCTAAAATAACAATCTCGTTTTATCGGAAATTGATGACTCTTGTTGAGTGAAAGCAAAATTGTTATTAATTAATTGTATATGAATATGAACGAAAACTATGAGATTGAGTTTAATCGAGTCTACACTTCCTAACAAACTCGTTTGATCGGAGCTTGATCACTCTTGTTATTGTTTAATCGTATACGACTAACGGTTATGTGAATACAAACGAAAACTATTTGATCGAATTTATTGGATTTAACTAATTGTATATAAATATGAACGGAAATAATAATACTACATTTATTGAATTCATGAATGAGTCTCGCCCTCCTAAAACAATCATTAAATAGGAGATTGATCGCTCTTGTTCAATGTGAAATCAATACTGCTATGTATTGACTAATTGTATATGAATATAAACGAGAACTATAAGATTGAACTTTTCCGGTTTAATTAGTCTCGCACTCCTAAAATATTAAATAGATCGGCGATTGATCACTCTTTGTTCAATGTGAATATAAAATACTATTTTTAGGCTTATTATACATGAATATGAACGAGAACTATAAGATTGAATTTAATTAGTCTGGCTAAAGTAACAATCTCGTTTTATCGGAGATTGACGACTCTTGTTGAGTGAAATCAATATTGGTCTTGTTTAATTGTATATGAATATGAACGAAAACTATAAGATTGAATTTAATCGGTTTACCCTTCTTAACAAACTCGTTGATAGGAGCTTCATCACTCTTGTTATTTTTTAATTATATACGACTAATGCTTATGTGAATACAAACGAAAACTATTTGATCACATTTATTGGATTTAACTAATTGTATATAAATATGAACGAAAATAATAATACTACGTTTATTGAATTGAATGAGTCTCGCCCTCCTCACAAACATAATCGGTCTCGCCCCAGTAATAAAAATTTATAATTGTGGTGTTACTCACTTTTAAACGATATTCACCTAAATTGTATATATAATTGGTGATGTATGCAACTTTTTTTAAATAAAACTAATTAATTATAATAAAGGCATATATAGAAATAAGTTATTGTTTTTATTTTAACTATTTAATTAGTATGGAATTTAATCAATCTCGCCCTCCTAAAATAATCATTAGATCAGAGATTGATCATTCTTGTTCAAAGTGAGAAAGGGAAGGAAGGAAGAAAGCGAGTGGGTAACACGAATTCTTCATCCTCAAATAAGTCCTTCCCGTGGATTATTTTTTCAACAAATTAAGTAATTGTGTAGGAGCGATTTTTTACTATAATGGGAAAAAGCAGCACTCGCAAGTCCAAGAATAGAAAAGAAATATGAGAAATACATATTTCTTTTCTTTTTCTTGGATTAAACAAAAGGATTTGCAAATAAAAGCGCTAATGCTACAACCAATCCATAAATTGTTAAAGCTTCCATAAAAGCTAAACTAAGTAATAAAGTATCTCATATTTTTCCCTACGCTTCGGGCCGTCTCGCAATACCTTCTACGGCTTGTCCGCGACGGCACCTTGACCAACTCCGGGTCCAATAGAAGCAAGCCCTACGGCCCAATCCGGCGAAGAATAACGGAAGCGGCGAAATCGGTGGATTCATGATAAGTTCCTCACACAAAAAAAAAAGAAATGGTTAATGATACAATCAACCAATGCATTATGACTTAATTATTCCATTGCTAAGATTCATCCAGTCGAAATAACTAAAAACGACAAATTGAAAATGGAAATAATACTATTATTAGATCATTAGAAAGATTTCATCTTTTTTAGTTCCTATTTGTCGAGTCGTTCTGAATCAATACAACTTAAGCTTTTCCATTTCCTTTTTCTAATCATTAATCATTCTTCGATCTTTTTCTTCATTTTCTTCATTCAATTTGCAGTCATAAACGAAACGGAAGGACTTCGGTTGGTATCTCTATCGAAATTCAAGTAGGACAAATTAAATATTACTAAATTTGAGTTCATATATAACTTGTCAATATCTAAATATAAAATCATTAGATCAGAGATTGATTAGTGTTATCCGTTGACTAACTTTACATGAATATGAATCAGAACTATAAAATTGAACTTATTCAAATTCTAGTCTCGCCCTCCTAAAATATTGATTAGATAAGAGATTGATCTCTCTTTGTTCAATGTGAATAAAACTATTTATTGACTTATTGTACATCAATATGAGAGAACTATAAGATTGAATTTAATTAGTCTTGCAAAAGTAATCTCGTTTTATCGGAGATTGATTACTCTTATTGAGTGAAATTAATATTATTATTGTTTGATTGTATATGAATATGAACGAAAACTATAAGTTTGAATTCAATCAGTCTACCCTTCGTAACAAACTCGTTAGATCAGAGCTTGATCGCTCTTGTTATTGTTTCATTGTATATGACTAATGCTTATGTGAATATGAACGACAACTATTTGATCGAATTTATTAGATTTAACTAATTGTATATAAATATGAACGAAAATAATAATGATACATTTATCGAATTCAATGAGTCTCGCCCTCCTAACAAACTTAATCAGTCTCGCCCTCCTAATAAATTTGTATAATAGTAATGTTGATCACTTTTAAACGATTCACCTAAATTGTATCAATATACTAATTGGTGATGTATGTAATGTTTTCTAAAATAAAACAAATTATTTATAATGAAGACATATATAAATATAAGTTCTTTATTTAATTAGTATAAAAAAAGGTATAAATAGAATCTTTATGGTTATAAATTTATTAAAAACATTAAATTAGCCCAAATTGAAACTCGTGCACTGACGTGGAAGCAAGGCGGTGGTAATAATTACGTCGAACTAATTTGAAAGGATTGGTTAGATTTCATATTGAATTCTAATTTGAAAGAATTGTGAAAGATGGTTTTTCCTCTTCTGATGCATGATATGTTGTGAAACTTTATATTGTTATAGGCTTGTGTTTGTTTAGTAACAAAATATTATTTTACTGAAAATAAACTTATGATTCCAATTATAAATGTCAATTACTGACACACACTACTAATAGTAATAATTCTTTATAAACATTTTAAAAATATATTATATTACTAAAAATAAACTTATGATTCCACTAATAATTACTATTTAAATAAGTTTGATACTAATATAATCGGAAAAATACTGAAAGTAACACCACTGGTACCAAGATGTAAACCTGTAATTTTTTTAAAAAAATTTGGTAAGATAAATTACATCAACGCCCTCTCACAGGGCACCTAAATACAACCTACCCCAAAGCCCCCAAACCCCCCCTGATGAGAATCGAACCCACAACATGTGGGTGGAAGATGAAAGGGCTTACCACCCTTCCACTCTCTCATTCTCAGATGTAAACCTGTAATTACATTATTATTATAGAGTTACTATTTTAATTATTTTGATACTAATATAAATGGCAAAATGATAAATCAAAAATTATCGTCAATTTATTCATCTTCTTCATCTCTATATCACAAATACCATTGAAATACCAGAACAATCATTCATCATTAATGCAGGAAACTATGGAGTACTCATCATTATTTAGTACATAATTAAAAATCGAGGTTTCCTCCAATTTCAGATCTTCTTCACTATCCCAAAGCACCAATTCCAGATGTACTCTACAAAGTACTCAAACTCGATTTCTTCAAACATCATCTGCGGTGGTGGTAACATGAGAAGTTTCGTTCGAACATCTGCGGTGGCGGCGTTGGGAATGCAGGAGAGATACTCGTGGAAGATGGTTGTTGTGGCATGGTGGTTAGTTCGTTCTTCAATCTCTTTTTTCATTCAACCCGGCGTCCTGCATTCGACAATTCGTCTTTTTTTCATTCAATTCTGGAATTCAATCTCGTTTTTAGTTCAGCATTCGATCTCCTTTATCGTTTTTCATTCGGAATCCGGATTGCGTTGTTTGCTGGTTTTGTTTGGAGTCTGGATCTCCTTTTACGTTTTTCGTGAAATCTGGAAGATGAAGAGTAATTGATGGCGGTGGTTTTTGTGGCCTGGTGGTTTTTCGTTTTCTTCGATTAATGGTTGAATCTAAATTTTCATGAATAAATTTGATGAATTTGGTTTATAGTTTTTCAAAATTTGATGTTTGCAGTGGAAGAAGAAGCGTATGAGGAGGTTGAAGAGGAAGCGTCGAAGATGAGACAAAGATCTAAATAGAAAGAAGATCTTCAACTGTTATGGTTTTACGTTTAGCTTTTTGTGCCTTAGTTGCCGCCGGAATTTTTTTTTGGCCGGAACACTCATCTGTTTTAATGGCTTAGCTTGGTAATGGATGAAGATGAACTTAGAACAAAAGTTACTGTAAAGTTCTGTAACTTTTCTAAATTGACTAGAGAGAGGGAAATTTTTTTTTTGGTGAAGACATGAAAATTTGGCTCCAAAACTCCCGCCCAACTCTCCCTCTTGGCTCCAAATGCTGAAAATTTCCCCCCTAAAGCTTCTCCATTTTCCCTCCCAATTTTTTTGGCTTAGCTAAGGTGGCACAATTTAATTGGTGGTGTATGTGGTCCCCACATAAACCTTGTGTATGTGTATCATCTCTCGTAAAATTCGTCATAACAATTTTCCCCGAATTGTCGAAATTGGGATGTCAACAAAGTCATAAAACAATTAAAACATCTGTCAAAAAAGTCATAATGCAATTGAAACACTTGGCAAAATATAATGCTGTCAAAAAATCAGGTGATAAACATTTAAGAGGTAATCTATCATTGCTCGGAATATAAAAACCCGTGTCAACCACTCGTTTCTCCACTCGGAATACAAAATCCGGGGAGGCGTAGCATTAAAAATATCGCTAAGGCGAAATAAAGGGAAGGCCAAAAACAAAGAGGTAGTCCTTGAGGAGAAAGCAATGATACCTATTGACGATTAGGAATCAGTTATGACCGAAGAAGATTTAATGTAATTCCTGGAACTAGGCAACCTACTTACTGACACTATCTTCGGGAACGCTGGGCCGGATGAACGTCCGGAGAATTATCGAACGATTGTGTCGTCCTTTTTTAATATCCTTTTAAGATTGGGTTCATACTAGCTTTGTCTCCCTTAATTAGAGACATACTGCAAGTATATGACGTCATTCCAGGGCAACTCATGCCCCAGGTCTACAGAACGTGGTCGAAAGAGTGACGGCTACATGGTCTGACTCATTCAACCTACAAGACTTGATTTATTGCTATGAGGTCATGATTAAAAGCAAAAACATACTTGCGCTCCAGGTAATGGCAAAAAGGAATGCTGGTCGAACGGACTAGTGCTAATGACAAAGGTTGGAAAAAAAAGATGTATCTTCATCAAGAAATCCTCCTTGGGAATTTTAGGGAGTTTTCTAAGAGGAGGCTGGAATATAGAAGCTCTGCTTCAGTTCGTCTTTTGAGTTACTTACCTATATGTCCTTAATTTGGTGCTTACGTCGCCTTTTTATGCAGATGTCGACTGTAACAACCCTCCCTAAATAGCAGCTTAATTAGGACTAACTATAATTAATTAAGGAGTTAAGACGCTAATTAGAGATGTTGTTAGCGCATACTTCCACACCTCCCCTCCTTCGGAGAGGTAGGAATCTGTAAGTATCTAAGCACAGGTGTGAAAATTAAACCAAAGTATTTAATTATTACAACATAGTCTATGTAGTTGAATATCCGAGTTCAAAAACATAAGTTACAATACATAGTTTATATTATACACGCAAGCACATTGTAGCGAAAATTTACATAACACGGACACTTCCAGACAAAGCTAATCTTGACCTTCAGATTACTCCTGTAAAACCGTTGAATCTGCCCCCACCAGGATAGGTTCAAAGAACAAAATGGTCAGCTTACACTGGTAGACAAGTCCCAACAATTCCAAAATAATAAGGTGGTTGAAAAAAGAATTTACTTTAGTGTAAACAACGCACTGATTTCTCAAACACTTTCACTTTATTTAATCATAAAGATACTTTTCTCTTTTGACTATTGGAAAACTAACAATAATATCATGGGACTCATTTACAGAGGATGTGCAGGAGATAAGAGAGAGCAGTAAAAGTGGTAGTGTCCATGTTGAGGAAGTAAGAGCCAGTGTGGCTAAGGAGGGGGGTAACTCTTCAGCCTCATGGATAAAGTCGGTTTTTGGAATGTAAGAGGGATGAATAGTCCTCAGAAACACGGGGATGTGAGATCCTTACTCACTACTCATAACTGTGGTCTATTTGGCCTTCTAAAAACTAGGGTAAAATCTTGTAATTTCAATAAGGTTTTTCCTAGGGTTTGTCCTAATTGGAATATAGTAGCAAACTATAATGAGCATAGGGGTGCAAGAATTTGGTTGATTTGGGTCCCTAGTAAATTTAAAATTGATATAGTGATGAGCTCTGCACAGTTTATACATAGTAAGGTGAAACATGTGGGAACTGGGAGAAGTTTCAGCTTCACTTTGGCTTATTGTTCAAATGATGCTGATGAAAGGAACAAAGTGTTGTATGATATGGTTCACTTGAAGAGTAATATTAAAGATGCTTGGGTAATTTGTGGTGATTTTAATAATGTTGTTAATCTGAATGACAAGATAGGATCTACAGTTACCCTAGATGAGGTTGAGGGTATAAGATCTTGTCTTAGAGATTGTGGTGTGCATGAGCTGGTGTCAGCTGGTCCTTTCTTCACATGGTCTAACAAACAAGAGGGGACATATAGAGTTTTTTCGAAGATTGATAGAGTGTTTGTAAATGACAGTTAAGGGGAGAGATTCAATGATGCATTCTTCCTCCCTGAAAGTGTGTCTGACCATAGTCCATGCATAATTCAGTTAGACACTCCTAGTAATTCTTAACCTAAACCTTTTAGGTTAGGTTTTAACATGTGGACTCAAGCTTCACAATGTACTGAAATTATTCAGAATGGCTGGCAGAAGTTAGTGTTGGGTTGTAAGATGTTCAAGGTTGTGAAGAAATTGAAGATGATGAATATGATTTGAGAATGTTGAATAAAGCCAAATTCTTAAATATAAAAAATGAAGCTAACTTGGCTGACAAAAAGATGATCCTAGCTCAACAACAAATTCAGTTAAATCCCAGTGACAGGGAGTTGCATTAGATTGAAGATGAAGCAATGAAGGAATGACTGAACTCAATCAAGCTAGAAAGAGCTTTCTTCAGCAAAAAGTTTAGGATGGCTGGTTAAAAGGAGGGGATAGTAACTCTGCTTACTTCCATGCTTGCTTGAGAAAAAAAAGAGCCTAGAATCTCATATATAAGATAAAGGATCTGAGGGGTGTTTGGGTGGATAAGAAAGATGAAATTGAAAAGGCTTTTATTGATTATTATTAGCATTTTACTAGTGGAAAAAACGCTATATGTCACAATACAACCGCTGCGGTCCTTAAGAGAATCGAATAGGGGTATCCTCGAAATTTTGGGTGGGAAACCTGGAAACACAACCGCTGCGGTCCTTAAGAGAACCAGATCGGTTAATAAAAATCCGCTCCGATTTTCTATTAACCTCTCCGGTTCTCTTAACCAGAGTGGTTAATATACATTGGATTTAATAAAACGGAGCCCAATAACATGCATCCGCGTTCACCCATAACTTCCTCCCTCATCTGGTCAGCCCATAACTTCATGGTCAGCCCATAACTCCCTCAAACTCCCTCACACTCCCTCTCTCTCATCAGCCCCTAACTCCCTCTTCTCTCAACGCCTAACTCCCTCCTCTCTCAAACCCTATCTCTTCTTCCTTCTCTCATCAGCCCCTCTCATCTAAAACCCTACCCCTTCTCTCTCTTAGTGATCCTTTCCTCGCCGTCGCATACTTGAAATTTCGAGAACCGGAGTAGCAATTCGATGCGAAATTCAGGTTTTTGGAGTATTGTGATGTCATTTTCTTTATTTTAGTGAATAAATTTAGGTTTCACATTGCTGTTTTCTTCATTTTTGCGGTTCTTCTGGCGTTTGGCTTTATTCTCCGTCGAAAATGGCGGCTTGATGTGGCCTGATGAGAGTAATTAGGGTTCCAATTTTTAAACCCTATTTTTCAGTTCTCAATTTTCTACTTTAGGTAGATCATCGCATAATTAGGGTTTTTAATTTTTCGAATTTCGGTCTGATTTTGAATAAATTAGAGAGTTTTTATTGAGTTAAAGATGGGGAGTGCGAAGCGATTGTTGATGCAATTTGGAGTGACGAAGCCGATTTCCATGGCGGGACCTGCTGTTGTGGATTTGCATAGAACTTGTGAATTGGAGAAGGTTTGGTGCTTTTTTTATTCTTGATCATATTTTTCAAATTGCAATTCTCGTTTTTTTATACTTTGGTTTAAAGATTGTTTCTTGTTTATACTGCATATTGATGTATGCTGCAACTTGTCAGCTTGTCAAAGATTAGGTGAAGCAACTTGCTCGCATAAGAGGGTACACAAATCAAATGGTTGAGGATGCTAATGCGTTGATACTCACTTTTGGTTCTTGTCGTTTGGGGGTAAGAAATTAATGATTTCATCCTTTGATGAAACACATTTTGAGATTTTAAACTGACACATTGATTCATGTTTGAAGAGCTTTATATTGTAGCTAGAGTCTAGCATTTTGATATTCCTACTATTGAACAATATTGGAGGTGTGATTGATGTTTGTAGAGCCTATATATTGTTACTGAATTGGAGTTATATGGTGGTTTGATGTGCTTTTGTCTTTTACCGCATAGAATTATTCTAAGGTTCAAGCATGGTGTTATGTACATTTTCCATTTTTTTTTTTCAAATATTGGTATTAGGTTCATTTAGTATATCTTGTCCTGACTTGCTTTCAGCATTCATGCTCAGTTCATATACTTTATATGAACTTATGGTGAACTTAATGGAGCGCTCTTCTAAAAATAAAAAAGAACTTAACGGAGCGCTCCTTTAAAGATAAAAACTTAACAGAGTGCTATTTGTTTATACTTCTGGAGGCATCTGTCCTAATTTGTGATGGTGATGTAATAGCTTTCCTCTTTTCCTCATTCTGTCTTTTTAAAACTTCTTATTTACATTATGTTATGTAGGTTAATGGTCCTGGAGTTGGAGCTGACATAGATGCTTTATGTGTGGGGCCATCGTATATCAGTCGAGAGGTAAGTGATGGGTTTGAATTTAGCAATATGCTCCCTTTCATTAATTTTGTAACATGTATCTAATCTTGTTGCACTTGCACCTTGTGCCACAAGGAGGATTTTTTTTACTTTTTCCATGATATTTTGGCGCAATTGGAGGAAGTTATTGAGGTGCAACCGGTTCCTGATGCCCATGTACCTGTGATGAAATTTAAATTTGATGGGGTCTCTATTGATCTTCTGTATGCAAGTGTTTCTGTCTTGGTTATTGTACCTAAAGTAAGTAGTTCTTGGATTTTCCCCCTGATAGCTTGTTTAAATTTCTTTAGACTACACCTTGCTTCATCATTATGTAGTACTTCTACGTTTTTCTGTTTCTGTTCTCGTGCCATTTTAAAGGATTGGTAAGTGGTGACTGGTAACTGATGAGGCAATGCTTATATCGAAGTTTTGTAACATGTAATTGTATCATGTCCCGTGGAATTGCATGTTAACTTTTGCATAGAGCAGTTGATATTCTAGTGTATCCTGTTGGTTAGCTCATCACATTTTGCTTATTTCAATAGCAACATCATACTCTTGATCCAGATGATTATATTAATTTAGTGACAAATATTTATGCAGGATTTGGATATCTCCCATGTTTCGGTGCTATACAATGTTGATGAAGCTACTGTTCGAAGTCTAAATGGATGTAGGGTTGCAGATCAAATTCTTAAGCTAGTTCCTAACGTTCAGGTTCTCATGTTCATGGATATGGGCTCACAGTTTTGTCTCTCTTTTTTACTCTTTTGTTGTCGATACATCTTTTATACTATAGATTCTACACGTGGCCTTTATTTGCAATACATTTATGGTCCATTGGCAGATTTTATGTGCAGTTGATCTTGATCTCATCATAAATTATCTTATGTTTCAGCATTTTCGCACTACACTTCGGTGTCTCAAGTTTTGGGCTAGAAGAAGGGGCATTTACTCAAGAATCATATGTCTTGCACTTTGCTCCTTTGGGTGCTACATGTTCTGGGTCAATGGATTAGATTCCATCCTAAAGTTCCTCCAGTGAATGAATTGAAGCTAAAGAATGATGAAGAAAAGCTAACCATTCCAGAACTTGAATTAGCATTGATGAAACGTAGAAGACGGGCTGAAAAATGTCGTAGAGTAGCTGAGGCTCAGTCTTCATATAAATCAATGCTGGAGAAAATGATCAGAAATGCCATGCATCAGTAAAACCTCATATCATACCCTTTATTTTTGTTTGAAACTTTTCTTGAAATATAAGTTTTTATGTATTTGTAATTATTTATGCTGAATTATGTATAATAAAATGAGTATTAGTACTTTTTATCATTTCCAATAGTTTTTGTATCAATTTAGAATGAAAAAAATTTGGTTTTTTGGGGTGGTCAACCGCTGCGGTTTTGGGTTAAAACCGCAGCAGTTAACTTGCTTAACTGCTGCGGTTTTCACCCAAAATTGCAACGATAAATGATTAACTGATATGGTTTAGGACCCGATCAGTTAATATTTGGGGACTGATGTGAGTCCAACCGATGCTCCCCAAAACCGGAGCGGTAAGCCCGGTTTTGACCGCATCGGTTGAACTTTTTTCCACTAGTGATTGCTGGGTACTGCTCAGTTGAATAGATCATCGGTGAGAAGAAGTATGCTTAATGAGGGAAGTAGAGTGACTGATGTGCAGCAAAATTTGCTTTGTAGGAACTTTAATGAAGCTGATGTCAAGGAAGCTTGATTTGATATTGGTGAAATAAGGTCCCTAGGCCTGATGGCTATTCAAGCAGATTTTGTAAGCAGTCTTGGGAGTTCATTGGAGGTGATATTAGTGCAACAGTCCTTGACTTCTTTAACACAGGCAAAATTCTCAAGCAGATTAATGCTACTACACTTATATTATTTCTAAATTGTGATCAACCTGAAGATGTTACACAATACAGACCCATATCCTATTGCAATGTTCTGTATAAGATCATCTCTAAGATGATCTGCAAGAGATTGAAGGAGGTTATTCCTATGATTATTTACCCAGTGTAAAGAGCTTTTGTGGAAAATAGGGTAATTTCCCATAATATCTTTATCTGTCAGGATATGATGAGGCATTACAAGAGGAAAAGTGAGCCAAATAAGTGCACAATGAAAGTGGATCTTAAGAAAGCCTATGATTCCCTTAGCTGGGAGTTCTTGAGAGAAATGTTGATTGGGCTTGGGTTTCCTGAAAAGTTTACAAACTTGGTGGTGGTTTGTGTTTCTTCCCCCTCATATTCACTAAGCATAAATGGAAGCCTTTGTGGGTTTTTTGCAGGCAAGAGAGGGCTGAGACATGGTGACCCTATCTCTCCCCTCTTGTTTGTCCTGGCAATGGAGTATTGCTCTAGACTAATGTCTAATATGAGTAAGAATAAGGAGTTTGCATATCATTTTAGGTGTGCTCCTCTAAAGTTACACTTGGTATTTGCTGATGATTTGATGTTGTTCTGCAAAGGGGAAGTTCAATCATCTATATCGGTGAAGAGGGTGTTGAAGACTTTTTAAGATGCTTGAGGGCTTTTTGCTAGTTAAGAAATGACAACAATTTATTTTGGTAATGTCAAGAAGGATGTTCAGGTGAGAATTCTGTAGGTTACAAGATTTCAAAGAGGTAATTTCCCCTTCAGATATCTTGGCATTCCTATTACATCCAAGAGATTAGCCAAGTCAGATTGTGATGCCTTGGTTGATAAAATCTTGAAGCGGATAAGATTGTGTGATTTGTCGTGCCTTCTTATGCGAGGAAAAGGTTTTTGCTTCTAAACCTCCCCCAGTAGCTTGGAGAGACATTTACTTGCCTAAGAATATAGGTGGCCTTGGCATTAGAGATTGTCAATACTGGAACAAAGCTGCAATAGGTAAATATATGTGTGGCAGATTACTAAGGAGGATCTGTTATTGATCAAGTAGGTGCATTCAGTGTATATTTCAGCATGATGGGAGTATAAGGCTCCTTTTACTGCTAGTTGGGGGTGGAAGAATATATGTAAAGTTAAAGAACCAATGAGGGGAGGATACAGAAATAATAATCATTGGCTTGATAATGGTAAATCTTATACCATCAAGGAGGGTTATAAATGGCCTAAGGGAGAGGGAGAGAATGTGAGATGGAGTCACTGGGTTTGGAACTCTTATAATGTTCCTAAACACTCATTTATAGCTTGGTTGGTGGCTCGTGGAAAATTGAGAACTAGGGAAAAGCTAGTTGCTGTTAGAGTCTGTGCAAAGTGTGAGTGCATCATATGTCAGCAGGCTCCTGAATCCTGTCATCACCTGTTTTATAGATGTTGCTTTGGTAAAACAGTTTGCGTTGGTATTATGGAATGACTAGGAATTTCAGTTGCAGCTAATGAATGCATCTATACTTGCTAGAGGAAATGGGGTAGAAAGTACAGGAGGAGGAAGCAACAAAAGATCTGTTATGCAGCCCTTGCAGCTACTGTATACCACATATGGAAGGTAAGAAATAATGCTTTTTGGAACTTTGTTGTTCCTAGACCTCAGAATGTCATTCAATGTATTAAGAACGAAATTTGTAGTAGAATTCCAGCTCAAGTGAATGTTAGATGGTCAATTACTGATAGAGACTGAAAAGATAGATCAATTAGTTGCAAATTGTAATTAAGTTGTTTGGTGTCTGTTGTTTTGTTTGCGTTTGTTGAGGTTTAGATGGTTTAGGTTGTAATTTGCTGCATGGTGATTATTCATGCTTTTTGGTAATATACTTACAGTTTACCAAAACAAAAATTATCATGGGTATATCGAGTAATCTTCAATAAAAACTATCCATGAATATCCGTTAAAACGTTCCCAACAATCACTTAAGCAAAATCCATAAACAACTTAAAACATTTTAACTCTGGGATGCAACATGAATGGAGGGCTAAGCCACAATTTCAGACTTTTGAGAGACGTCTCCCCACATTCTTATTTAGTGCTTGCAAGAATTCTATGTCATGACCCTATACAACGAAGCAATACCCGCTCTAAGCACATAATAAGCAATACCCGCTCTACAAGTGTTGTTCATCACTGCTTATGCAGCTACGTCCCTTTTAAAAAAAACTTTTCATAAATAAGACTAGTCTTATGTGCATGTGATGCGTGCGAAAACATGTAAAATTCTTCATATATATAAATACGGTAGGTAACAATTATTGGAGAAGAGGAAGAAAATTATTGAAGGGAGAATAGGAATAACCAATAGTTGGTCATTCAAGAATATGTATTTTGGCCTTTGAGATCCCTTGATATAAGTAATACGTCATGTGAATATATCTCTAGTATATAAGGAAAGTTTATTAGTTATATCCTTATTAATTGTAGTCCTCACACAAATAAAAGAAATTAATACTTCATTTCCTATTAGGAACATAGGTCCTCGTCATTTTCAATTTCTCTCCTCTGAAGATAGTACTCTGATGATTAGTCATTCTTAAAATCTCCTTCTCAGCCATCCATGGCCTCAACCTCACTAAAGCCAAGATCTTTTTCTCTTCCCCCGCCATTTCCAAACACCAAAAATACTCCTGGAAATCGAAACAACCAACACCACCACCTTCCACGATCTTCCTCTGATTTCCCAAATCAATAAAATCAATTAATCACTCAGCAAAACCAGGACCACCACCTTTCGTCACCGTCGTACTTCATCCTAACAAGCACCACCTTCAATTAAGCCGAAATTTAATTCCAGCAATTCTCACCCAAAAGATTTGTATAGCAAAAAATTTTAAGCATCACACACAAAAATATGACACTTTTTGCCGCATTTAAAGATTTGTCTTGAATCGAATGGGTTGACTTTTGAGTAATCATAACACAATCAAATTCAAAGAGTTAATTTTGAATGTGGATCAATTACGAAATTTAAAAGAAAATACCTTTTTGACTTTTGCTGGTTAAACTTGAGATCACCCTTTGCTAGTTGAACTTCAGATTCCCCGTTGCCAATTTTAACTTGATAATGAAAGGTGAAGAGAAGAGAGAAGAAGAGTAGATTTGATTAAGCGGAAGTCTTGGACTGTTGAGCTTTTTGATGGATTACTCTTACTATGATGCTTGTTCTTGTTCTTGTTGTTCTTAAATGTTGGATTATGATGTTGGTTCATTTTTATGTGGGATGATTTTGAGTTTTGGAGAAAGTTTGAGGAGTTGCAGAAGTTGGATAATAATGGCAGTTTTTTTTCTGATGGGGGAGGTTTGTGATATGAGTGGGTGTGGTTTTGATTTTTGAAAGGAAAACAAGCTTGCTATATCAAGTTCCACCATTGCGGAAAAGTGACTTAACAACAAGGTTTCGGAAAGGATATTGTGATTAATCGGGGTGGTTAAAAGGAAGTTCTTAAAATGATATGGCACATGAATAGATTTTATAAGAAGGATCTTGAATATATGAAAAGAGTATGCCACGCAAGTAAACATATACCAATTTCACAGTTTCGCTCTTGTGTTAAAGTGCAGCGGTTTATATGCGAAATTATTTCGCAACTTTTATGTTTAGCTAAGGGTTTGGTATATCAATAAGTAGATGAATATATGAAGTAAGTGTTTAGCATTAAAAAGCATTTGAGGAACAAAAGAAACAAGGGTTATTTAACTTGGAAAACAACTAAGCAGAAATTAGGTTTTTAAGTGTTGTTCACTAATCAAATAACGGAGGTTGTGCGTGGCATAGGATCGGGAAACGAAGCAAAGTTTTATTCCACAATCAAGACATGAATGTTCTAGAAGTGTATCATGAAAGATCAGCAACAAACGAGACCATTAATCAAGATACAACCAAGGTAATAGCAAGGTTCGATCGATTTTAGAGGAACTTGACATGCAACGATTTGTATCTCGGAAATCATTACCAAAAATTCATTATAACCGGATCCGTAAATCGTCCACTTTTTGGGAGGCAAAACACGGCAAATATACTGATCCGGTTCTTTAGTGAACCGGATCAGTTAACAGAAAACTAATCCGGTTTTCTCTTAACTGATCCGGTTCACTAAACCGGATCAGTTTGGGCTTCGGAGTGAACTGGTTCGATTTTGGGTGAAAACCGGATCAGTTAACTTGGTTAACTGATTCGAAATTCACCTAAAACCGGATCAGTTAGTGATCAACTGATCCGATTTTAGACAGGATCAGTTGGTCACTAAGAACTACTACGGGCCCAGTGCAGTCGGACCAGACCGGATCTGTAAGCCCGATTTTGACCGAATCCGATGGGCTTTTTTCCACTAGTGCACATTTCATAACCATATCATCATTTCTAATCAATAATTCACTTTAGTAGAGCGTAATACGTATACAACAGTGGCATTGATACCTAATTTCATAGTACCATTGAGCACAATATTATTCGAATTATACTTCATAACATTTGATGTCTCTAAACCCTTATCTTAGTCTTTTTATCCTTGACACCCATGAACTTCTCATATCAACTTTACTAACCCATTAATGAAAATTTACATTATGTACTTACTTCTTAATCACAACTTTATTGACCAACCCAACATTCTCGCATCATATTCTATATTCCTAAAATAGATCCCACAATCAACTAATTCATCCCATAACTACACCGACCTTGGTCTGCAATATCACCAAACCGAAATCCCCATATACCCTTCATAGATATCTCTGATTACTATAATATTTTTAATCCGAACTCCTCTTTACAAAAGCAAATTCGAACCCCAATTCTAGAGAGTCTGGTCGAAAGAGTGATGGCTACATGGTCTGACCCATTCAACCTACAAGACTTGATTTATTGTTATGAGGTCATGATTAAAAGCAAAAACATACTTGCGCTCCATGTAATGGCAAAAAGGAATGCTGGTCGAACCGACTAGTTCTAATGACAAAGGTTGGAAAAAAAAGATGTATCTTCATCAAGAAATCCTCCTTGCGAATTTTAGGGAGTTTTCTAAGAGGAGGTTGGAATATAGAAGCTCTGCTTCAGTTCGTCTTTTGAGTTACTTACTTATATGCCATTAATTTGGTGCTTACATCGCCTATTTGCAGATGTCGATTGTAACAACCCTCCCTAAATAGTAGCTTAATTAGGACTAACTATAATTAATTAAGGAGTTAAGCCGCTAATTAGAGATGTTGTTAGCGCAGACTTCCACACCTCCCCTCCTTCGGAGAGGTAGGAATCTGAAAGTATCTAAGCACAGGTGTGAAAATTAAACCAAAGTATTTAATTATTACAACATAGTCTATGTAGTTGGATATCCGAGTTCAAAAACATAAGTTACAATACATAGTTTATATCATACACGCAAGCACATCGCAGAGAAAATTTACATAACACGGACACTTCCAGAGAAAGCTAATCTTGACCTTCAGATTACTCCTGTAAAACAGTTGAATCATTCCCCACCAAGATAGGTTCAAAGAACAAAACGATCAGCTTACACTGATACACAAGTCCCAACAATTCCAAAATAATAAGGTGGTTGAAAAAAGAATTTACTTTAGTGTAAACAACGCACTGATTTCTCAAACGCTTTCACTTTATTTAATCACAAAGAAACTTTCGCTTTAGACTATCGCAAAACTAACAATAATATCATGGGACTCATTTACAGAGGTTGTGCAGGAGATAGGAGAGAGCAGCAAAAGTGGTAGTGTCCATGTTTAGGAAGAAAGAGCCAGTGTGGCTCAGGAGGGGGGTAACTCTTCGGCCTCATGGATAAAGTTGGTTTTTGGAATGTAAGAGGGCTGAATAGTCCTCGGAAACATGGGGATGTGAGATCCTGACTCACTACTCATAACTGTGTTCTATTTGGCCTTCTAAAAACTAGGGTAAAATCTTGTAATTTCAATAAGGTTTATCCTAGGGTCTGTCCTAATTGGAATATAGTAGCAAACTATAATGAGCATAGGGGTGCAATAATTTGGTTGATTTGGGTCACTAGTAAATTTGAAGTTGATATACTGATGCGCTCTGCACAGTTTATACATAGTAAGGTGAAACATGTGGGAACTGGGAGAAGTTTCAGCTTCACTTAGGCTTATTGTTCAAATGATGCTGATGAAAGGAAGAAAGTGTGGTGTGATCTGGTTCAGTTGAAGAGTAATATTAAAGATGCTGAAGTAATTTGTGGTGATTTTAATAATGTTATTAATCTGAATGACAAGATAGGATCTACAGTTACCCTAGCTGAGGTTGAGGGTATAATATCTTGTCTTAGAGACTGTGGTGTGCAGGAGCTGGTGTCAGCTGGTCCTTTCTTCACCTGGTCTAGCAAACAGGAGGGGACAGGTAAAGCTTTTTGGAAGATTGATAGGGTGTTTGTAAATGACAGTTAGGGGGAGAGATTCAATGATGCATTGGCTACCTTCCCCCCCGAGAATGTGTCTGACCATAGTCCATGCATAATTCAGTTAGACAATCCTAGTAATTCTAAACCTAAACCTTTTAGTTTTTTTAACATGTAGACTCAAGCTTCACAATGTACTGAAATTATTCAGAATGGTTGGCAGAAGTTAGTGCTGGGTTGTAAGATGTACAAGGTTGTGAAGAAATTGAAGATGTTCAATATGATTTGAGAATGTTGAATAAAACCAAATTCTTAAATATTAAAAATGAAGCTGACTTGGCTTACAAAAAGATGATCCTAGCTCAACAACAAATTCATTTAAATCCTAGTGACAGGGAGTTGCATCAGATTGAAGGTGAAGCAAGGAAGGAATATACTGAACTCAATCAAGCTAGAATGAGCTTTCTTCAGCAAAAAGTTTAGGAAGACTGGCTAAAAGGAGGGGATAGTAACTCTGCTTACTTCCATACTTGCTTGAGAAAAAGAAGAGCCTAGAATCAAATATTTAAGATAAAGGATCTGAGGGGTGTTTGAGTGGATAAGCAAGATGAAATTGAAAAGGCTTTTATTTATTATTATGAGCAGCTGCTAGGTACCGCTCAGTCGAATAGATCATCAGTGAGTAGAATTATAATTAATGAGGGAAGTAGAGTGACTGATCTGCAGCAAAATTTGCTTTGTAGGAACTTTAATGAAGCTGATGTCAAGGAAGCTTTATTTGATATTGGTGAAAATAAGGCCCCTGGGCCTGATGGCTATTCAATCAGGTTTTTTAAGCAGTATTGGGAGTTCATTGGAGGTGATAATAGTGCAGCAGTCCTTGACTTCATTATTAGATGCAAAATTCTCAAATAGATTAATGCTACTACACTTAGCTTAATTCCAAAATGTGATTAGCCTGAAGATGTTACACAATACAGACCCATCGCCTGTTGCAATGTTCTGTATAAGATCATCTCTAAGATGATGTGCAAGAGATTGAAGGAGGTTATTCCTATGATTGTTTACCCAGTGCAAAGTGCTTTTGTGGAAGATAGGGTAATTTCCCATAATATCTTAATCTGTCATGATATGATGAGGAATTACAAGAGGAAAAGTGAGTCAAATAAGTGCACAATGAAAGTGGATCTTAGGAAAGCCAATGATTCTCTTAGCTGGGAGTTCTTGAGAGAAATGTTGATTGGGCTTGGGTTTCCTGAAAAGTTTACAAACTGGGTGATGGTTTGTGTTTCTTCCCCCTCATATTCACTAAGCCTAAATGGAAGCCTTTGTTCGTTTTTTGCAGGCAAGAGAGGGCTGAGACAGAGTGACCCTATCTCTCCCCTCTTGTTTGTCCTCGCAATGGAGTATTGCTCTAGACTGATATCTAAGATGAGTAAGAAGAAGGAGTTTGCATATCATTATAGGTGTGCTCCTCTAAAGTTGACACACTTGGTATTTGCACATGATTTGATGTTGTTCTGCAAAGAGGAAGTTCAATCATCTATGTTGATGAAGAGGGTGTTAAAGACTTTTTCAGATGCTTGAGGGCTTTTTGCTAGTCAAGATAAGACAACAATTTATTTTGGTAATGTCAAGGAGGATGTTTAGGAGAGAATTCTGCAGGTTACATGATTTCAAAGAGGTAACTTCCCCTTCAGATATCTTAGCATTCCTATTACATCCAAAAGATTAGCCAAGTCAGATTGTGATGCCTTGGTTGATAAAATCTTGAAGCGCATTGTTTGCTGGAGTTCTAGGCATCTGGCATATACAACTAGGTGTGTGTTGATTAATTCAGTTTTAATGAGTTTAGATACCTATGAGGCTCAAGTCTTCCTTATACCTATGGATCAAGTGGGTGCATTCAGTGTATATTTCAGTATGGTGGGAGTATAAGGCTCCTATTACTGCTAGTTGGGGGTGGAAGAATATATGTAAAGTTAAAGAACCAACGAGGGGAGGATACAAAAATGATAATCAATGGCTTGATAATGGTAAATCTTATACCATCAAGGAGGGTTATAAATGGCCTAAGGGAGAGGGAGAGAAGGTGAGATGGACTCACTAGGTTTAGAACTCTTATAATGTTCCTAAACACTCATTTATAGCTTGGTTGGTGGTTCGTGGAAAATTGAGAACTAGGCAAAACCTAGTTGATGCTAGAGTCTGTGCAGAGTGTGAGTGCATCATATATCAGCAGGCTCCTGAGTCTTGTCATCACCTGTTTTTTAGATGTTGCTTGGGTAAAACAGTTTGCGGTGGTATTATGGTATGGCCAGGAATTTCAGTTCCAGCTAATGAATGCGTCTATACTTGCTGGAGGAAATGGGGTAGAATGTACCGGAGGAAGAAGCAACAGAAGATCTGTTATGCAGCCCTTGCAGCTACTGTATACCACATATGGAAGGCAGGAAATAATGCTTTTTGGAACTTTGTTGTTCCTAGACCTCATAATGTCATTCAATGTATTAAGAAGGAAATTTCTAGTAGAATTCAAGCTCAAGTGAATGTTAGATGGTCAATTACTGATTGAGAATGGATAGATCAATTAGTTGCAAATTGTAATTAAGTTGTTTGGTGTCTGTTGTTTTATTTGCGTTTGTTGAGGTTTAGATGGTTTAGGTTGTAATTTGCAGCATGGTGATTATTCCTGTTTTTTGGTAATATACTTACAGTTTACCAAAAAAAAGAAAAATTATCATGGGTATATCGATTAATCTTCAATAAAAACTATCCATAAATATCCGTTAAAACATTCCCAACAATCACTTAAGCACAATCCATAAACAACTTAAAACATTTTAACTCTCGGATGGAACACGAATGGAGGGCTAAGCCACAATTCCAAACTTTTGAGGGATGTCTCCCCACCTTTCTTATTTAGTGCTTGCAAGACTTCTAGGTCATGACCCTACACAACGGAGCAATACACGCTCTAAGCACATAATAAGCAATACCCGCTCTATAAGTGTTGTTCATCACTGCTTATGTAGCTACGTCCCTTTTAAGACAAAACTTTTCATAAACAAGACTAGTCTTATGTGCATGCGATGCGTGCGAAAACATGTAAAATTCTTCATATATATAAACACGGTAGGTAACAATTATTGGAGAAGAGGAAGAAAATTATTGAAGGGAGAATAGGAATAACCAAAAGTTGGTCATTCAAGAATATGTATCTTGGCCTTTGAGATCCCTTGATATAAGTAATACGTCATGTGAATATATCTCTAGTATATAAGGAAAGTTTATTAGTTATATTCCTTATTAATTGTAGTCCTCACACAAATAAAAGAAATTAATACTTCATTTCCTATTAGGAACATAGGTGCTCGTCATTTTCAATTTCTCTCCTCTCAAGATGGTACTCTGATGATTAGTTCATTCTTAAAATCTCATTCTCAGTCATCCATGGCCTCAACCTCACTAAAGCCAAGATCTTTTTCTCTTCCCCCGCCATTTCCAAACACCAAAAATACTCCTGGAAATCGAAACAACCAACACCACCACCTTCCACGATCTTCCTCTGATTTCCCAAATCAATAAAATCAATTAATAACTCAGTAAAACTTGAACCTCCACCTTCCGTCACCGTCGTACTTCATCCCAACAAGCTCCACCTTCAATTAAGCCGAAATTTAAGTCCAGCAATTCTCACCCAAAAGATTTACATAATAAAAAAATTTAAGCATCACACAAAAATATGACACTTTTTGCCGCATTTAAAGATTTTTCTTGAATCGAATAGGTTGATTTTTGAGTAATCATAACACAATCAAATTCAAAGAGTTAATTTTGAATGTGGATCAATTACAAAATTTAAAAGCAAATACCTTTGTGACTTTTGCTGGTTAAACTTGAGATCACCCTTGGCTAATTTAACTTGATAATGAAAGACGAAGAGAAGAGAGAAGATGAGTAGATTTGATTAAGTGGAAGTCTTGGAATGTTGAGGTTTTTGATGGATTACTCTTACTATGATGCTTGTTTTTGTTCTTCTTAAATGTTGGATTATGATGTTGGTTCATTTTTATGTGGGATGATTTTGAGTTCTGGAGAAAGTTTGAGGACTTGCAGAAGTGGGATAATAATGGCGGTTTTTTTTTCTAATAGGAGAGGTTTGTGATATGAGTGGGTGTGGTTTTGATTTTTAAAAGGAAAACAAGCTTGCTATATCAAGTTCCACCATTGCGGAAAAGTGACTTAACAACAAGGTTTCGGAAAGGATATTGTGATTAATCGGGGTGGTTAAAAGGAAGTTCTTAACATGATATGTCACATGAATAGATTTTATAAGGAGGATCTTAAATATATGAAAAGAGTATGCCACACAAGTAAACATATACCAATTTTACGGTTTCGCTCTTGTGTTAAAGTGCAGCGGTTTATATGCGAAATTATTTTTGCAACTTTTATGTTTAGCTAAGGGTTTGGTATATCAATAAGTATATGAATATATGAAGTAAGTGTTTAGCATTAAAAAGCATTTGAGGAACAAAAGAAATAAGGGTTATTTAACTTGGAAAACAACTAAGCAGAAATTAGGTTTTTAAGTGTTGTTCACTAATCGAATAACGGAGGTTGTGCGTGGCATAGGATGGGGAAACGAAGCAAAGTTTTATTCCACAATCAAGACATGAATGTTCCAGAAGTGTATCATGAAAGATCAGCAACAAACGAGACCATTAATTAAGATACAACCAAGGTAATAGCAAGGTTCGATCGATTTTAGAGGAACTTGACATGCAACGATATGTATCTCTGAAATCATTACCAAAAATTCATTATAACCGGATCCGTAAGTCGTCCATTTTTTGGGAGGCAAAACGCGGCAAATTTACAGATTCGATTTTCTAGTTAACTGATCTGGTTCACTAAACTGGATCAGTTTGGGCTTAATATATATATAAGACGCGACCCACCGTAGCCCTCACATAATGAAACCTTTAAACCATAGCCCACTTCTCATTCTCTCACACGCTCTCCAGTCCCCTAACAAACCCATACTCCTCTCCTCTAATAGGAGTTTTTATTAATGGCTATAAATCTGATACCGTGGACCGTGAGCGATATCGAAAGACGCAGAACACTGCAGTAATGGTAGAAGCAGACGCCCAAGAGTATTATGGAAAACTTAAAGCAATATATGAATTAAATTATTATGGTTCTTACAAGGTTGTAATGTTTCATTGTGATTGGGTGAATATAAACAGGGGTCTAAAGAGTTTTCCTAATGGTTGTGTTAGTTTAAACTTCTCTAAGTTGATGCATACTGGTCGAAATTTGTATCATGATCCATTTGTTTTCTCATCTCAAGCAAAACAAGTTTTCTATATTGAGGATGAGATGAAAAATGAATGGTTCCATGTTATTAAGAATAAACCTAGGGACTTGTTTTATATAGGCGAGGATGTGCCTTAATCAATTTTTGTTAAACTAATAATGAGAAACAAAATGTCTTACTTTTTTTCTTTTTATTTCTCTTATGAGTGTCGAGTCTGGAGTGTTCTTTTTTCATATTAAAACTGCAATCCGGAAGTCTTACATGATGCCTTAAAGAAGCTTGGACTTTTTAATCTGCAGTTTTGCTGAATGTTATATGTTAAAGGAACTACCCTTCCAATTCAATGCCATTAGTAACCTCATTTAAGTTTTTGTTTTGTTGAGTTCAATTCCATATATATATATATATATATATATATATATATATTTTTTTTTGGGTCCCCCTTTTGGGAACCCGTGGTAAGATGAATTTCATCTGGGCTGTCCTCGCACAGGGCCACTCACCAAGAGCCCCAACAAGCCCCAAACCCCCCCTCTCCCCAACAATATTGAAATTTTTGCTTCCACCAAGATTTGAACCTTGGTCTCCCATGTGGGAGATAAGAAGTCATACCATTGGACCCAAGGGTCCTTGGTATGTATGTATATATATATATATATATATATATATATATATATATGTATGCATATATATATGTATGTATGTATGTATGTATGTGTGTATATATATATATATATACATATATATATATATATATATATATATATATATATATACATATATATATATATATATATATATACATATATATATACATATATATATACATATACATATATATATATATATATATATACATATATATATATATACATATATATATATATATATATATATATATATATATATATATACATATATATATCTTGGAAAAAAACGCAAGGGCTGTCGGTGCAAGGGCTGCAGTTTAATGCAAAACGCAGCCTTTAATAGTGAAGGGCTGCGGTTAGCCCAAAACCGTAACCCTTAATTACTAAAGGGCTGCGGTTTTGGGTCAACCCGCAGCCCTTTATAATTAATTCTCGGTGGCATGGGCTGATGGGCTATTTACTTTAGAATGAAAATATTGAGCGCTACCTCACTCTCATCTTTCTCTCTCATTTGTCCCTCCCCTCTCTCATTCTCGGTGGCTAGGGTTTACTCTCACACCACCACAAATCTTCATTCTCACCACCACAAATCTTCACACTCTTCACAAATCTTCATTGGTCTCTCTCCTCTCTCATTCTCGGTGGCTCCTCACCACAAAGTTAGGGCATCGCACATCCTCATAATGCACCAAGGTTCTTCGCGACGATATTCTTTCTCACAAAGCCAATTTTGACGATGTCGCATCTCGTATCTCCGATTGTAGCTCCGCCAAACGCGGCGGTGATCTGGGTTTGTTTCCTTCTTTTTACAATCTTTCTCTCTCCTTTTGATTTTTTTCATATCGGTTTGATTTTATGAATCTGTTATGTGTGTATCTTTTCTGATCTCAGATTTCTGTTTTCTTTGGTGATTTTTGTCTTTAGTTCTAGCTTGAATTCGATGAAGCCTAGTAACACTTATATTACTACCTTTTTTATTTTCACTTTAAGGCATTTTCTAAGTTTAGTGTGAATAAAACTTGTTCTTTTTTTATTTTGCGTGTAGTTTCTTGCTCAGTATGTTATGAAATGGTGAAATTTTCAATTTGTGATGGGTTTTTAATTTTGGGTTTTATAGAATGTTGAATGATTTTGGTAAACGTTGGGTCTTTTATTGTTTAAGATGTTCATATTAGCTGCATTAGTTGGTTGTGAAGTCAGGTGACTGAATATAAGAAATTGTTGTGACATTTTTTTATATATGATATATTTGCAATTTATTTCAGAATCATTGTTCAGCTATGTTCATGAAGGTATTTTTTTGGAGCTCATAGCAGTATTGGTAACTTGCATGTTCTTGTTTCACACTTTCACATTGTCCAAAGGTTTACAAGGTTTATGACTTTTGCTTGGGCAAGAATCTTTGAATTTGTCGATACCTTATTTGTACCCTTGTGAGTTGTGATGGAGTTAACTTGTTGGATATTGTGCATGTCACAATGAGTATGCCAGATTATGATCTGTTTAAGCGTAGGTAAATGAGAAAAGAATCTAGTCTCATAGGCTACTTATATTACTTCCTTCTTTATTTTCACTTTGAGGCATTTATGACTCTTTGTTTGTCTGTTCTTGGTTGCTCATTCATTGATTTTACTCAGGGAGAAAAGAATATATTATGCCTGTCTTTGAAATGCTTAATGAGAACTTCATTTAGTTAAGATTGAGGTTTGGAGAGGTTGTTGGGGCTATATAGGGAGGGCATCTGCTTGGTCCTAGCATCCGTGTTTTCAGTCACAAGGATATTTCCTAGAATCCTGAATGGATTATTTGAGTTTGTTGTGTCTAATGTGATATTCTGATGATAACTCACGATTTTATATTCATGATGTTCATGGCATGATGTAGATGGTTCTAAGGGCATTTTCACTATCACAGCTAGTTTTCTGTTTTTGATTTGAGATTTTAAAAGTTATTGATATTTGTTCTATTGTGAAATAAAATCTTATGCGAATAATGCTCAATTTGAAATCTGTAAATTCACCTTTTGCTGGTTTCTAGAATTTGTTTTAAGGTTCCCAAAAAACTTGAGAACTTTATACTTACAATGATAATGAATTAGCCTGAGTTTTTTTGTAACTTATGACTTATCTCTCTTTAAATTTCTGCTTATCTCTGTTTTGTATGGCTCTGTTGTCAACACTTATTCACTCACTCAAAGAAAAGAAGAAAAATTATTATATGAGATGCACTAAACCATTTGTGATGATGGATATATGAGGTTGATAATGATGCAATTTTGATAAGAACGATTAAGGTTTTAACGGGGCTACTCAGAAGCACAAATGGGTCCCTAATAATGTATACTTCGTTCTTTTTTAGTTGCAGGAGCTTGAGTTTTGCACTAGGAGTTTGAGTTTTGGATAGGTGAGACTGAGAGAATAGTAAAAACAGGTTGGTGTAATAAATGGTTGAGGTTGATTTGTTGTGAAGAGATCGATGGTCGTCGTTGGAAGTATGTTGCTGAGAATGCTAATGATTCTTCTGGGACAAATATTGTGTAATTCAGAATTTTGGATCAAATATTTGATAATATTTTGTAATTAGATGGCTTCTCAATTGCATGAGAATTGATGATGATAAGACCTCGCAAATATTATAGCCATTTTCTCTATATTTGTGTAAAAAAACATAATTTGTAATGAAAAATGATAATATATATATATATATATATATATATATATATATATATATATATATATATATATATATATATTCTTGGTAGACAATTCTTTGTTAATATTATTTTATACCATGGAGATGAAGTGGTGGACTTAGCTTCACTTTGGCCACAGATATCTGGAGTTACAACAAAATCATCTGGCCGGTAATTGTCTACTCTTTTACGTTGTCGGAATGGTTAAATTCTTCATGAGTTTTTTCTTATTCCTTTCTTTTCCTCCTGATGATAACTTAAGTGTAGTCGATATTGATATTATAGTTGACTTTTACTTACTTTGTTGGCTTTTACAAATCTTATGTTTAAGAATCTTTGTTTAAATTTCTGACTTGGTTATCTGTTGGTAAATCACCAGTGGTAGATCATGATTTGAAGGAGACAAGCCTATATTTGGTGATCAGGAAGGCTACGGTGCAGGACCTCAGGCCCCAGGTGATTACGGGGACAAGAGCGGTGCTTCTGCTGACTACAAGTCATGTTTTGGTATAAGTGTACAATGTTAATGGTTTTAAATGCTTAATTTATCATTGTATATGTTCTGGGTGCTGCTTTCTATTTTCCATTTAAAGTCCTTATTGCTCTTATTCACTTGTGTCTCTAGTCACAAGTTTTATCAGCCTTGGCTTGTATGAATTGGTGCTACTTTGTTTGTCTTTAATAATTCAAGTATTCTATTGCTTTCTTGGTGGGCCTTAGTGAGCATAGTTATATCTTGTGAAGGCCATGCTGAAAAAGTTTTGTTGTTGGTAGTTGATAATGTATGCATGAAAACTGTTACAAAGAACATATAACACACACCACATACCTATTTTTAGTTACTTTTCCCTCTCACATACTACTTTTTCACTTGGTATTAAGGACCACTTGACTCACACATTTTTGAAAGAAACCCTGCAACTTTATCCTGTTAACCAAATCATTTCTATACTTGTTGATTATCCTTCACAGAAGTTAGCATGTTATGTTTCAAATGATGGATCTATACTTTCAGAAGGATTTTGTCATTTGATGATCCTTATCACTCATTCTGAAGGACTTGTGTTTTAGATTTGGATTAAATTTTTTTAGTATAATCTACTTCAGTTCACAATTAAGTTTGGTGAATCTAGATTATGCTTCTGGTCAACTTATAGGTGTTTGAGTTCATGATTAATTATAGTTGTTCGAGTTCATGCTTAATTTTTTTAGTAGCTTAATAACTGATCATTAAATTACATTATCCGAATATTTATTCTAACGGGGCTTTAGTGCATCCTCAATCATATACTAGACTTCAACTCACCTTCTGCACCGAAGCTAACTTTACTTGAAGATAGTTGTTATCAATTCTCAATTAATAACCTTCTGATATATGTTACCATCTAATTCTTAGCTTCTCAATACTTTATTCCATCAATTGTTGCATCAATTTCTCATTCTAACACATGGTTAATGTCATATATGTTTCTATTGCATACATGGAATTAATGTAGCTATATTCGTTCTGGTAATATGTGATAGAAATTCATCTTGTGGTCGTATTACATGCAATTGTTACATTCTAGATTCATTTGAATTATATAGTAGCGTGTTTTGCAATCACATGAAGTTGTTACATTCTGTTGCGGAATTGTAACACGTATTAGACTCTTGCATGTCACCAGGCAACTTGAACTAGTATTGTTGATCCGACAATACTGCTCTTGATTAATGTTTGAAATTGACATACCATTTTATTCACTTACTGAAGAAAATAAGGAAGCAGTGAGCCAGTGCCAGTTATTGACAAGAATATCTTGGACATTGTGAGATACATGAAAAGATCCCCTTGATGCGTCCTCATCATGAGCTTAAGTTCAGCAAAATTTGCTGCTATAAATTTTTTGAAGATCTGACTGAACAGGGTTCCAATTAGATAGAGTAGGCGAAATTGCTGAGCTTTAGTGAACTGCGATATTTTTTAAGCAGATATAGGTCCTAGTAGTTAGCTTGTGCTTGTATATGTAAAATCCTTCTGAATGGGTGATCAGGATGCATCTTTATGTGCTTTTGCTTTTCAGCTTATGTCTCCATTTTCAGGAAAGGTTTTACTTAGCAAGAATGAGTTATCGTAGCAAACAAACAAGGAGTATAGCTCTAGCTTCTGGTGCATCACATGACCCGCTAAAAATGTCACCCCGTCCAATAGCACCGCAATCATCGGACCCACTGATTTTAGGTTCTTCAGCCTTGAATAATGATGCATCACATCTGCAAAAAGAGGTCCTTATGGCATCATCATCATTCTCAAATGCAAAGCTAATAAATGGTAGAGGGGGTCCATTCGGTCCTCCATTATCAACTACTTTCAAAAGCTCACATCCATCACCTCACATTATCCAAGATCATATCATCAAACCTGAAGGTATTTGGAGAAAGCCGCTCAATGGAGCATCAACACAACATCGCCCAAATCCATCAATTACTACTGGAAATTCCCAAGCACCACCTCAAATGAGCAAATCTCATAGCACCAAGCCTGAAGCTACATGGAAAAAGCACCCCATTGGAGCACCTACACACCCTAATCGTAATTCATCGTCAACTACTATCAAAGTTCCCTACCACCACCTCATATTAGCAAAGCTCAGAGCACCAAACCTGAAGCTACTTCGATAAAGCCGCTCATAGGAGCACCAACATCCCCTATTCCTAATCCATCGTCAACTACTACTAGAAGTTCCCAACAACCATCTCAAATGAGCAAATCTCATAGCACGAAAAAACCGCTATATGGAGTATCAGCACAACAGCACCCAAATCCATCATCAACCACTACTGGAAGTTCCCAACCACCACCTCAAATGATAAAAGGTCAGAGAACTGTAATATATTGTGATAACTGTGATTCATGAGAACACCACAAAAGGCACTAATAACCACAATAGGAATATAAAGTCTAGGAGCAACAACATCAGTACATAAAAGTATGTCTTTTTTTTGCTTTACGGAGTCAAACCATACATGTTGTTGTCCTCTTAGTCTGCTTTTGTTTCCTATAAATATCAAAGAAGTCTATTTGAATGTACCTCGGATGTTTCAAATGAAATGTAACTGATTTCCAGGAAGAAAAAACACCATAACTTATTACAATAATCATATAATGTTGACATAAAATTTATTACAATAATCATATAAGGCTGCGATATTTTGATGAAATGAGCTTTTACAGGAAGAGGAGCATGGAGAAGAAATGATAGATCTTTGGGGAAAAAGTCATAAGAGAAAAGATGGCATCTTCCTTACGGGAACAGAAACAAAAGCTTTTATGGTAATTTTCAAATGGTTATCATTAGCTAACTTTTCTTAATTAGTGCACTATTTTTGTGAAAATATAAGTGCCTTCATTGTTTTGTAAATTTCATGTAGGATGGTGCACTATTGTTTTGTTGTCCTTCTGATTTTAAGTCTCGTCAAGACTACGAGAATGAGGCCTTTCTAACTGTCCTTAATGGAAACGTCGAGATTCTAGATCGACCACAGGGTTTTGCATGGTGCACTTAGGAAAGAGGGTCGTGCAAAAGGACAACATAGGGCAATGGAAATGGAGAATTGGAAAGTAGAAGTATCAACTCTAAAGAAAGAAAATAAGGACCTACATAAGAAAAATGAAGAATTAAAAAACAAGTGTGATGAGAATACAAATCTTCTTATAACAATGACAACACAATTTTCAAAAATTTTGCATGCAATTCGCACTGGGAAGCTTCAACACAACTCTTAGAAGCTGCCAATATCGCTTTGCATATGGCTAATCCTGAGGTACTCTCTAAATTCTTCATCTCTCACTCATTGTATCCCTATTTTGCCTCGTCAAATTCTCACCAAATTCTCACTCACCCTCGTCAAATCATCTTCTTCCAACGAATTCTTGGTACTGTTTAGGGGTGAAGCTTATAATTTTGGTACATATCTAATTAAGTTAATGTGTTTTGGATGAAATTGATCTGTAACACCCCAAAACTTTGGTTCAAAAACTTTATAAAATATTCACTTTACATTTAAATATCTGACCAAACCTTCAGGGTGTTACCGCCGCATCTATTGTTAAAAATAAATACAAGGCTAATTAATAAAATAAAATTTAACTTACAAAATAAACCAAACTAAGTTGTCTAACTTAACCCAATTCAAAACTAAACAATCCCAAAAAATAATACTGTAATATTTATTAAACGAGGTGAACTTAAAAACTATAGATTCGTTCATTCCTGCAATGTAGTCCCTTTCACCAACTTGCACAATATAAATAGGAAAAGAACAAAGAAAAACAAATACACAAAAATTAGTGAAAGCTAAGTAATTACAACTCCACCCCGTAAAATAATAATAGTTGTATTTTGAAAATACTTTTTATAACATAGTACAAACAAATATAACGTAGTACAGACAAGTATAACATAATACAGACAAGTATATAATATACTTAACCAATTGAAATACTTCAAGCTTATACAACAACAAATTTAATTATTAGAGGGAAATTGAACGTCAATAGGCCGGGACTAATCCCAGTAACCACCTACTTCAACATGGGTCGTCACCCAAATAATTTAAGAGTAATGGCCAATATCGTTTTGCATAACGTCCCTAGTGTGCACACCCCTCATTAATGTAATGGGTATCCGTAACGCGCACCAATAGTATTAGGAGGAAGACAAGAAAGAGTTGTAACAGAATAAAAATTAAGTACTGTTCATCACCTATGGAGAATCCAAGTCCACAGGATAATTCCCTCAATAATATTTCCACTTTACGTGATTAATAGATTTTAATAGTTTTGACACTTCAAAGATCACATTAAACACTACACATGAACAACTTTAGCTCGATAAATATTTTTCCCAACTTAATTACAATATAGAATTGTAATAATCAACGTCTATAATTCATAATAACCAATATGTCCATCATTAAAGCCTCATTGAGTCACAATGTCAACTTATAATAATCGTTCGTAACATCATTAATTCACCAGTTTGTACCCATAAAGTTACATTATCAACATTAGTATAATTTTAATACGATAGTATAAATAGTAACATTAATAAGTTGACAGTATTAACAATAATACTAATAGATGCATATATATTATACGCAGGAATAGTAGTAATATAATAATAATAATTTTAGTCATAGCAAGTACTAATATTATTCATGTCACATAATGTACCTCTAACATAGACATAGAATCACATAACCACATGTATTACACATAGCACATAAAATTCCTAACGGGATTCTAATTGTTGATGGACATTGTAAATTACCTCGAATCCAAATATAGCAATAGCACCTAAAATTCGCTTCTACGAAGTTTTCGTCTGCAACAAATAATATTACCTAAAGTTAGCCACTTGATATCATATCCCAAAATAAAAACAAATTAAACAAAGTTTACAAGATTAATAGTTGACAAAGTTATATAATCAAGGTTGAAAAGAGAAGAAAGGAAAAATAAGGATCTTAGAAAATCGTTTTACAAAAAAAAACGTGACACATTCATAATGTCACTTTTGCTAAAAAAAATTAAAATCTCATTGTGACAGCGAGTCACATCTTCACGTGTTGCTGTTCACTATGAGAAAGCTATTGTTTTATTTCTTTTTCTTTTTTTGTTTTGTTTTAAAACTCAAATCACCAGGAACATTAGTTCCTCTCTAACACGCGACGAACAAAAGAAAGAGGAAAGAAGAAAGAAAAAGAAGAAGGAAGAAGGAAGAAGGAAGAAGAAAGAAGAAAAGAGAAGAAAAAGGAAGAAGACCAGCGGGTCAAGCCACCGGATTCACGGTGTCGAGGTTTTTAAAGTATTTTTTTTTCCTGTTAAACCTCGAATAACAACAATGGTGAAGTGAAGAAAGTAGATCCGAAATAGGGACTTACCAAAGAGATGAAGGAGGTGAATTACGTGAGGATTTTTTTGAGTGATTTGGGGTATATATAGGTAAGTGAATCTAGGATTTTGACTAAAAGATAAGTATTCAAAAATCCAATCCTTTCCCAAAACCAACTCAAGTTATAATTTCAGAATTTTCTTTTCTCTCTATTTTTCTTTTTGAACGAAAAAAAAAACTGATAAACTAAAATCTGGTTTTTCTTTTAAATAATTTCGAAATTTTATTTTTTTCTTTTAAGGGATAAAATCTGGTATTATAAAAAACGAGTTTTCATAAAAATCTGATTTATTATAATCATATTTTATTTTTCAGAATTTTATATTTATAAAATCTTATTATACCAAAATAAACTTAATAAAAATAGTTATAAAAATTTGGCATATTACGTCTACTCCCCCTTAAAAGAAACTTCGCCTCGAACTTTAATGTTAACTCTTGCTACTAATACGAAAACAAAAAGTTAGTATCACATTCTACCCCCTTAAAGAATTTCGTCCCCGAAACTCAAGCGTACCTACTGAAAAAGTTCGGGATATCGGTTTTTCATATCATCTTCGGCTTCCCATGTAGCCTCTTCAGAAGTTTAACTTGACCATAACACCTTGACTAGTTTTACCGCCTTGTTCCGGGTACTTCTCATTTTGGTATCAAGGATTCTAACTGGGCGTTGTTCAAAGGATAAAGTCTCATCTAGTTTAATGGTTTCAGGTTGAATTATATGGGTAGGATCATGGACATATTTTCGAAGTTGAGACACATGAACGACATTATGGACATTGGCTAACTCTATTGGTAAGGCTAATCTATAGGCTACTTCCCCAATTCGCTCCAAGATATCATATGGTCCAATGTAACGCGGACTCAACTTCCCTTTCCTACCAAATCTCATAACTCCCTTTGTTGGTGACACTTTCAGCAAAGCCTTCTCCCCAACCTCAAATTCCATCTCCCTTCTATTTTGATCTGCATAAGCCTTTTGTCGATCTTGAGATGCCCTCATGTGCTCCTGAATAAGCCTAACTTGCTTTGTTGTTTCTTCAATCATATGTGGTCCTAAAGTCATCGTTTCACTTATGTCACTCCAACACAAAGGACTCCTACATTTCCGCCCATACAATGCTTCATAAGGTGTCATCTTTATACTTGAGTGATAACTGTTGTTATACGAAAACTCTATAGTTGGCAAATGATCATCCCAAGATCCTCCAAAGTCTATCACACATGCTCTCAACATATCCTCCAAAGTTTGAATTGTTCTCTCTATCTGCCCATCTGTCGCAGGGTGAAAAGGTGTACTAAACTTGAGCAATGTCCCAAATGCTTGTTGTAATTTCTCCTAGAACTTGGACAAAAATCTCGAGTCTAGATTCGAAACAATATCCTTTGGTACTCCATGCAGTCTCACAACCTCTCGCACATATGAACTAGCTAGTTGCTGCAAACTCCAAGTATCCTTCATTGCTATAAACCTCGCCGACTTTGTCAAACGATCCACTATAACCCATATGGCATTCTTTGCTGACTTAGTAAGTGGATCACAAAATCCATTGAAATAGACTCCCATTTCCAACTCGGCACTTCTAAAGGTTGCATCATTCCACCAGGTCTCAAATGTTGAATCTTGACTTTCTGACACGTCAAACACTTCGCAACAAACTCGGCAACTTCACGCCTCATGTTTTTCCTCCAAAAATGTTGCTTCAAATCCTTATAGAGCTTATCTCCTCCCGGATGCACAGAATATGGCGTATTATGAGCTTCTTCCAAAATCTTTCTTTTTAACTCCTCATCCTTAGGAACACACCATCTTCCCTTGTATCTCACAACACCATTCTCATCGATGTCAAACTCGGTGGCAACTCCATCTTCTTTCATTTTCTTGATCTTCACCATCCACTCATCACTACCTTGCTTCCCACGAATCTCATCGAATAAGGTGGGTTGCACACATAGTGCATTCAATTGAGCTTCCACTTGCCCTTGCTCCATGACTTCTAAACTCATTCTCCTGAATTCTTCACACAATCTCTCAAATAACACCATCATGTTCATCATATGACTAGTCTTCCTACTCAACACATCAGCATCTTTATTCGCTTTACCCTCATGCAAGGTTATCAAAATCGCGATTTAAATCGTAAAATCGCACGATTCTACGATCTAACTTGAGCTAAACGATTTGAATCGTTCATAGAATCGCAATTGAAGAAAATAAGATATAGAATCGTACAAAATCGGTAGAATTGGTAAAATCGCGATTTATTACCGATTTTAACGATTCTGCATTTACCCTTTCTATTGAAGTCTATTGATGGATATTAAAATAAATGGACCAGGCCTATAAGATCTCATTTTTTTCAAGCCTTAGCTGCGACATTTTCACCCTCACATCTAGCACGCACGCACATATTTCTCTATCTTCTTCGATTCTTATTGGTGCAATATGTTTATTGAATCATTTCATTTGCTTTTGACTTAAAGAAATATTTATTTTCTATACCTCTTCTATTCCGTTGATGACATCATTTCTCATCTCATATGATTATCATTATGGCTAAAATTGAATTTTTAGTGTTGTCCACTCGAAAAATAGGTAAACAATTTACATACTTTATCATAGAATCTTATTCCTGCAAAATTCGTAGAATCTTACGATTTTACGATTCGATTTTACGATCCGATTATGAAAGACCCTTCCGATTTAAAGTAGAATCACGATTTTGACACCCTTGCCCTCATGGTACAAGATCTCCAAATCATAATCCTTAATGAGTTCAAGCCATCTCCTCTGTCTCATGTTCAACTCCTTTTGATTAAATATATATACTTCAGACTTTTATGATCAGTAAAAATCTTACATGACATACCATATAAATAATGCCTCCAAATCTTCAATGCAAACACTACAGCAGCTAACTCTAAATCACGAGTAGGTAATTCTGTTCATAAGGCTTAAGTTGTCTCGAAGCATATGCTACCACCTTTCCATGTTGCATCAATACACATCCTAATCCATTTTTAGAAGCGTCACTATACACCTCAAACCTTCTAATCCAGACGGTAACGTCAAAACTGGTGCTGAAGTAAGTCTCTGCTTCAATCCTTGGAAAGCTTTCTCACACTTCTCATCCCACTGAAATTGAGTTTTTTTTTTCTTCATCAAATTTGTCAAAGGTTGAGCTACTTTTGAAAAATCTCGCACAAACCTCCTATAGTAGCTAGCAAGTCCTAAGAAACTTCTAATCTCTGTTACATTACAAGGTCTTGCCCATTCTGTCACTGCTTGTATCTTTGATGGATCTACGACAACGCCTTCCTTCGAAATCACATGACCCAAAAATGCTACTTTCTCAAGCCAAAACTCACATTTGGATAACTTAGCATACAACTTTTTCTCTCGAAGTATCTCTAAAACTTTCCTTAAATGACCTTCATGCTCTTCTTTGTCCTTCGAATACACCAATATATCATCAATAAACACCACCACAAATCTATCCAAATACGGCTGAAATGTCCTATTCATAAGGTCCATAAATGCTGCAGGTGCATTAGTAAGTCCAAATGGCATCAATGTGAACTCATAATGCCCATACCTCGTACGAAACGCGGTCTTTGGTATATCTTCCTCCGTAATTCTCAATTGGTGATACCCAGACCTTAAATAAAATCTTAGAGAAAATTCCAGTACCCTTAAGTTGATCAAATAAATCATCAATCCTAGGCAATGGGTACTTATTCTTTATTGTCACATTATTCAACTCTCTGTAATCAATACACAACCTCAAGGTTCCATCCTTCTTTCGAACAAATAACACTGGTGCTCCCCAAGGTGAAACACTTGGCCTAATGTACCTTTTCTCCAACAATTCCTCCAATTGTACTTTCAACTCTTGCATCTCCGCAGGTGCCATCCTATATGGTGCCTTAGAAATAGCTCCAATCCCAGGCACTAGGTCAATTTTAAAATCCATTTCTCTCACTGGTGGCATCCCTGGAATTTCTTCTGGAAAAACATCTTGAAATTCTCTCACCACAGGTATCTGAGATATTTCTACATCCTCCACACTCACATCTTTCACATGGCACAAATAGATGGGGTAGCCTTTTCTAATATAGGTTTTGAATGACATGGCTGACACAACCCTAACTCCAGGTTTAGAAACAATTCCTTGATAGGATATTCTATTTCCCTTTGGCCCCCTAAGAGACACTTTTTGGGTATGACACTCTATCCTAGCCCTATACTTGGCAAGCTAATCCATCCCCAATATTACATCAAAGTCGAGTTGGTCAAACTGAATAAGATCAGCACGCAAATCAGATCCTAATATGGTAATGGGTATGTTTTGGTATAGGGAACTACAAGGAACTACAAGGAACTTCTTCTCCTGAAGGTATGGTTATGAAAGTTTGACACAAGGTTGAGGGTTTTAGACCTAACTTTTCAACAAATGAACTAGCTATGAAAGAGTGAGACGCCCCAGAATCAAAAGCAAATAAGCAGGGTTAGAGTTTACGAGGAAAGTACCCGTCACAACATTGGCGTTGGTGTCTGCTTCATTCTGGTTCATAACATAGATTCTTCCATTGTTTCCTCGAGCGCCATTTCCATTGCCATTCTGATTGTCGTTTCCTCCATTTGCTAGATTGTTATTCTGACCATTATGCTGAGTATTGTTCCCTCCTTGAGCATTCGAAGCTTGACCTTGGGAGTTGTTATTGTTATAGGGACGGTTGTTGTTGTTCTGGTTCTAACTAGGTCCATAACCATTCTTATTCCCTCCATTGTTCCCATTCTGTCCATTATTCTAACGCTTAGGACACTGATTAACCTTATTTTCTTTCTCTCCACAAGCATAACAAGTTATTGGGTCTCCTTGGCAGGTAAATCCTGGGTGGCTTTTATTACACTTCCTACAAGTAGGGTTCTGGCAACGGGATCCTTGCTGGTTTGATCTCCCTTGACCTTGGTAATTGGTACGGTTTCCTTGATAATTACCACCACCATTATTGTGATTATTGCCCCCATTATTGTTGTTACCCCCATATCGAGGTTTCTTGTCATTCCCATGGTTATTTTGGTTGTTAGGTGTGTCTTTTCTCTTATTCCTCCCCATAACTTCCTCTTCACGCCTCAAAATTCTCTCAATATTAGAAGCCTTAGCATAAGCCTCCTGAAAAGTTGCAGAAGTTGCTCCTCCAAGTCTGGTTTGAATCCTAAATGCTAACCCATCCTCAAACTTTTGAGCCTTGGTTCGCTTATCTGGCACAACAGTTGGACAAAATCTAGCTAACTCATTGAACTTTTGGGCATACTCCTGCACAAACATAGTACCTCCCTGGTTAAATCTAGTGAACCTATTGTATTTCTGCCTCCTAATATGTTCAGGGAAAAATCTATCCTTAATAGCAACCTTAAAAGCATTAAAGTTTTCCTGAGCTCTAACAATAGGTCCTTGACTCTCCCACCAAGTGTCTGCATCCTCCCTCAAATAAAAGGTAGCTTGGTCTACTTTTTGAGCTTCACGTGTCCCAGTAGCAGTGAATAACTGTAACGCCCCGACAAATACATAACCTTAATCGTCAGCGGAAGCATAACTTAAGCATGTGGGTTAAGGCCCACTAATAAAATGATAGCCTAAAATGGTAATTCATCTATACATTTGCTCATCATAAACAATACTTGTTTATCCATCATACAAAATATTCAAAACCTCATAGAATCATACATAGTCTCCTCAACACATCTCATTATAATAGTCATACTGCAACTGTTCTTCCATACCAAAAACATAAAATAAAGCGTCATGAGCCGAGGCTCGGTAACATACTACCCTAACATCGTAAAAGCATTTCAATTCATTTCAGTTGCAATCAGGGAGGAGAGAAGTAGTAAAACCATTTCGCAATCATAACCATTTCTTCATAATCATAAAACATTATCATCACTCTTTATCATGTTCATCATTATATATCTTTTACTTTGGTAACTTGGCTAGTACAACAGAAGGGATGTCTCCCCAATTTTCATTTTCGTAAACGGGAGGCTACCACCCGAGGACCTTGGCCCCCACATTACAGAAGGTGGTATATATATATAATGCCCAAAACATAACACAGAATCACCCCAATAAGTAGAAGGTGACTGACCCGCCGGAAGGTACGTGCAAGACCAGATTTTCATTTTCATAAACGAGAGGCTACCACCCGAGCACTTTAGCCCCCACGTTACAGAAGGTGGTACATAATGCCCAAAACTGCGCGGTGCCACCTGAGAACATTAGCCCTTACTAAACGGGAGGTGGTTAACCGGCCGGGAGGTACGTGCACGACCCAACATAACATTCTACTGCCAAAAACCGTTCTTCCACTGATCTTTATCATGTTTCGTTTTCTTGTACGTATCATAATTACATTACATCATCGTAATCGTAATTATAAAACGTAATCTTAATCATCACGTAACCATAATTACATTACATGATCGTAATCATAATCATGAAACATATCTTAATCATAACGTAACCATAATTACATTACATCATCGTAATCATAATCATGGAACGTAATTATAATCATTAAACGTAATCATAACCATATTTTCATAACATCAAAATCGTCATACTTCATGGCATTAAATCATTTAATAAACATCATTTACATATCAAACATTTCATATCCCGCACTTCATAAATAACATCGCATAAACATCGTATAAGGCATCATAAAACATAGTTGGAAAGGGAGTGCGGGTGCTAGCAGTAGACGTTACCTGAAATCCTGCTTACCAACTTTGATAGCCGGGGGAGGCTTGTAATATCCTTTATCCTTTAATCTAATTAAGAATTGAATAACGAGATTCATTACTACTTTAGACTTGGGCTTTTCTATAATATTCTTTCATTGGGCTTCATTGTACTTATGTCATTACTCGTATAAGGTCTTTCTAAACATAATAGGCATACTGAGTCGAGAATGATAAACGTAGTCCTTATTATTCTTAACATCTTTTAAATATAAAAGCTACATTGAGCTGGTAATAATAAATAATCTTAGTTCATAATTCATGTTTAATGACTTGCAAATATGGTTTTCATATTCTAATTATTTCATTTTCTATATTTTAACTCAAGCGCATATTTACTAAGTTATCAACCCCTTTAATAAAACTTACAACATTATTACTACTTATAATATTACATACGTATACATGATTAATGATAGACTAGAGTCATTATAATTCTAATCCTTTATCATGTTACTAAGTGAACAAATTTTAGGGAAACTTATAACAACATTATATTCTAACTTTAATTCGATTCATAATTTTAAACTAATGAGTGAAAGTTATCAAATTACTTGTTTACGTTCTTATATCGTTTTTGGCATGATAACTCTAGTATGATTATTATCATAATTAATACCTAAATATAGTTGTTATAAAATCATGAACGAATATTAAGTCATTAAACAAACTTTAGTCTTCCAAATGTTCAATCCATAAATTTTGGTTTAGTTTCTATAAAATTAGCCCAATTAGTTAACTAAGTGACTTGAATCAGTATTTTGGCCCAAATACTTAGACTAATTCCCAATTGACAACTTGGGCTTGAGTTAATAACAAAAATTAGAAATTAGGAACAAGAGGTGTTATACGGCTTATACCTCAGCTTCAAGAGCAGGGACGGTACGCACAAAGGCAACATGCCAGGGATGTTCGAAGATCCGGCGAATGGAGAAGGCACCGACGAGGCTGCCAGCAGACGCGGTGAGGTGGCGCGACGGTGGATCTCTGGTGCAGCTGGCAGCAACGTGGTGGTGCGGCGCGGCATCAGCGAGCAAGACGAAGCAGCACGAGAGAAAGAGGAGAGGGGAAACAGGAGCGACGGGCTGCAGCAGGGCACCGACGATGGTGCTGCAGTTCTGGGCGGTGGACCGACGAGGGTGCGTAGGTGGGCACGGTGGTGCGCCGGCGGTGTTTGTGGTGGCGCCGAGCAAAGAAAAGAAAGAAGGAATTTTTTATTTTGTTTGATTTTTTGTTGGGGTTTTTCATCCTTGAATCAATGGGTATTTATAGATAAAATTAGGGGAACAAAATAGAGGTGGAATAATGGTGATTGGGGGCAAAATTCTGCATTGACTTAGGAGGAGTGTGGTCGGTAGCTTGGGCAGAGAAAAAGCTGAAGAAGGTTTGGCATGGTGGCCAATTGTCATACAAGAGGAAGAAGAAGCGTATAAGGAAGAAGGAAGTCAGAATTTGATTATAAAGTTATTTTCCATTTTCCTTTATTTTATTAAACCAACTTTTCCCTACTTACTTCTTTCAACTCTTATCGATCACTCATTCACTTATAACCTGATGATTCATGAATTTCATTTACTTAATTGGAAACCTTAGAGCAACATTTTTAATCGCAAATTAAAGCAGAAATTTAACCACTAATTATAATTATCATTTGATTAATCATGTTTAAAGTTTCGAGATATTACAATAACATATCAAAGTCTCTTAGCCAGTTCTCTAATAGTAATGGGTCTTCCTTTCCTACAAATATTGGAGGTTTAAGGGTTGCTAACTTCTTTGCCATAGCAGCTTGTGGGTCCTCTCCACCATTATTCCCTAATTGGTTTTGCAACACTAAACCCATACGTTGGGAAAGTTGTTCAAGAGATCTCAGCCTCTCAAGCAGTTGATAGTTTTGCATACAATTCCTGCACATTAGCATTGGTATTACTACAACTATTCATTCATACATGATCTTGCACATAAGTTTTATTCTTGCAGTGAGTCGACATCTTGCCATCCACACACATACAGAAAAACATAAAATAAATAAAGACAAGAAAATAAACAATTAATAAGCACCCGAAATAAGTGCTCTCACATTAAAGCACAAAAACCCTTTTCGATCCCACTCTCTCAATATATTTTAATGTTTATTAGTTAATTCCAATATTATTTAACCTTAGACTTATAATTATTTAACACATTTTATTAACTCTGAATTTATATTAATTTATTATAACCTAAGCTCTGAATACCAATTTGTAACACCCAAAAACTTTAGTTCAAACACTTTATAAAATATTCATTTTAAATTTAAATATCTGACCAAACCTTTAGGGTGTTACCACCGCATCTATTGTTAAAAATAAATTCAAGACTAATTACTAAAATAAAATTTAACTTACAATCCAAATTATCAAAATAAACCAAACTAAGTTGTCTAACTTAACCCAATTCAAAACTAAACAATCCCAAATAATAGTACTGTAATATTTATTAAACTAGGGGAACTTAAAAACTATAGATTCGCTCATTCCTGCAACGTAGTCCCTTTCATCAACCTGCACAATATAAATAGGAAAAGAACAAAGACTCGTTCCTGCAACGTAGTCCCTTTCATCAACCTGCACAATATAAATAGGAAAAGAACAAAGAAAAACAAATACACAAAAATTAGCGAAAGCTAAGTAATTACAACTCCATCCCGTAAAATAATAATAGTTGTATTTTGAAAATAATTTTTATAACATAGTACAAACAAATATAACGTAGTACAGACAAGTATAACATAATACAGGCAAGTATATAATATACTTAACCAATTGAAATACTTCAAGTTTATATGATTCATACAACAACAAATTTAATTATTAGAGGGGAATTGAACGTCAGTAGGCCAGGACAAATCCCAGTAACCACCTACTTCAACATGGGTCGTCACCCAAATAATTTAAGAGTAATGGCCAATATCGTTTTGCATCACGTCCCTAGTGTGCACACCCCTCACTAATCTAATGGGTATCCGCAACGCGCACCAATAGTATTAGGAGGAAGACAATAAATAGTTGTAACAGAATAAAAAGTAAGTACTGTTCATCACCTATGGAGGATCCAAGTCCACAGGATAATTCCCTCAATAATATTTCCACTTTACGTGATTAATAGATTTGAATAGTTATGACACTTCAAAGATCACATTCAACACTACACATGAACAACTTTAGCTCGATAAATATTTTTCCCAACTTAATTACTATATAGAATTGTAATAATCAACGTCCATAATTCATAATAACCAATATGTCCATCATTAAAGCCTCATAGAGTCACAATGTCAACTTATAATAATCGTTCGTAACATCATTAATTCACCAGTTTGTACCCATAAAGTTACATTATCAACATTAGTATAATTTTAATACGATAGTATAAATAGTTACATTAATAAGTTGACAGTAATAACAATAATACTAATAGATGCATATATATTATACGCAGGAATAATTGTAATATAATAATAATAATTTTAGTCATAGCAAGTACTAATATTATTCAGGTCACATAATGTACATCTAACATAGACATATAATCACATACCACATGTATTACACATAGCACATAAAATTCCTAACGGGATTCTAATTGTTGATGGACATTGTGAATTACCTCAAATGCGTCAAAATATAACAATAGCACCTAAAATTCGCCTTCTACGAAGTTTTCGTCTACAACAAATAATAAAGTTAGTCACTTGATATCATATCCCAAAATAAAAACAAATTAAACAAAGTTTACAAGATTAATAGTTGACAAAGTTAAATAATCAAGGTTGAAAAGAGAAGAAAGGAAAAATAAGGATTTTAGAAAATAGTTTTACAAAAAAAAACGTGACACGTTCATAATGTCACTTTTGCTAAAAAAATTTAAAATCTCATTGTGACAGCAGGTCACATCTTCACGTGAACTTGCTGTTCACAGCTTCACTATGAGAAAGCTATTGTTTTATTTCTTTCTTTTTTTTTGTTTTGTTTTAAAACTCAAATCACCAGGAACATTAGTTCCTCTGTAACACGCAAGAATAAAAGAAAGAGGAAAGAAGAAAGAAAAAGAAGAAGGAAGAAGAAAGAAGAAAAGAAAGAAAAAGGAAGAACAACAGCTGGTCAAGCCACCGGAGTCACGGTGTCGGGATTTTTAAAGTAATTTTTTTTTCTGTTAAACCTCGAATAACAACAATGGTGAAGTTAAGAAAGTAGATCCGAAATTGGGACTTACCAAAGAGATGAAGGAGGTGAATTACGTGAGGATTTTTTTGAGTGATTTGGGGTATATTTAGGTAAGTGTCTCTAGGATTTTGACTAAAAGATAAGTATTCAAAAATCCAATCCTTTCCTAAAACCAACTCAAGTTATAATTTCAGAATTTTCTTTTCTTTCTATTTTTCTTTTTGAACGAAAAAAAAAACTGATAAACTAAAATCTAATTTTTCTTTTAACTAATTTCGAAAATTTAATTTTTTCTTTTAAGGGATAAAATCGGGTATTATAAAAAACGAGTTTTCATAAAAATCTGATTTATTATAATTATATTTTATTTTTCAGAATTTTATATTTATAAAATCTTATTATACCAAAATAAACTTAATAAAAATAGTTATAAAATTTTGGGATATTACATGATCAGTTTCTTTTGTATGAGTACCGATCCTTCGTTTAGTTTTAAGTTATGTAGTGTAATAACATAAAACTCTTATCTCTTATACTTTATGGTTTTGCAAAATGAACCTTAAAACATGTTTGGCTTTTTTAACCCTATTATTATTTTTATCAAACAATATTTTTATATTTGTTATGGAAGGTTGACAATGCTTTTGGCGAAGATGTAAGAAATTATTCAATTGATGCTCCGCCACACCATCATCAAAGATCTTGATTAGCCTTAAAAAGGCCACGTACATGATATGTCATTTACTTTTTGCTCTGAAACGATGTTTTAGATGTATTAGTTTTGGACAAGTAATACTATATAGTATTTGCTAGCTTTAAGTTATATATTTAGACCATGATATATATTAGGAAAAATGGAAAATAATAATCCCACCTTTTGGTGGTCTTCTCATAATAATCCCACATTCACTTAATATCAGAATAATCCTAACTTTATACCTAATCTGCTGTAAATGGGTTAAGTCACTGGTAACCTGTTAACCAGGTAAATTAAACCCTATTTCCCTCCAAAACCCACAGGACATTAAACAAACCCCTCATTAAACCTTTCTTCTTCCCTTGTTTCAAACAACTCCTCTGTTACGCTGAAACACGAAAAACTTCCATGGATGGTGGCTTGAGTTCCTGAATTTTGCTGCACAAAGTTTCGATCTTTAGGGTTTCACGCACCACAACAAAATTCGTATTTCGCATTTTGGGATTCAGGTAAGTTAACAAAATTTCGGAATTGTGCAATTATAGTCCTTATTTACCTGAAATTGGTTGCGAAAAACCCTCAAATGTTTGGTTCCTTAATTTCGTTCCATTAGAATCTGCTCTAATTTTTGTTAAACGCTTTTTATGTTTGTTGTTTCTGTTATTTGAAGTTGTGCCCTAATTTATGCTTTTGCGTTGTTTGTTGTGATTGTTGTTTATTTTAGTCATAGATGGTGTTACATTGAAATTTAGTCATGGTGGTGTGTTTAAAAATTTAAAAAATGGTCATGCATATGTGGGAGGGCAGATTAGGAGATTTATGGTGGACTCTGATGAACTTTGTTTTTGGGATTTAAGAGATTTTGCCAAGAAGTGTGGTAATTATGAGGATATTCAGTCACTGTACTATTTGATGCCTGGGAGGAGCTTAGAAACTGGTTTGAAGAAGGTAGTTGATGATGTTCAAGTTAGGGAAATGGGAGAAATTGTACTGAAGGCAAGGTGCATTGACTTGTATGTAGTTCATAGTGATGTGGACCTTGATTTCCTTAGTGATGAGACGTTGTCACAAGTTGGTGACAACTAAGCAGCTCAACAACAAAACTCAAGTAGCTCAACAACAACCTAAACCAACAAGGCCCAAAAAACTGACTCCCAAGAGGGTTGTTGCCTGTTAATGTTCCTGTTAGGGTAAGTCCTAGAAGGAGAAACCTTACCCTGGAGTCTGTTGTGGTAAATGATGACACCACAGACTTTCCAAGTGTGGTTATTCTGAGCCAGTCAGAATATTTTGAAGAAATTTCCCAATCAATATCACATGGTCCCACCTCTAAAAACACCTTTCCACCTAAGAAAGCACTAAAGTCACATGCCAAAAAGCCTACACCAGTCACACCTCCCTTCTCACTTGATAAAATTGCAAAACCTAGATCTGAAACACAGCCAGAAGACCCAAAAAACACAACAGCCTTCACTAGGTCAGAAGTTCCTGAGGGTTATGAATGGGAGGATCCAAGACCACTGAGTCGCATAAACTATGATTATGAACCTGATGGGGAGGATGATGATGAGCTTGACCAGGAATATGTACCTGGTGGGGAGGATGATGGTTTAGGAGATGAAAGCGAGGATGATGTGGAGTAAGAAGATGAGGAAGATAACATGGAGTTTGATGCTGAAGATGATTTGGAGCAATTGAAGGACCCTGAGCTGAATGATGAGTTGGACTCCAGTGATGATGAGTTAAAGATAGCAAGGGAAAGGATTAAGGGATTCAACCAGAAGCTTCTTCAAGTAGCTCAACAGCTCCAGGCTGATGCTGTTCAAGGGAAGCTTGGTTCTCAAACAAAAGACACAGTCCCTGGGCCTAACAGGGTGACTACCACAACAGAAGAACTTGTGTCTGACTATGAGGACTCAGATGAAGAAATCCACACCCCTCCTGCCAGTGATGAAGAGGAGACAGTTCAACAGAGGAGAGCAAGAAGAAGCCTTCTAGTTGGCAAGGACACTGACTTCACAGTGTTTTAGTGGAAGGTTGGTCAGATGTTTGGAGCAAGGCAGGGTTTCAAAGAAGCTGTGGCCAAGTATGGTGTTTTTCAGGGCAGGAACTTACAAATTGTTGTATGTAACAAAGCAAGGCAGCAAAGGGTAGGTGTTAGGTGCATTGAAGGTTGTTCCTTCAAGCTATATGCATCATGGGACTCTAGAAGAGGGTCATTTGTTGTGAAGACAGTGGTTAGTGAGCACAGTTGCACAAGAAACATGAACAAGAACAAGCAACTGAACTCCACCTGGCTAGCAGAGCAACTGTTGGAAGTTTTTAAGACAAGGCCACATTGACCAACAAAGGAGATTATGGAAACAGTAAGAAGAGGTTACATGGTGATCATAAAGAGAGATTTTGCATATAAGGTTAAGTATTATGCTCATAGGAAACTTCATGGGAGCATGAAAGAGCATTACAGTAAGGTGGGAAGGTATTTAGAGCCACTGAAATAGTCCATTCCAAACACACATTTGGATCTTGTGGCAGTGATGAAGGATGACACTCCACCTATAACTTTCCAGAGGTTGTATGTTTGTTTTGAAGGGGTCCAAAAGGGGTGGAAAGAAGGGTGTAGGAAAGTAATATGCATAGATGCCTGTTTTTTGAAAACATTCCTTGGGGGGCAGTTGATGGTGGCAGTAGGAAGAGATGGAAATGATCAAATGTATCCCCTAGCATGGGATGTGGTTGAGGGTGAAAACAACAGTTCATGGGAGTGGTTCTTACTGAACTTGCAAAGAAGCTTGGAACTTGGGGATGGGACAGACATTGTGATATTATCAGATGAACATCAGGTATGATACTTGTGAAATTCTCTTGTTTATTATTCATGTTTTTAATGTGTAGCCTGAACTAACATGTCATTGACATTGTGTTGTGTTCCATTTGTATTAGAGGTGATCATTTGCGGGCTTGGGCGGGTTCCGGACCGGGCCTAAGCTTAATTTTTTGTCCAATGGGCCTAACATGCCTAATCAAAGCCCTTTTATAATGCGGGCTTAACTACTTGTCCAGGACCCGCCCTAATAAACGGGCGGGGTTGCCCGCGGGCCTAACGGGCCTATTAATACTTTTAATTTTTTTCAAATAACTCTAGTTAATTTCCTTTAATATTTATAGATTAAAACATAATTTTGGTTAAAATAGAAAAAAGTTGATAATTACAACGTAAGATAAAGAGAAAGTTAAAAATTTCGTGATAAAAATGTTAGAGGACAACAAATTATTAACAAATTCAGTTGTAAAGGTAAGAATAAAGATAATTATATGTTACCCAAAGCTATATTAGTGCAAATAAACTATATATTCCAAAAGATAAATCAACACTAAATTAGTATGATTAAAAAATTAAATATCATAGAAAATAGATATTATAAAAAACGAGTCGGGCGGGCTTGCCCGCGGCATATTTGAGGTTGTCCATATCCGCCCATAAATATTAGCGGGCTGGGCTTGGCCCGCCCATTTATAATTTTTTTTCAAAGTATGTTGTCCAAGCCCGCAACTTTAACGGGCCGAGCTGGGAGGGCTTAGCGGGTCGTCCCGTCGATTAACATCTCTAATTTGTATCATGTGTTAAAGTCCATTGTAACTTGTGTTGCATCTGTGCTCCCCAAAGCTGAGCATGGGCACTGTGCTCGTCACATTTTTGCAAATTGGCACAATAACTACAAAGGGGATGACATGAAGCTCAAGTTCTAGACAATTGCAAAGGCATACAGTATAGCTGGTTACAAAGATGCTTTGGCAAAACTTGAAAAAGCCAATCCTGCTGCTGCAGCTTCTTTCCAAGCTTACAATCCCAAGCTATTTTGTAGAGCATTCATGAAGACTAATGTGAAAGCAGATGTGATTACAAGCCACATGGCAGCACTACAAGAATCCGTGTTTTTAACGACCGCACAAAACAGTAGGTAAAGAGCGGAAATCTGTCGGTAATTAGAATACCGACCGCTATACAGTCGGTAGTGATCAGTCGGTAAACCGTTGGTTGGTAATTTGGAAATACCGACTGCTTAGCGGTCGGTGAAATTACCTACCGCCTAGCAGTAGGTAAAATTCAATTTACCTACCGCCTAGCAGTAGGTAAAATTCAATTTACCTACCGCTAGTCGGTCGGTAATTACATTATGGAAATTACAAAAAAAAAATTGAAACCAGTGAATGGAATAACCATCACAGATTTCAAACTTAGAAATACATGATTTTGAGTTTCAAATCCAACTCAAACTACAAATTAGCAAAATCGGTGCATTTCAACTAGCAAAAGGAACATATGTGCAGTTGCTCAAGTAGTACAAATTAAATATGTTCAATGCAACAAAAATATACAGATCTATATTTACTATTACTTCTATATCACCACAAACTTGTTACAAGCAGTTATAAAACAAAAAAATAAGACAGAGGAAAACCTAAACCTGATGAAACTCAAAAAATAGTATGAGAATTATAATCCAAAATGAATTAATACAACAAAATACAAAAATCAACAACCACAAAGATCCCAATCACTTAAACTTGATAAAAACAATTAATTTGGAGTAATCTTAAAATCTAGATCTAAACCTAATACATAAAATCAAATATGAACACCTTGTTGCTTGAAATTTTTTGGCAACAACCCATCGCACTCATTTCGATGCTTCACCATTAACGACTCTTCTTTTATCTTCTATAATTTCGATGCTTCACCATTCACGACTCTTCTTTTATCTTCTATAATCGCGCTTCTGCTCAAAACAACCAAACGAAGAACAATAAACTGATAATGTGAAGAACTCCTCCCACATAATAATAAATAAAGAGAGAAGAAGAGAAACTCAAAAATTTGGAAACTGAATACATCGTGGTAAAAAAAAAAGCAAAGGAATTAAAATAAAAAGAGAAGAGAAAACATATAACACAAAAACGGTGGAGTGATGAAGAGAACAGTAAGATGGAGAAATGAGATCCCCTCAAAAAAAAAAATGGAGAAATGAGAAACAAAGACATAAGAAGAGCAGTAAAGAGGCGGGTGAAAAGAAAGTAAATAGGGTTTTACTTTTTATATGGGTTGGACTTCTTGGAGTGCAAAAGTTAGTCGGTTTGTTTTAAAACAATTACCTACCGCTAGACGGTCGGTATTTTCTATGAGCGGTAGGTAAATACTGACCGTCATTTAAGCGGTCGGTAATTTTTATAATACCTACTGATATTAATGCGGTCGGTAAATTGCCGTCGGTAAAATGACGGATTCTTGTAGTGCAGAGACCTTTAATGGCTACATAATTCATGCTAGAGCAAAGCATATGTTATACATGTTGGAGGATATAAGAGCAGCCTTGATGCAAAGACTTGTGAAAAAAAGACAAGAGCTTGAAAAGTGTTCATCTGACATAATACCAAGAATTCAACAGAAGCTAGAGAAGGAAAAGGCAGATGCTTCTCTTTGTGAAGTAATGCCCTCCTCTGACATTCTTTTCCAAGTGAATTATTACTTGGACAGCTTGAATGTTAACCTGGAAGCAAGAACATGTACTTGCAGAAAATGGGACCTTAGTGGGATACCATGTTGCCATGCTTGTGCAGCAATATTCTTCATTTACAAGAAGCATGAGGATTACATTGATGACTGCTACAAGAAGGTCACATACATGAAAGCCTATGCAAACTCCATCCCACCCTTAGCTGGTGAAAAGCACTGGCCAGACATCACCCTTGTTGTGGACCCACCTCCAATAAAAATAGGGCATGGAAGACCTAGAAAGAACAAAAAGAAAGACCCATTTGAGGATCCAAAAAGGCCTGGAAAACTAACCAAGCATGGCTTGGAGATTACATGTAGTGTGTGCAACAACAAAGGACACAATAAAAGGAAGTGTCCCAACAAAGACTCAGCTACACCAACAGCACCACAGCCAAAAAGACCAAGAGGCAGACCAAGGGCAGATGGACTACCTCCCCAACCAGTTGCCCCTACCCAAACAAGTCACCACACTGCAACAGCTGAACCATCCATAATTAGGAGAGGTGGAAGAGTTGTGGGCAAAGGTAGGAGAAGAGGTGAAGGGACTAGTGGCAGCAGAGGAGGAAGGGGAAGTAGGGGTGGAGAGAACACCACAAGGGATAGGGGAAGAGGTGAAGGGACTAGTCGCAGCAGAGGAGGAAGGGGAAGTAGGGGTGGAGGGAACACCACAGGGGGTAGGGGAAGTGGTGAAGGGACTAGTGGCAGCAGAGGATGAAGGGGGAGTAGGGGTGGCAGAGGTAGGGCAAGAGAAGGAGTGCCACAAGGAGTTGGTGTTCTTGTTCAAACAGATGGCTCTGTAGTTACAAATGTAAGTCATTAAAGTTTTGGTTCATGCCCATGCATGTACATAAATGTTATGTCCCTTACTGACCTTGTTTTGTCCCTTGCAGGTTCATGGTAGAGGGCCTACTGTGGTTGATGCTAACAGAACCATAAGAAGTTGGTTCAAATTCAGTCAAGGGTCATCATCAAGCACTGCTCAAAATTAGGGTTGTTGGGCCTTTTTTTGGGTGAATAGTTACACCAACATGGGCTAAGTCTTTGGGTGAATAGTTACACCAACTGGATCAGTTTTTTTGGGCTCAACCATGAGATGTTTTTTGGGTCAGTTTTGGTTGAAATTGAACTTAGTCATTTTTGTCTCATTTGTGCAACAACCTTCCATCATGGCTTGTTTTTTGAGTCATTTGTGTAATGAACTCAATCTTATTTTTTGCTGTCATTGTAATGGACTCATTTTATGTTAATGAAAGATGCTTCCTTGTTTCATTTGTTTGTCATTTCATTTATTTCATTTGTCAACTAGCAAAAAAAAGTGAACTCACAAAGAGGATGATCAAAAGTTGTTATATATATATATTGCTGCAATTTACACAAAAAGGGGCCATTTCAACAGCCTAATTCTACCACATAGTGCATCATAATCTATCACCCTAGCCAACACAAAAAAAAACTACATCACCCTAGCCAACACAAAAAAAACTACATCACCCACCATCTTCATCCATCACATTACTTGAACAACAATACCATTGCAAAGAAAATCCAAGAAATAAACAAAGCAAACAACAATTTCTTCTCAGTGGTGTTGTTTTTTTAACTCAAACATTGTTTTAGTTGTTGCAATGCCCATCTCCTCAATCTCGTCCACCAGCTTGTCCTTATGCATTTTCAACTTCCTCACTTTGTTTCTCATCACATGAAGCTGTCCTTCAAGCTCACATATTGTCCCATCCGTTACAAAAACCATGTTCTGCAGTTCACAAAGATCATCCTCCACATCTGCCCACTTAAAGAACCCACAAGTCCTCTGCAAAATTGGAAATAAATAAATTAGGAAGAACCCTAATTACAAACAAAAAACGAAAAATCAGCCATTCTCACTTACAGGCCAATACGAACATCCATAAAAGCGTCTCCCTTTGGTTGGTCCTTCCACCTTCACAGTCCTCAGAGGTGCAATTTCTTCATGGAAGCACAACACTTGAACAGGGTGACTAAGTGACCTTGTTGACATGGACATAGAAGAGGACCCTGAATTTTGGGACGCCATTGAAGCAGCAAATTGAAGGAAGAAGAAATTGAAGGAAGAAGACATAAATTGAAGGAGGAAGAAAGAAGATGGAGTTAAATAGAGAGAGAGAGGTGAAACAAGGTGGGTGGGAGGTAAATGGTTGGTAATGGTAAAATAATGAATGTGAGGGAGATTTTCGTTTTTTTTTTTAAACAATTTAGGAGTTAGTTGTTCAAACCTGTTAAATGAGGGGTGCAACCTAGGTTAACAGGTAAACATTTCATTTAACCCATTTACAGCAGATTAGGTATAAAGTTAGGATTATTCTGATATTAAGTGAATGTGGGATTATTATGGGAAGACCGCCAAAAGGTGAGATTATTATTTTCCATTTTTCCTATATATTTTTGGGATATTTAAGTAATTATATATAGTATATGTGAACTTATGTTATATATATATTTTTGGATGTGGTTTGAGATTACATTATTTTGTATATGTTATATACAAGCAAATTTGTTCATGTGGACGTAAATTCTATAATTATTAATTAGCTATTAATCTTCAAAATAATATGAACAATAAATGGAATGGTAATAAGTTACGGGTGATTCGATGTAGATTCTCAAAGCTAAACCATGCCATGAGATATGATGGGCTTACAGATAAACTATCGACAAAACAACGTGTCGACATTTTCGACACTATTATGAGCCAACACACGCGAAATTCGATTTAATATTGTAGAAAATGTCGACATAATAAGGTGACTCGGATTTCATAGACGTAGTTCCGTGTCGAGAATGTCGACAACAAATAGTGTCGAGAGTTATCCGTGGGCATATTCTCGACATTTTAATCTATGTCGAGAAATAATTTCTCAACACTATTCCGTGTCAAAATGTTGACTAAAAAGTGTCGAAAATTAGCGGATTTTGTAGTAATATTCTTTTCACTTTGGATTCCAGTGTCCAAATCCACTACTTGTGTTCAGTTATGTTGGATCAATTGAAAGTTTAGTGAAAAGCCTAAGAATGCAATGAAAATATTTTCATACCCCATCATACGTAAATTTTTTTTGATTTTGGTTAAGAAAAAATAAGAAGTTTGAACACAACTTTTGACAAATAATAACTAAGGGAGTGGAAGATGTAATTCGCATATCCAAATTGGTTAATTTTTTTTTTTGTTAAGTTACCTTTAAATTCAAGAGGATTAATTTTGTTATTATAGGATTTTATATTGAATCTTTTTATGGTTTATGATATGGCAGAGCATGAATAAATTTTGTGAAAAAAGATTTTCTTCTCGATTTGTCACACCAGCTATCTATTGTCTTTCCAAAAGAGGGAAAATCAACACGAAGTTATTAGTACATACATGATACATATGGGTGTATAATGAAAGTCGTATCGGATTTGCCGTTCATTTTGATTTTCTAATTTACATACCGATATCTCAACAGATTTGAGTTGTTGATTGAGTACATGGGTTCATAAATACTCGATAATCATTTGCTCATTATATAACATCTAAAGGAAGGTTTTGGAATGATTACATTAAATTTTTAGCTATTGTATTTGTTAGTAGGACTATAGGCGAATGATACCACCCACTGAAATTTGGATAAATAGAGTTTTTTTCTTTATAAGTTGTAACTGTTTTTTTTATCATGAGACTAATCTAGATCACCAAGACTTTGGGGATGGCGATTCCCCTTGTCCTCCTACTAGCACTCTAAGTAAAACTAGAGGGATCCTTACAAGAGGTATTGGATCAGGATCATCAAGACTCTTCTTACTATATACTTCCCCCGTTCTTTATTAATTGCAACATTTGAGTTTTCACGCGTGCCAATGTACATCTTTAACTATTAAAATCTTTAATTACCTTTAAGTAAAAATTATAAAAAGTTGATATACTGAAAGTATATATTGAGAGGAATCTAACAACACCTTACATAACTATTTTTCTTTTCGTACGTAAAAATTACAATTGATGGTGAAAGGGTTGTGTGTGAATAGTGTAAATACCTATATGTTACAATTTCTAGCCACCATCAATTTCTAGCCACATTAACCTTTAATCAGGGTCTTGCACTTTATTTTAAATCAATCTATACAATTCCTCTAAATTGCTACATAATTTATTTATTTTCGTTGAAAGCCTAATGAAAGAGCCAACGACTCAGTCAATCTCCTAGCTAGTACATAGTAAGCAAGAAGAGAAGAAAGAACTTGCATGGATGGATGACCTAAGAGCCTATTCCATAGATAACTACCATCAGAAAAGGTAAGTTTATTTGCCTGAAGATGACGAGCACAAATTAGTTGGAAAATATAGACCCCATTATACTGCACTCTTGCTCCAATTAAGTTCCTCAAACTTTGGTCCTAAACACTTCATAGCTTGTCAGTAAATAAATCAATATAATTATGCTTTTCTAACAACTAAGGAATTGACAACAAATTACAAGAAAAGCATGAAGATAAAGAACATTTTCCAAAATAAGACCATCGTCCAGCATAATTGTGCCTTACTTTGTAGGCGTAGTACTTTTACCATTTGCTAACCAACATGCCATGATATATCACGAGGTTTAATAGTACCAGACATGTTGTTGGAGGCACCAATGTCAATAATCCACTCATTAATAAAAGACGTACTAGCTAACTTCTCAATGGAGAAAGATGGTGGTTTGGAGCTCTTAATCATAGCCGGAAGCTGAGCAAATTGTTCGGGACAAGGAGTCTCTTGCGCCTCAAAAATAGTTTCCTTATGCTCATCAGTTTGAATTTTCGAATTAGCCACATTGAGTGAGGGCAAGAGATCCATCATCAACAAACCTGAAACAAGGATACCAAATTTTTTGGATTAAGACTGAGAAAAAATTGGTGAAGGTACTCGGTTTCTAATAACTTGGCATATTCAAAAGCAGCGATACAAGTACACGTAGGCAACATACAATAAGTAGATAACTGATCTTGCAACTTACATTTTTCACCAAAATTAACAACTTTTGATCTACCAAATTGATGACAATCACAAATCTAATTTTTTAACTCAATAATACACGAGCCATTGACTAGAGAGTAACGGTCTCGCAAATCATCACAAACCTTTAGCATTACATGGAGAACACAAAGTAGATGTAACAAAAGCATCAAGAGTATTGAAAATCCAGGCACGCACCAAGCATGAAATTAACAAATTCCGATCCATTGAGCAAAGTCAGGGTCTCTAGAATCGAAATAGGAATTAAACCATTAATAAAAACCTATTTTGTTCTGATCTGAGGACAAAGATTATTGTGAAGGGAGCGAGACCACTCCTCATGATTATCCCGTTTAAGAATATTGGGACTAATAACAGTTTATGATGTCCTATCACTAGGATGCAAATTATAACAAGAAAAAGTCACATAGCAAGGAGGTTTAATGTTCGTACATCGTCACCCAAGGCAAGAGGTATACAAATTTTACGTAGAAACCAATAAGAACATCAAGCAACGAGCACAAGAATAGGGAGCACGCAAAAAGGAGTCAACGAAAGACACCACATAAGATCATCACCAAGCACCAAGCAACAAGAATTAGGCATGCCGAACATAACATCAGTAGAGGCAAGCCAAGCAAAACTGACATGGCAGACAACTAATGAGAAAGAACAAAATAGTAGATACAGAACAAACACAACGTCCTAAACGATCGAATAGAATTCTCTAACTTTTTAGAGTGACAGTAATACCAATGTTAAACTATGGAAAATATTTAAATAAATAGCTTAGCCTTTCATTAGGAATAAACACATGTATTTATAATACAAATATACAAACCTAAACACAAGTATACATCAACTGGAGCTAGGAAATCATGCTTTCATAAATTAACTAGAATTCTAGTATTCCTAGAATTTATGATAACTAGCATTACTTAGCTACACCCATAAGCAGGGTAGAAATTGATTTTATTATCTTTAAGGAGAGAGAGAGAGAGAGGGAGTACGTAATTCATAATTATGGAGACAAAAAAATAGTTAGAAGGGGTATATATGTAACAACCTAATATTTTAAGCAGCTTTCTTAATTGGTAATTATGATCATTAGTTTAATTAATATTTTGAAATCGATATTATTATGATTGAGTTTATTGAACTCTTGAAATTATGATTGAAATCACAGTTTGGGTTTTTAGTTTGATAATGGAATTACAAAAAATGCCATTTTGAAATTGAAAAAAAAAAGAAAAGGAAAAGATTTATCTCTTTGTGGTTTTCTTGAAGAAGCTAGAAGCTTCATCATTCTTCCTCTTATAAAAACATTGTAACCCAACTCTTTGGGGGGAGGATTTGAAATAGGAGGGAGCCCAAAATTTGCGAAAGAAGAAAAGCCCCAAAACCCCAAATTCAGTATTCTCTCTTTCTCTCGTACCCTCTTCCTCTCTCGAGCCCTTCTCTTTCCTTGTCGGGTTTAGTGGCTCGTCGGCGCCGCTTCGCGTTTTGTCGAAGTTACACGTTGCTGGCCGCCACTACTCTTGTCGTGGTGTTGCTGCTTCTGCCTACTGTTGTTCTGTGTTGGATGTGGCAGCTGCTCCCCTGTTGTTTCCCATCCTATGCTTCATTTTTGTGGTGGCGCTGTTGCCGCCGTAACGAACCGCCGGCAGTACAACCTCCTCGTTGGTTGCTAGGTGTTGCTCTTCTTCTTATGTTCAATTGCAATTATATTTCGAGGAAGCTAGTGGAAGGTAAAACTATTTCACTCTCAAAAGGAAATTCATCCTTGTTCCATTTCTTACTTCATTTTATAAGACTTAAATTAGATTGGAGTACTCAGCTTCTTTTTAAAAAGGTAATTTAGTAGCTATGCTTAGTTGGTACTAAATGATAAGTTATTCTTGGTTTTAAGTACGAATTTACTTATATGGTTTGCAAAAAAATCAGTTTTGATAAGAGGATGTTAAGGTTAAAGATTTCCTCCTTGTTTATTAGTTTGAAATTTACCTTCAAGCTTCATAATCAAAGTTTAGATTTTCCTTGTGTTAGTTATTTAATCTGATTTTATAAGCTATGTTCCTATGATTCCTTTCTAAACCACAATATTATGTTTGTGAATTAGTGTTGTTTTCTCTTGAAGCGATATTGAGTAGTAAGGTATCTACTTCAATTACTTCTGTAAGGAAGTTCTTAAAAGGGAATTGTTAGTCTGATTCGTGAATATGATTATATTAGGAAGACTGAGTTGATAAGTTCTGTATAAAAAGTAATGAGTTGTTGCTGATTCTTATTATTGTGATGATGTGATATGAAGATAACGTATGGCGTTCTCCTATTGATTCGTAGTCAAAGGAATTAAATTCTTGGATTTGAAGGGATATTCGGAGATTGAAAAGGTACACATTGTCCCTCCACCTTTGAACTAAACTTTTGGTGTTTCATATGATTTTGTGAATCATATACTTAACTACAAGAGTTTTATGTCAATTGAGTTTATTGTGTTATTGGTATAATGAAGGTGAAATTATTGAAGTGTTTTGAGTATTTCAAAGTTTGATTAAAAATATGAACTTGTGAGGTAGTATTTATATTTCTCTTTGCTAATAATCTCATGATACTTTTGTGAAAATTTTATGAATATCGATCTTATGTTTTATTATCATTAGTAAATAAATATTACAAGCAAAATTATGGTTACTTAAGGATATCGATCCATGACGTACTAAGTCCATTTTACCTCTGGAAGCCGATAGTATAAAGTGTGATTGGGCACATGTTCTGATATATGGAAGTGTTATAGCCATTCAGTCAAAAATATTAAAATAAGGGTTCATAATATATTTATCAGTGTAATTCTGAGTATGATATCCTGAATTGAGTGATTTGGTATATGTTTTGCAAGAAGTGAAGAGTTATAGTTCAACGGAATTGATGAGCTTATAGAAACAAATTATGAATCTGTTGAAATTCGTCTGTATATAGTTCCAAGATGTATAAATGTATCTAAAGTTTTAGTTATGGAATGGTATTGAGAATCCAAGTGTATTGAAATGGTCAAGTGTTTCGAGATTCAAGTTATATAAATTCCGAAATATGTACAGGATACAAAGATTTTAAATATATTGGCCATCAACATTGAGGAATATGGACTTGAATTTTTGAAGATATGAGTTAAAGATCTAACTATAATACAAGATTTTCGAGACATATCTTATTATGAGTTTTACGTGCTTGGATTACTTGGGTGATTAAAAGTTAAAGGTTAGAGATTTAAAAAGTTAACTACTGTTTGGAGATGTTATATATAATACAACTTATGACTTGTGGAAGATTTAGCTATATGATCAATTTATGATAATTACTGGAGTTGGCCATAAATTCTTTGGGATATGAGATGGAGTGTAAGTTGATAAGTTCTTGTAATAGCCCCACTTTTTAAGCAAAGATTATTTTGATAAGTAAGGATTATTAACATTATTAACGTACTAATCAGTATGTAATCTGTTATGACTTTCGCTGGAATAAACAATTTTCGAATAGTTTTTCTTATGTGAACTTTTGCTTGTAAGATGAATATTATGTCTTATTATGTGTTGAGCTATGAGAATTGTGAATGAAGATAATTCATTTGTGAATTACACTAGGAACGTTGAGTATCATTCCGGAGTTTTGAGATGTGGAGTTATTATCGGTATTGGATGTAAGTTACCCTGAAAATTAAGGTTAAGGAATAATTAAGTCAAGATACCTCCATTAAGGTATAAAAAATGGATGGGAGATTTAGTTAAGAATAATTAAGGATTAGGGAGTGATTAAGGAGATAATCCAAAGTTAAGAACCTTGAGAATTCTAGATTGTTCCTAAGCAAGGGAAATGACGATTTTGCCCCTAATACTAAATCAAAATTATGAGTTTGCCATTACTCATTCTCTATATATAAGTGATCAAGGACCCAAAATCATTTCATCTGATTTCATCAAACAAAACACACCAAAAATCACTCACAATCTCTCCTCTCCTTCTCGCCAGAACTGGCGAGTTCTATGGCTGCATTTTGGCAACTTGTTTCCTTTGAATTCTTGCTCCAAATCTTACATGCAATTGCTTTACTAGGTTCCTCAAGTTGTTCTTCATATTGGGCAATCGATATTTGTGAGTTTTCACATCAATAGCATCAAAGAAAGTCAAGGAAGGTGAGATGTTGCTGAATTACAACACTTATGAGGTTTATAAGACTGAAACTTGCTTACTTTGGGTTAATTGCTGAATTTTAAGTTGTGAATATTTTATTTAAGGTCTTATGGAGTTGCTGGAGAAGATCTAAAAGTTGTTGAAAGAGATTTGATTCCTAAACACCGGAGCTAAGCTTTGTTCATGGAATTTGTTTGTGGAATTGTGAATACTTGGATTATGTTTGAATGTGTATAAAAACTGATTTGCATGTGTTTTCTTATGGAAGATATTGTGTTAAAATCCTCTTGCATGTCAAGTTCCCTAAGACTCTGTGAATAACCGAGTAAGAAGTGATTATCCATCTCTCTTGGGCTATGTTGCCGTGACTTTTCCTGCCAAATATATTCCTTTTATATTCTGTTTTTTGCCTTGGTGTCACTTGAAAGTGGTAGATCTTTAAAAGTTATTTAATTTAGACCCAAAAATCACTCCATTTGGAGTTGTACATCAAAAGTTATGATGCCTGAAAGTTGTTGTATGCATAACAAGTTTCCTCAAACACTTATTAACCCTTGCCATTATCTCGATTTCGTTTTGATTGGAGATCCTGTTGTGGCTAAACTTTCATGATATTCCCTTGCAACATTTATGTCTTGATTATCAAATAAACATTTGCTTCATTCACCTCATTTAAAACGCAACCTCAATTTAGTGAGTAAAAGAACACCTAAAACTCGATTCTTGCTTAGTTGTTTTCTCGAGTTGATTAACCATGTTTCTTTGGTTCATTAATTACCTTTAAATGTTGAATACCTACTGAATGTATCCACTTATTGGTTTACATACCTAAACCTTAGCCAAGCATGGAAGTTACGATATACACCTAAACCACCATATTATAATAAAACACCGAAACCGTAAAATCGATCTTTTGTTTACTTGTGTGGAGTAGTCTTCTCATATAGTTAAGAACCTCTTGTGAAACCTATGCATGCTGCCATATCTTGTTGATCGCTTTATTGACCGCTTTGGATAACCATGACGTCGTTTCCGATACCTTGTTATTAAGTCACTTCCCCAAAATAGTGGAACTTGGCATAGCAAGCTTGTTTTACGAAACTTGTTTTGATAAGTTAAAGTTTGTTATGATGGTTGAAATAGTGATTATGAATAAGTATTTAAGTAAGTTATTTGAGTATAGTTATAAAAGTATAAGTATTTCAGTATAAGTGTTTAAGTATAAGTATTTCAGTATAAGTATTTAAGTACAAGTGTTGAGTATAAATATTTTTGTATGATTACAAGTTTTGTTTTATAAGGGGAAGTGAACAACATTTGTAGAGCGGGTTTGCTCATTATGTGTTTAGAGCGGGTATTGCTCCGGAGCGGGTATTGCTCCGTTATGTAGGGTCATGACCTATAAGTCTTGCAAGCAGGAAATAAGAAAGGTGGGGAGACGTCCCTCAAAAGTCTAGAGTTGTGGCTTAGCCCTCTCCATTCGTGTTCCTTCCCTAGAGTTATGCTATGTTTGTGATAAGTATAAGATTATTATTTGTGTTATATATGGAGAATGATGTATGATATCTTGAGATAATTCTTGGAAATTTCTCCAGTATATGCAAAAGTATTTCTATGGAAGTTTACAAGAAAGAACCAACGTGTTTCTGAGCAAGTATTAAAGTATTTCTGAATAAGAATAAAAGTATATTGAAAATTATGAGTTTACGCTTTGAGTATAAGAAACGATTACGTAATTTCAGTCACCTTATTATTTTGGAATCGGTGGGACTTGTGTACCATCGTAAGCTGATCTGTTTTGTTCTATGAACCTGTCCTGCATGGTGGGGGCAGATTCATCTGTTTTGCAGGATTAGAGAGAATGTTCGAGTTAGCTCATGTGTGCAAATGTGAAGTCATGATCAATGTGTTTAGTCCACTGCAATGATATAATCTGTTTTATATAATGTTCCTTGGCAGGGTAAACTTGTATTTTTGATTTGTAATCTATGTACTCAAAACGTATTGTAATAACTAATTTATTATAACTTATTTTCATAATAAGCTTGGATACTATGGGATTTCTTAATTTTCCCTAGCAGGGAAGGTGCAGAAATCCGCCCTAACAGTCCCTTTAATTAGCAGCTTAACTTCGTAATTATCAGTATTAGGTCTTAATTAAGCTGCTATTTAGAGCAGGCTGTTACAAGTGGTATCAGAGCCAAGGTTTTCGAAATCCAAAATTAAGTATTTCTAATTTGCAAGTTTTGGAAACAATAAGAGTGTTTAAACTAGTATTTTCTTATGAAAGGAAAATTAAAGCAAATTTCATATATATATATATATATATATATATATATATATATATATATATATATATATATATGTATAAGTTTTCAAAACATTTGTGAATATAAGTGCGTGATTATGTTTGTGCTATGTGAATTTATGTGTACGAATGTGTATGTGAATGATATGAGATTTGTGTATAAATGGTTCTAAGTAGATTCCATTAAAGCGTAAGTGAGAATATGCTTATAAAAGGAGGGCTCGACACCTATTATATTATCGGTAAATGGTAAATGATGCGGTTGACCATGCTAGTTGGGCGCTAGGTCACAGTATGACGATAGAAAGAGGTTATGGAGGCTTGTAGGAGCCACTAGAGGCAACCAGGGACTTAAGTCAATGTGATTTGTGAGCCGTGGGCTAGTTTTCGTCAAGTCTAATAGAACATGTTAGAATTGTATAGGTTTACTGAAGCAATTCAAGGTTATGATATAATTATGAACAATAAGGATAAGAGTTTGTTAAGGTTGGAAACGTTGTGGAAGAAACGGAGGTGAGATCAATGATACTCTGGAGTGCCAGAGGTAGGGTTAGCCATACCAGATAATTCTCACCATGGAACGATGTATGGACGTAAAACTCGTGGAGAGAAAGACGGAGTGGAAGATAATTGGTTGTACTAAAGCTTTGTGTTAGTATTTCTTTTATGAATGTAATTATAAATAAATTTGTTGTGAAACTATGAGGATAAATTGGAACAAAGAATGTATATATGAGGATGTAAACTCAAACTAGCTACGTTGGTATTATTTAAGTAAGCTTTGTTTTTGCATTAAGCTAGTGGTGTAAATGGAGAGCTAAGGATTTATTGTTAAGAGTTTATAAAGGAACAAGTATGGAGTTAGGAGTAATATGGACATGTTCAAACATTGAGAAGTACTACTGTAAGTTATGGATTAGAGATTAATATGGATAATGAGTGTAAGTAATTGGAGTATAAGTTTCAGGTAGATAGCTAAATCCTGGTATATTTATGTTTGATAGGGTGATATGGGGTAAGATTTATTAACATACAATAATAATTGTCGTAGACAATTTGTTAGGATGTAATATGGTTATCCAGGTAGAAGGTATGGGGGCGAAACTCGAAAATATGGATATCATTTCGGTAATATAAGAATCAATATGATTGTGTAATAACCTAATCGGGGTGTTACAGCTTGTGATGGGGAATTGACCAGGTTAAACTTTTGGAGTCTATATATGTTAGTTACAAGTATTTTGTGATTTGTTTTATAAATAGCTTGTATACCTCCAATAACATGTGTTGTAGTTGGCTATGTTATGGGTTTCGATTGTGAAATGAACGTGAATACGAATAAGTTATATGCTTCTCTTATATGTTTTGCAGTACGGAAATCGTTTTGGAATTTGAAAATTGATGTTATTTATTAGAATGGAATCTGTATATAATGGATTTGGCATATGATTTCCTCAAATATGTAAGTTGAATATAGTCGGGCATTATTTTGAGGAACTAAAACTCAAGAGAATTGGGTCTTATCCGGCCTTAGGGAAGTCATATGATTGTGCTCTAGAGTAAGTGCAGATGGAAATTTAAAAAAAAAAAAAGGGAAAGAACATTGAAGAAAAGGAAGATTTACGGACGGGGGAATCAAAAAGCGAAGATGGAAACGTCGAGGGGAAGTCGAAGTTGCACCAGAGTTGCAGGAGATTTCAAGTGATGTGGTTTCATGAAAAAAAAACATTGTAAAGCCTTAGCTAATTTGTTGTGTTTGGGGACTGCGCATTTATGTATCTCCATCGCGTTTTTATTAAACTTCATTATGACAATTTATATGTCTGATAGAGGGCCGAGTTGTTGTAAATGATTAAGAGATTGTGTAGTTAAGATTGCAAGGGTCAAGGTTGCATGTGGGTTTAATATTTCTCGAATTAGAGTATTATAATATAATTTTGGAGGATGTCTTGGCTGAGAAAGAACAAAGCAAAGATAGTATTATATACCAGGGTGCTGTTGTCAAGCTCAGAAGAACATATCAGGGTGATAAATGGAGATGTGTTACAGGAAGGTATTGATTACCAAACTCAAATAGTAGAGAATCATAAGGAAGTAATGGATGATGGAAGGAACTCCGGTAGTTGATAAATCCCCAGATGTATTATCCGATAATTTGCGAGCATTGCGATTATATAAGGTGATCGGTTTTTATATATGATAGGTGGCAGGGACCACGCATATTTTTAAAGCTAAGATGGCCAGGTTAGTGACGTAGTTAGAAGAATAGTGCAAAAAGATTATATTCGACCAATGTTTCTAACGGGGAGATGAATCAATGAAATTATGTGAAGATAATCAGTAGACTAATAAGATTACATTTAGGAATAGGAAATTCGTAATCTCGAATGTATGATTTATGCGATCAATTAAAAGGAGTTGGGGTATTTGAAGTAGAACTAAGATCAGGAATACTACTAGATGCACGCAGCAAAGGAAAAAAAAAATTTCGAATATGACGTTTAGGATGGGTTATGGTCATTATGAGTTGTGAAAACACCGATCGAGCTTAGTAATGCACCAGTAGCGTTCGTAAATACGATGTAGTGATGTTTTAAATCTTATTAGATTAAATTATGACAATTCTTGCAGATGACATTTTGGTATGTTCAAAGAATCAGGAAGTGCGTCTTAAAGAAGTATTAAGAAATAAAGTTCGAGTGGTCGGGAAATGGCTCGGAAGTTTTTCCAGAAGTTGAAGGAAAGGTTAATCAATGCCTAGTTCTAGCTTCGCCTTCGGGGACAAAAGGACTTAAAGTGTATCGCTATGTTGCTCAGGAAATTTTGGCATGTATATTAATGTAGCATCAGCGAGTGACAGCCTGAGCCTCTAGGTAGTTAAAGTCATAAGAAAATTACTTTTAGCATGATCTGGAATGGAGGCTAAGGAATTTGCCTTAAAGGTTTTATTAAATTAAATAACCTGAAAGGTGTATACTAATCATCAAAACTTAAGGTATATCTTTATTTAGAAAGAGATGAATGTGAAACAGCGAAGGTGGCTAGAATTTCTCAAGGATGATAATGTAGACATTTAGTACCGCCAGGAAAGGCAAATGAGGTAGTAGATGATGTGAACGGGAGACCTCGTTAGAATGTTGATCCCATCATTTCAATACCAGAAGAGTTATATAAGTAACTAAGGCAACTGAGTTGAAAGTGATTAAAAAAAAAGAGATTTGCAAGGACAGATTAATGTTTGTGATTAAAATATACCTTTTGAGGGAATTTGAGCTAAATAAGTTCAAGCTAAGTTATCAAGGAACTGAGGTTAAAGATAGAAAAAAAAATGAGACAACGGATTTTCAAGTATATGTTAGTGGAAGCATACGAATAAATGGGTGGTCGTTTGTTTCCGACAATTCGGATTTAAATAAAAATAAACAAAAGTTTCAAGGAAAGCACAAAAAGGTGCGTACTCGGTTTATCCTAGAAGAGATAAAATAATTCGGGATATTAAGAAGTACTTCTGGTGGAAAGGTTGAAGTGAGATGTATCGCAATATGTTATAAAATGGTTAATCTGCCAGGAAGTAATGATTGAGCGAGGGAAGATACCGGGGTTGTGGCAACTATTGCCAGTACCAGAATATATAAATGGGGCTAATCTCAATGGATTTAGTATTTAGAATGCCCAATTCAAGAAGAGGCAATGTATCTATTCGAGTAGTTGAGAATAAGTTGACAAGAACAACTTGATATATTTTCATGGATAGCATGAAGTGAGGAGCAGTTAGTTGAAACATATACTACAGGAATTGTATGATTGCACGGAGTTCCAACGACCATTATTCTGATCGAGATACTCGCATTACTGAGAGAAGTTGCATGCACAAACAAAGTGTTTTATTCAAATGTTGGAAGATATATGTTTCAACCTTGTGTATTAAAGTTTAAGGGTTCAAGGAAGGATAAATTAGCATGGACAAAATTCTTCTATACCGATAGCTACCAATTGAGTATGGTTCTGTCTCAGGCTCTGTACAGATGTAATTGTCAAACACTAAATCGTGGGGATGACGTTCCAGTAACGCCTAAGTTATTCCATGAAACTATGGAGCAAATGCGATTAATTTGGGAAAGTATTACCCTTAATTGTTCTAATATATGTGTTGTATTACTGCTAGTTGTTATGATATGTGTCTTTTAAAGTTTCGGGACGAAACTTCTTTAAGGGGGATAGAGCGTAATAGCCCCACTTTTTAAGCTAAGATTATTTTGATAAGTAAGGATTATTAACATTATTAACGTACTAATCAGTATGTAATCTGTTATGACTTTCGCTGGAATCAAAATTTTTTGAATAGTTTTTCTTATGTGAACTTTTGCTTGTAAGATGAATATTATGTCTTATTATGTGTTGAGCTATGAGAATTGTGAATGAAGATAATTCATTTGTGAATTACACTAGGAACGTTGAGTATCGTTTCGGAGTTTTGAGATATGGAGTTGTTATCGGTATTGGATGTAAGTTACCGTAAAAATTAAGGTTAAGGAATAATTAAGTCAAGATACCTCCATTAAGGTATAAAAAATGGATGGGAGATTTAGTTAAGAATAATTAAGGATTAGGGAGTGATTAAGGAGATAATCCAAAGTTAAGAACCTTGAGAATTCTAGATTGTTCCTAAGCAAGAGAAATGACGATTTTGCCCCTAATACTAAATCAAAATTACGAGTTTGCCATTACCCATTCTCTATATATAAGTGATCAAGGACCTAAAATCATTTCATCTGATTTCATCAAACAAAACACACCAAAAATCACTCACAATCTCTCCTCTCCTTCTCGCCAGAACTGGCGAGTTCTATGGCTGCATTTTGGCAACTTGTTTCCTTTGAATTCTTGCTCCAAATCTTACATGCAATTGCTTTCCTAGGTTCCTCAAGTTGTTCTTCATATTGGGCAATCGATATTTTTGAGTTTTCACATCAATAGCATCAAAGAAAGTCAAGGAAGGTGAGATGTTGCTGAATTACAACACTTATGAGGTTTATAAGAATGAAACTTGCTTACTTTGGGTTAATTGCTGAATTTTAAGTTATGAATATTTTATTTAAGGTCTTATGGAGTTGCTGGAGAAGATCTAAAAGTTGTTGAAAGAGATTTGATTCCTAAACACCGGAGTAAGGTACACAAGCTAAGCTCCACCACCTAAACTTTATTTCTAGCTTTGATCATGGAATTTGTTTGTGGAATTGTGAATACTTGGATGATGTTTGAATGTGTATAAAAACTGATTTGCATGTGTTTTCTTATGGAAGATATTGTGTTAAAATCCTCTTGCATGTCAAGTTCCCTAAGACTCTGTGAATAACCGAGTAAGAAGTGATTATCCATCTCTCTTGGGCTATGTTGCCGTGACTTTTCCTGCCAAATATATTCCTTTTCTATTCTGTTTTTCGCCTTGGTGTCACTTGAAAGTGGTAGATCTTTAAAAGTTATTGAATTTAGACCTAAAAATCACTCCATTTGGAGTTGTACATCAAAAGTTATGATGCCTGGAAGTTGTTGTATGCATAACAAGTTTCCTCAAACACTTATTAACCCTTGCCATTATCTCGATTTCGTTTTGATTGGAGATCCTGTTGTGGCTAAATTTTCATGATATTCCCTTGCAACATTTATGTCTTGATTATCAAATAAACATTTGCTTCATTCACCTCATTTAAAACGCAACCTCAATTTAGTGAGTAAAAGAACACCTAAAACTCGATTCTTGCTTAGTTGTTTTCTCGAGTTGATTAACCATGTTTCTTTGGTTCATTAATTACCTTTAAATGTTGAATACCTACTGAATGTATCCACTTATTGGTTTACATACCTAAACCTTAGCCAAGCATGGAAGTTACGATATACACCTAAACCACCATATTTTAATAAAACACCGAAACTGTGAAATCGATCTTTTGTTTACTTGCGTGGAGTAGTCTTCTCCTATAGTTAAGAACCTCTTGTGAAACCTATGCATGCTGCCATATCTTGTTGATCGCTTTATTGACCGCTTTCGATAACCATGACGTCGTTTTCGATACCTTGTTATTAAGTCATTTCCCCAAAATAGTGGAACTTGGCATAGCAAGCTTGTTTTACGAAACTTGTTTTGATAAGTTAAAGTTTGTTATGATGGTTGAAATAGTGATTATGAATAAGTATTTAAGTAAGTTATTTGAGTATAGTTATAAAAGTATAAGTATTTCAGTATAAGTGTTTAAGTATAAGTATTTCAGTATAAGTATTTAAGTACAAGTGTTGAGTATAAATATTTTTGTATGATTATAAGTTTCGTTTTATAAGGGGAAGTGAACAACATATTTAGAGCGGGTTTGCTCATTATGTATTTAGAGCGGGTATTGCTCCGGAGCGGGTATTGATCCGGAGCGGGTATTGCTCCGTTATGTAGGGTCATGACCTATAAGTTTTGCAAGCAGGAAATAAGAAAGATGGGGAGACGTCCCTCAAAAGTCTGGAGTTGTGGCTTAGCCCTCTCCATTCGTGTTCCTTCCTTGGAGTTATGCTATGTTTGTGATAAGTATAAGATTATTATTTGTGTTATATATGGAGAATGATGTATGATATCTTGAGATAATTCTTGGAAATTTCTCCAGTATATGCAAAAGTATTTCTATGGAAGTTTACAGGAAAGAACCAACGTATTTCTGAGCAAGTATTAAAGTATTTCTGAATAAGAATAAATGTATATTGAAAATTATGAGTTTACGTTTTGAGTATAAGAAACGATTACGTAATTTCAGCCACCTTATTATTTTGGAATCGGTGGGACTTGTGTACCAGCGTATGCTGATCTGTTTTGTTCTATGAACCTGTCCTGCATGGTGGGGGCAGATTCATCTGTTTTGCAGGATTAGAGAGAATGTTCGAGTTAGCTCATGTGTGCAAATGTGAAGTCATGATCAATGTGTTTAGTCCGCTGCAATGATATAATCTGTTTTATATAATGTTCCTTGGCAGGTTAAACTTGTATTTTTGATTTGTAATCTATGTACTCAAAACGTATTGTAATAACTAATTTATTATAACTTATTTTCATAATAAGCTTAGATACTATGGGATTTCTTAATTTTCCCTAGCAGGGAAGGTGCGGAAATCCGCCCTAACAGTGCCTTTAATTAGCAGCTTAACTTCGTAATTATCAGTATTAGGTCTTAATTAAGCTGCTATTTGGAGCGGGCTGTTACAGTTATAGAGTAAGCTCTCTGGTTCTGTTTTTGTGAAAAAGAGAACTTTGGTAACGAAGATATAAAGTTATGTAAGATTAAATTCTGTTTTGACTTTCTGAGTAGTAAGCTATGTTTTGAGCTTCAATTATAATAAGCTTGGACTATATTTCCTTCAAAAGTCTGTATTTGAATGGTTTTAGCAAATGAATTTCTGTAAAGGATTGAAGTGTACCCGAATGCGATTATGTATTATGTTTGAATGATATATCCGACTCGAGAATTATGAATTTGAGTTTCAGAAAAATATTGAATTATGAATTATGTATTTTGATTTCGTTTTGTAAGGGGAAGAAGCCGGTGGAGCGGTGATGAACAACATTATGTATTCTGTATATTCTGTATTCTGTATATATTATGGGGACATGTCCTGTAAAGTCTTGCAAGCAGTACATAACGGAAGAGAGAGACGTCCCTTGTAAAAGTTTAGAGAATTCACCTGGAAGGCAACTCTATTCGTGTTCTCTTCCCCGTTATAATATGATTTGACTTCTGAAAGAAAGTAGAATATGTGTTTGAATATGTAGTGGTTTCGTGGAAGTTATTTCAAACTTTATTTCCGAAGTAACTCACTCAAGTTTATGGAATTCTTAGGGTGAATATGAGAATGAATTACTGAGAAACTCATTAGGAATTTATGAAGGAGTTAGCTATGCTATGCATTTTGGATTGAAGGGTATTGAATTTGAAATAGAGAAGCGATATATATTACTATGCCTTAGAATATAGCTAGAGTTGATTTTGGAAATCGTATTATTCTATGGAATTGTTATGGTTCCTCTAATTGAAAGTAAATACTATCTATCTCGAAAGATATTCTTATTATTATATAAGTAAGTATCATTGTAATTTGTGTAAAGTATTTGTTATATGATTCTTTCATTATGAATTTTCTGTACCTTGAATTTTCTATACATACGTTTTAAGCCACCAAAATATTTTCTGGTTGGACAGTGTGCACTCAGTTTCGCTGATTTTTTTCTTGGAACCTGTCCTGGTGGGGGCAGAGTCAATTGTTAATAATTTTGCAGGTTAGTTTGCTCCAGAGGGAATTAATGATCGTAAGTTGTGATAAGAGAGATGTCTTGTTCAACCCATGATGGAGATCATATTTTTGTTGAGAATCTTATGATATATTATTGTACTCATTTGGAGATTTATTAGTTAAATTTATGAGGTTGTATAATCTATTTTGAGTTGTTGTATTATGGGTCATATTCCAGAAGCCAGGATCGATACATGAGTTATACTCTGTTATAGATGATTTCCTAATTGAGGTTTAATTAATGATAATCGTAATTTGTGAATGTTAAGTGTGATTAGCTAGCATCTTGGAAGTGCGGGCTGTTACAATATAGCTCCCTTCTAATCAACCTAACCAGATTAAACCAAAAATTGGGCCCAAAGTAGAAAATAGGAACGACAGATCCCATATACCTTAGGCTCTACTAAAATAAAAATGCCAGGTTGTGCCACTTTTTTCAACTTTCGAGAAAAACATGCGCTACCTCAGAGCATAACTGAGGAATAACAATATTATAGAAGGATAGTTGAAATCCAAGAGATTTTAGGATTCCGGACACTTGTAAGCGTATTGTTTGGTGAATGTTTTTAGAATGGTACTATTCAAATGGTGTGCACACAGGAAGTCAAAGTAATCATTTAGGATCATGTCATAAACTAGCTCAGGGTCCATAGCTCAGTTGAGTTGTACCGCGTCGAACCAAATGTGTAGCCTCGTGCAACATATCATCTTCAAGCATTGTCATCTCACTGTTGTCCAATGGGTTTGCTGCAAAGCATATACAAAAAAAGAAAATTATCCTTGGGAAATAATGGATCAGATCATATTGGACCGAAGCAGATCAAATTTAAGACTTTAGGACAAACCTGGGCCCTAGATAGAGAAATTTGATTAAGTAATTGTACCCCGTAAAAAATGATTTAAGTATTATTACCCCGTAAAAAATGCAAATAAATACATATAGTCATTATAGCAGATTTGATGGTGCTTGTGGTCCAATGAGGATATAATTTTCTAAGATGTGCAGCAATATCGGTAAGACGAGGAGCTGACATTGATGTCCCGCTGAATGGAAGATAAGTGTCGGCCATAACAACATGTGGATCTTGTGAATAAGCAGCGAACATACTTACCTTAAGAGCTATTATGTCAAGTTGTTGTAGATTATATATTAATATTACACATTAAAGATACATATATATGGATTTGATAGGTACATGTCATCTTAAATCCTAACATTCAGCATAAATTGCATTATTTTTCTTTGAATAATAGTTTCAACACTCTGGCTTTCTCGCTTGCAAACATACAATTTTGACGACTAATATGTTTAATCATCTTCACCACTAGTGAATATTATGGAAAGTTGACATTTTGGTGAATATACATTGATATAAATCCAATAACATTTTATATGCCCCCTTTGTTTCTTTTTGCTCTTCTCATTTAATTCTTCAGGTTTAATTACGTATTAGTCAAATTATAAAAATATGATAATGTGGTCATTGATACGAATCAAATAAGAATCCACATGACTATGTTTTCTTTTGTCTATTGGAACAAATTTAGAAGATTCTCTTAACATATGAATATTGCCAAGATCCCAAATAGGAAGAATAAAAAGACATGGAGAGAGTACTAAACTTAGGCTAGAGATAGTGCCAACATTTGAATATATAGTGTCCAGATTGCAAGATTCCAAATAGGAAGAATAAAAAGAAATGAGGACTCTCATTTTTCAGTCTGCTCCGTGGTTGCATGGCGGCAAGCCCCAATATTGAGTATCAAAATTCCAAACTAAAACTGAAATTGAAGATTAGAAGAGTATCTCAAAAAAGAGGGGAAGGAGATTTATTAAAAATAATGAAAACAAAGATACAAAATTATACTTACCAACAAATGAATGACCATTAGAACAATAAATTATTTTACAGAACTAATCTTTAATCACTTGAGGCAATGATGCGAATGAAATGAGATGTGGAGATGAGAGGTAATTTGAATCTGATGAAAATACGATCAGAGTCACTTTGTGCACCGAAAAATTAGAGGATTTATCGAATAAGCAGTAATAAATTAAAACCCTAAACTTGACAATTTCATAACCAATTATGACAAAAGCAAAACCATAAATTTATAAAAATTGAACTAGATGTTCAATTGCCAAAATGAGTGGAAAAGATTGCAGAATTGAGAAGAAAGAAAGGAAAGAGAAAAGAAATATGAGAGAAAAAAGAACACAGCCATGGAAGAGGAGAGAGAGGAGTCAGATACTGTGAAAAATGAACTAGAGGCAGGCAATAACGAAAAGGGGGAAAAGGGTGGAAAAGAGTAAAAAAAAAAATTGAATGGACCCGGTTCACAATAACTTATTGTGCGCTAAGGCCCTCACCCCCCGAACTCTACATTTGGTTCCTTGACCAATTATGAAATCACCATCACTAGTACATAATTGTCAATTTGCGTCGGACTTGGGACCATCATTTGCGTCGGACATCGGGCCGACGGCACAGGTCTCGACGCAAATGACGGAGACATGATCTGCTTCGGATGGAGATTCGACGCAAATTGTAAACCATTTGCGTCGGATGCTGAGCTTAACGCGACGCAAATGTCAGATGTTTAGTGTAGTCAGACCTTATTTTTCACCCAAAAAAATACCAATTTGCGTCGGACTTAGAGCCCAAGTCCGACGCAAATTGCTGTGTTTAAAAAAAAATCAAAGGTACTGTTGATCGAACATATTGCATTCAGATTCCAAACCAGATTGCAACATTCAAATTGCAACATACTGTTGGTTCTTTCCACCACCATTCAGATTGCAACATAATAAAAAAAATAAATTAAAATAACAATTCCACCACCATTCATATTCCAAACCACAAAAAAAAACACGATTGAAATCAGATCAATTCCAACCCAACAAAAAACAAAAAAATATACAAATTATAAACGAAAAATGGGATGAAAAATAAAATAAAAAATGTAAAAAATTAACCCTAGATCTGAAGTAAACAACGAATTTATGTTCCGAAATTCATTAATTTACACCAGAGGTAAGTCGACAAGGAGATGACGTGGCGGTGGTGGTGATGAAGTCCTCTTATGCTGATGCTGTTGATGGCTTTATGCGTTGATGAGAGAACTCAATTTGTGGGTCGTTTTTGATAAACAAGATTAAGATCTCTGAGAAGTTGAACAAGATATTATCTTGATATGTATCAAAAAATCAAACAAAAGTCTATTGAAGATACCAACCTCATTGCCAAGTAAAAATGCAGTGCTCCTGCTAAAAGGATGTTGATTCACATGCGCAGCATTATTCGTAATCTCTACCCCGCATATATCACAATCTCTCTCCTAAAAATCAAGTGGGTCGTTTTTGCTGCCGTTGTTACCCGCTATTGTTGGCTGGGTGGTTGAGTGACGGAGTGGGAGGTTTTAAGGAGATGCGAAAATAAACGATGGAGATCTGGATTGGTTGGGAGAAGATCAGTTGCCGAAGAAGAATGAGAGAGAATAAGGTGTGGAGAGGAGGGAGAGTGAGGAGAGAGAAGAAGTTGAGCGGCTATTTCATTTTGTAGGGTTTGGGGAAATAAGTTGTATCAGGGGGTGGGAGTTTTAAATTTCACGTACAACTCATCTGCGTCGCGTGGAATAGATGAACGATGCAAATCGTTGGTAAAGATGATTTGCGTCGCGTCTATGGCCCATCCGACGCAAATCATGGCCCAAAACAGATTTTATTCCTTCAGCATTTGCGTGGCGTGCATATTAGTATCCGATGCAAATCATTTTCCCCCTATTTGCAGTAGTGATTTGTGTCGGATGGGGGGCAATGTTCGACGCACATCATTTAAAATTTGCGTCGGATAGGCGGAAGATCCGACGCAAATGATCTGGGCCTGACCATCTGCGTCGGCTTCTTATATGTTCGACGCAAATCCGGAGATGCAAATTCGCATTTTTCTACTATTGCATGGGGAAATCTACATTGGATAAGTCCATAAGATGTCCCTATGGTACGGTTTTCGAAAATCCAATTAGGTTTATCAGTCTTCCTTTAAAGACTTATTGACAACTTCTCTTTCGAAACGATTTTCAAAACTAAAAACCTTTACAATGATTTAGTCAAATACACACTCATCCCGTGTAGGCAATAAAATTACGCCTACAATCATGAATTTATTCATACTAGAGTTCAATTAACCATATATGAAAGGACTACTTAAGCGTACTTAAAATATATAAACAAACTATAGAAGAATAATCAAACTTCATAATTAAAAAAAAAAATAGAAAAGAAGAAGATAATAAATACTTAAATTAATGGAAAAAAGGTAGAGTCTGAAAGAATGATGGAGACCTACAAGTTTCTCACTCTAACTTCACTCTAAAAACACTATAAAGTATAAAGAATAGTCTATGTGTGGCCGCAAAAAAATAAAAGATTATTTATAGTTCCCTAAAATTAAAAAATCGATAAAATAAGTCACACTACAGAGCAGACCAACACGAACGTGTCAATAATGTCACAAATTTGTTGACCTACTATTTCATATATGTCCTACGAAGGAAAACTACTGCATCAATCAATTCAAGGAACACAGACATGTCAAATAGTGACACGGTCGTGTTGTCTTGTAATAGTCAGATCCTTCAACTTAATTTAAAACAACTATAATTTTTATACGGTGTTTTGCTTGATACAAATGCAATGTAAATTCTCTAATACTCGAATCAAGAAATGGAAAACACTTGAGCTCTCTCATGGTGGCAACCAAGATTAAGCTCTGGCCCAGTCATTACAACAAATAACTCTATATGAACCATATGGTATAAATACTTCAATACTGACCTAAGAATGCAACTAGGTATTGATTTAACATTTGTTGGTACGTTGAATGTGCATCATTAGATTTGGGGCAAGGAAACAAGCATTTTCCTTCCTTCTTCTACTAGTATACTCTATTGGATTCATTTTTCAGGTCTCACGTATCTTTTGTGCAATGATTGTTCAAATAGTTTACAGTAGAATCTAGTGAAAGGACTGTCATTATTTATCTATTTATGATAACGCATATATATGCAATAAATGTAAAACATCATATACTCAAGCGACACTGTTCCATAAGTACCATAACAATTAGTAATTGAAAGGTAAAACGGCAAAATCTTTTTTTCGATAGTATCCATTGTGGGTCATGTAGCCATGTAGGAAGAGAAGTAAAGGGAAGGTGAAGGAACATATGTTGAGTGAAGAATGAACTTGTATTTTCCTTTCCAATATTTATAGTAACGGAAGGATTTCATTTATTAGGTGCGGAAGATGATTCTTTCTAATTCTCTTGCCTACTCTTGTCTCATGTTATGTATCCAAACAAGTGATAACATATCTCCTCCTAATAAACATGTTATTTTTTTCAATGTAAAAAACAAAGTAAATCTCTTCCTTTTTCTTCCCTTGTTTTCACCTTGGATTCCCATGTCCAAATCCATTATTTGTGTTCGGTTATGTTGGAACAAATGAAATTTATTGAAAAAACACAAGAATATTCGATAAAAATATTTTCATACCCCCATCACATTTATTTGATCCCGTGATACGTAAATTTTTTTGTTTTTTACAAAGAACAAAAAATATTTAACATAACTTTTGACAAATAAGAACTTTCTAATAAGACAAGTGTTGCATAAATAAGGGAGTAGAGGATGTAATTCGCAAATCCAAATTGGCTATTTTTTCCTTATGTGAAGTTACCTTTGAATTTAGCAGGATCCATTTTGATATTATAGGGATTTGTATTGAATCTTTTTATGGTTTATGATAAGGCAGAGCATGAATAAATTTTGTGAAAAAGATTTGCTTTTCAATTTGTCTCATCAGCCATCTATTTTCTTCCCCTAAGATGGAAAATTCAACATGATGTTATCAGTTCATACATAATACATGTGGATGTATAATGAAAGTCGTATAAGATTTGACGTTCATTCTGATTTTCTAATTTGCATAACAAGGTCTGAACTGGTTTGAATCGTTGGTTGAGTATTTGGTTCATCAATTCTTGATAGTCGTTAGCTCGTTGTACACCATCTAAAGGAAGGTTGTGGAATGGTTACATTAAATTTATCGCTATTGTATTTGTAAGTAAGACTGTAGGAGAATGCTACCATCTATTGGAATTTGGGAAGGTGGAGTTTTGTAACCCTTTTTTATCATGAGATTAATCTGGATTATAGAGACTTTAGTAGTAGAGATTCCCCGTGTCTCCTACTACCAAGGAGCCTAACACGCAAAGTTAATCCAGATGGATCCTTGTAAAAGGTATTGGATTAGGATCAACAAGACTCTTCTTACGTACTATATAATTCCTCCTTTCTTTATTAATTGCAGCATTATTTGAGTTTTCACACATGTCAATGCACATTTTAACCATTAATATCATTAATTACCTTTTAGTAACAATTAAAAAAACTTGATATGTTTCATGTATATATTGAGAGGAATCTAATAAGACCCCGACCCACATGGCTATATGTACATAAAAATAACGATTAATGGTGATAGGATTGTGTGTAAATAGTGGGAAAATCCATATGTTGCAATTAATAAAGAACGAAGAAAGTATTTTGTGACAAAAAAATTTAGCATTTTTAATCAAGATCTTGCATTTATTGAAAATTAATATACATAATTCATTTAGTTGACTACAATGAATTTGTGGCCACACACTCGCAAAAAATGCTCAAATGCTCCGGTCAAAAGGCCGACAAATGCTCCATACTTAACCCGTTGAAGACGTCATATGAGCATTTGTACATTAACCTTTTAATCATGTCTTCCACTTTATTTTGAATCAATCTATACAATTAATCTAAGTTCCTACATAATTAATTTTTTTTTTTGTTGAAAGCCTAATGAAATAGTCAATGACTTAGCCAATGTCCTAGTACATAGTACACAAGGAAGAGAAGAAAGAACTCACGTAGATGGATGACCTACGTGCCTATACAAACTAGCATCAGAAAAGGCGACTATATATGCTAAAGATGACGAGCACAAACTGATCAGAAAATACATACCCCATTACACTTGTAATAGCCTCACTTTTTATACCAGATTAATTTTGATAATCGAGATTTATTAACGTACTAATCAGTATGTAAACTATTATGTATTTCTATTGAGTAAAAACCTGCAAATGGCTTCTTATATGAATTTTGTGTGTAATGTGATTATTATGTGTTAAGTAATGTGAACTATGATTTAAGATAAGTTTATATGCGATTTGTGATAAGAACGTCAAATATCGTTCTCTAAGACTTTGAGCTAATATCGGTATTGTGTTTGAGATATTCTACGATTATGAATTAAGGACTAATTAGGCCTAAATGTCTTCATTAAGGTATAGTACATATTTTGGTGATTTAGTTTATGAGTAATAAAGATTTAGAGTTTAATTAAAGAAGGATAAATGGTTAAGTAAAACCAGAAAATTCTGGTATGTTCTTAAGTTGTGAAATGACCAATTTAACCTTGCTACTTAACCCAAAATTATGAAATTGCCCTTTACTATTCCTCTATAAATAGGGACCAAGGTTTCGCATTTTTCTTCAGCTGATCTAAGTTACATAAACACCACAAAATCCTTTCATTTCTTTCTCTCTCAAACTCGCTTCATTCTTGCGAGTATTAGGCGAGTAACGTTGGCTTCATTCTCATCCAATTTTCTTGATCTGGTCCTTGCATGCAAGCCTAATTTTGGTTCATCCAAGTGTTCATTGATACTCGGCAAGTGTTAGTTCCAGCTAGACGTGGCCACGGTCCGGGCTGGGCCGATTCAGGACCGGTTCAAAGGCCGGGCCGGTTCAGCGAGGGAGGAACCTGAACTGGACCGCTTAGTCACCGGTCCGGTCCGGTTCAGGTTCAGGGCTAGGAAATGGCAAACCTGAACCGGTTTACAAGCGGTTCACTACGGTTCATTGGGCGGTCCGGTTTAGGGCGGTTCAGGACCAGCCCACCGGTTCATACGCATCAAGCCCCAACCCCCAATCTTCCCCAAATGAAGCAACAACAACAAATAATGGCGATTTTTGCAGATTTTCACAACTCCAAAAATTTCATGACAAATTCATCCAATATATTCATTTACTTATTTGCTAAATCGCAAATCGAAAATTCGGAAAAACTCAGTCAGTCATGTAAATGTTCTAAACCTAGAATCACAAAACAATAAACACACAAAGTTCAAACACAAAAAAAATAAAAAAAACAACAAATCCACCATTAATAATAGAAACAAATTAAGTAGACATTTAAACATGAAAAATGAAAAAAAAGGAGGCATTTGTAGAGAGAGAAAGAAACCTGGAAGAAGTCTTGAGTCTTGACTCTTGAGTTGTTGAAGATGGTGAACAGGTGAAGGTTCTACCATGGCCGACCAAATTGAAGCTGTTGTAGTGTTGTTGTGATTTTTTTTTTGTACCGAATTGAATCTCAAAAACTCCACGAACCTGAAATTTGTGTTCTTGCTTTTTCTAAGGCATCGAAAATTCGAATCCCATCTGCAGTTTTGGCTTCTCTTGTGACTAAAAGAACTAAGCTTCATGAGTTGAAATGTTGAACTTTGAAGAAATTGAAGTGTGAAGATGGTGAAATTGGGTTTATGTGGAATTTACATTTAGGAATTGAGAATGGGCTTATTCCCTTATATTAGCATCTTTAAACCGACCTAAAGTCATAAACAACGGCCCACAAGCCTTTACATTACCCATATAAATTTCATCCACCTAGATTTAGACCATGAATCCACAATTGTGATTGTGAACTTTTGCTGTTATTAAACGGGCTGCGAAATAGCCTTGAATCAGTTTATTTATTTATTTTATATATTTTTGCATAGTCCAAATTTTTGGTATGTCATTAGTATATTGAACTTATATATATATATATATATATATATATATATATATATATATATATATATATATATATATATATATATATATATATATATATATATATATATATTTTCATAGTTTAAGCATGGGGAGACACATAGGGCTCCCAAGGAAATACAACTAATTATAAATTTTGAGAATAATTAAATAATAAAAAACGAGGAAAATGAACTATTGACGATAAATAAGAATATATAACAAATATTTCATTACAATAAAATTTACAATGTCGAAGTAACAATTTACAATGTATAAGATTTTCTAATAAATATTTTCTTTATAATAAGAAGTTACAATATCCAAATATAAATACGCAATAAATAAGAATTTACAAATATGATAATTTCTGTACAATAAGAATTTATAGTATTTAATTCATTTACATTAAGAATTTACAATACAAATTTAAATGCTTACACAAATAAGAATTTACAATATATATGATTTACAAGAATAATAAAATTTTATATGTAATTCTTATAATCAGATTAATAAATTATTGGAAAACACCCCCCCCTTTTGATGGGAGGGGGGGGCTTGGACTTACATTTGAAAATTACAATATAATTTGGCAATTATATTGGAATTTTCAAGGACTAAGTTGCCTACGTATCCCGAAGGAATCAAAGCCCACGTAGTTCTCTACGTACCTTATTTTATTTGAAATCGTGGTTGACAGTTGAGTACTTGAGTAGTTGACTATTGTTCAGCATCCGTATGTTCCCCTACATTGGATGAACTAGATGATTCGGTTTCCATGAGCATCCAAGGATCATCTTCTTCTGCTTCATCTTCCCTTAATCCTTGCGTTCTTTTTTCGGCTTGATCCCAATCTTTCTTGCAAACGCAAATCTCGATGCTTTGTGGAGATAGACGAGATCTTTTTTCATCCAGCACTCTTCTACCTGCACTAAAAGCAGATTCCGAAGCAATAGTAGATGCTGGAATTGCAAGTATGTCGCTTGCAATTCTAGCCAAAATGGGGAATTGATTTTCCTTAAGTTTCCACCATTTAAGAATGTGGAAATCTGCACCTGTTTCAAATTGATAGGACAAATAATCGTCTACCCCCGCGCAAGCGGATCCGAAGACACTAGTTTTTTGTTTCTTCAATATGTTAGTAATTAAAGAATCAAAGCGAACAGTATTTGCATGTCCGGAAGTTGGAACGAATTCGGGGTCATAAATCGAGACATAATGATCATGAAGTTCCTCCAAAAGGTGTCTACACTTCAAAACATAACTGCCAACAGCATAAGAAACACCTAAACATTGATAATAGAAATTTAGCAAGTTTGATAGGCCATCAAGTTTAAGCGCTGGATCAAGTATATAAGCAACACCATAAATATACGGAAATTCACTAAAATATGCAAACCACTTTACCTTCATGCTATCAAGCACAACTTTGATTTCACTCACATCCAATTTCTCATTGATGGCATGTACCACCTTAATGCATTCTACGATTACCAAATGAATGTTGGGTTCATAAACCAAAGAAAATGTGTTAGTAGCATTGTGAAAAGATTTAAGAACATCCCGAACAAGCATTGCAACCGTCCAATGATAATCGGTAATCAACATATCTTCTTTCGAAACAACTTCATTATATAAAGGAGTCATAACATCACGATACCTGATTGCATCATTCAGCAGTTTATAAGTAGAGTTCCATCGTGTTGGAGTATCAAGAGACCACACCTTCTTCGGCAAGCCGAATTCCTTACACAATGCCATGTACCTCCTCTTAACCTGGTTTTTTCTTAGGACCCTAACGATATTTCTAATGGGCTCTAATAAAGGTTGTAAACAAGCTATACCTTCTTGAACAGACAGGTTGAGTATATGAGCACAACATCTAACATGTAAGAATTGACCATCTAATATAAGCTTAAATGTACTTTCCTGCTTCAAGAAATCAATGGCCTTAGTGTTGGCGGTTGCATTATCCATAGATAACGAAAATACTTTATCAAGCAAATGGTATTTCTTACAACACTCCATTAAACGGGCTTTTATGTTGTACCCACTATGACTCTCGTCCATAAGCTCAAAAGCAATAACACGTTTCTGCAAAAACCACTCATCATCGATCCAATGGGCAGTAACACACATAAAGGGTTCACTAAAACATGAGGTCCATGTGTCCGTTTTCAAGCTAATGCGACCGTTGAAGGTACGAAACATCTCTATCATATGACTTCTATAGAGATGAAATGCAGTTTGTGTGCGACGCTTAAGTGTGTTCCTAGGGACTTTCCTAAATGCTGGTTGCAAAGCAGTTCTATTGAAATATTCATATGCATCACTTTCCCCATGGTTGAACGGCAATTCATCAGTGATAACATATTTAGCAAATTCATCAATCATACGATCTCTATTGTAGGAGAAAGGCATACCTGCGCCGGGCATCTGACCAGCATACCCGTGGAGTTGTGTCTGTGTGTTTCGGTCCCCGCCACTGCTAACATTCTCTGCCGTAAGGCCATGTTTGTTGGTCAAATGACGACCCAAGGTCCCCGTTCCACCACCGTTCCTCCAGTTGTAAGTCGGTGGTGGGTTGACGCCTGCATTCTTGCAAAGTTGACAAATGCACTTCCATTGTCTCGGTTCGTTGGTAGCAACTTTTTCAAAGAATGGCCACACCCATGACACTTTTTTTGTTCCTTGAGGTTGTGAGCCACCAGCTCCGTCGTCGTCGTTGCCCTCGTCGGTTTCACCGGCTTCATCTACGATATTTAAGTTAACATATATTTACTTATTGTCGATTAACATAATTAACATTAATTAGCTAAGTGCTAGTTTATTTACGTTCTTATTATGAATATTTATTATTGCAAAAACATTATTAATTAAACGAAATCACGATTAACTATCTTAATTTTTTTCGATTAATAATCACAATTAACTAGCTTAGTCATAGTTTATTTACGTACTTATTATACATAATTATTATTGCTAAAACATTATTAATTTTAAAAAATAATGATTAAGTAGATTAATTATTTAAGATTAACATAATCACGATTAACTAGCTAAGTGTTATTTGAATTACATAATTGTTATTGCTTAAATCATTTTTATGTAACATAATCATGATTAATTATCCTAATCAATATCGATTAACATAATCACCATTACATAATTATTATTGCTAAAATATTATTAATGTATCATAATCATGATTAATTATCTACATTGACTTAATTATCTACATTGACTATTAGAATAATCACAAATAAATTGCTAAGTGATAGTTGATTTGCTAATTATTGAACACTAACCCGGTTGTTGCATGTTTGAAGCCGATGGTTGTCGGTTGGGTGGCTGCACAAAAACTTCATTATCATCTAACAATTCATGTTCTAAATCTTGGATGAAATCGCTATTGTCGATGGACGTTGAATTAGATGAACCACCCCTTCGGCTACTTGAACCACCGCTCTTACCTCTTCCAGTTATATTTTTGAAAATTTTTGACATTTTTTTGGAGATAGAAACTAATAAAGTAAAAAAATAGTAAAGCAATAGCTTAAAGAACTAAAACTTAGCTAAGTAGACAACAGAAAGCCAAACAAGAAATTAAGATGTTTTGCAATAAATAAAGTTGGAAAGTAGGATATTTAAGTAGTACTCAAAGAAGTAGAAAGAGAAGGTTGAGTATGCGAGATTGAAAGAATTTGAGAGTATGAGATTGAGATGCTGAGAATTGTGAAGAATGAGAATGGTCGAAGGAGGTATTTATAGGAATTTTGGGGGGGGGAAATTTTTATTTTGAATTTCAATTTGGGTGGGGAAATCATGAAGTATGTTGGGAGATAGTTGATAATTGATGAATTGGCGTGAGCGGATGATAATTCATCCGTTCGGTGTTATAATTGAGGAGCAAAAGCTGCAACCTACAAGCAACCTACAAGATAGAGTAGCAAACGCGGATGATAATTTATCCGTTAGTAGAGATATAATTGAGGAGCAACCTGCAAATGAACAGTAGAGCTACATGATAATGATACCAGATAGACTGGTAAAGCAAAAGCATGCATTCTGCAAATTAATTCACTAGTCATATCCAACAGTAACAAATAGGAACAACTTCTGTATATCATATGAATTCTCTTTTTTTTTTAAAACAAAGAATAGTTGCCCACTTGCCCCATGCCCCACCTCTACCACGGTTCATCACTGATCACTCCTTCCAACTTCATTTCTACTTGCAAACTTTTCTCTCTCTCTCTCTACAATTACAGTAGCTGCAGCTTTCCACCGAATTTTTTCTTTTTTCTTCTCCCTTTTAATCCTCATTCCTCTCCTTTCATCAACACCTAGGCTAGCTCTACTGTAGGCCATTTTTTTTGAAGTTTCGAACTTCAAAACAGCAGGAACCGACGAAGGTAGGAAGCTTGAGATGGGCGGTTCAAGTTGAAAGGGCGGTTCGAACGTGGGCTTGACGTGGTGGTTCATTGGGCGGACTGGAGATAGCGGTTTAAGGGCGGGTTAGTATCGGTCCCAAGAGCGGTTCAGGTTCAGGTTTGTGGGCGGGCCAATCCACGGTTCTTAACGGTCCAAGGTCCGGTTCTAAGGGTTGTCCGGTCCGGTTCTCCACCTCCACCACTTGACCCACGCCAACCCCCCGGCCCGTGCACGGTCTGGGGCCGGTTCTGAACCGCCTTTTTGGTGGTCCGTGCCGGGCCGGGTCATCTTCGGTCCGGTCCAGGGCTGGGCCCAGTTCGACCCGCCCAATGGCCACCTCTAGTTCCAGCTACTTATGAGGAAAAAAAAAATCCAAGCAAGGTAAAATTTGCTCAACCGGCTGTTGAACCGAGTAAACTTTGGGATTTTAGCTTAATATTTTTGGATACTATTTGAGTTAATAATACATGCATGTCATGTTTAAAGTTGTGGGAATTCATCAACGAGAAGTTTGAGTTTTTCAGCGAAGGATCTTGAGTTATTATCACTGGTTAGGTACACAAGAACCACCATCTAACACTAGTGGAAAATATATCATCAGATCCGGTCAAAACCGAGGTTACTGATTCAGTTTTGGGCCGAAACCGTCGGGCTCGGACCAGTTGACAAAAATCAACTGATCCGGTTGTCAAGCGGGCCAGTTGACCCTCAACTGATCTGGTTGTCAAGCGAATCATTTGACCTCCAACAGATCCGGTTAGGAGTTAAAACCGGATCAGTTGGTTGTGAAAACTGATCCAGTTTTAACCACTGACCAGATCAGTTGAGGTGATTTATAACCAAAAAAAACGATTCATGCATCAAATAATACTCATCTGTACAACCCTAAAATGAATAAGCTACGAGCCAAAAAAACAAATTGACCACGCAATTAACCAGTTAAGAATTCATAAAAACAAAAACAACCACGAAATTAATGATCGAAATTAAATTAGAAATTTAAACGAATAAGCCAAGAAACAAAATTAGCATACACAAAATTTACTGACTTATAACATAAACGAAATGTACCAAATTGAAAAAAAATTTAAATTACATGATGTGAAATTTAAATAAAACTAAATTTACAGTCTATGGACGAAATTCAAAGAAATGAAATAAACCTAAAAATCGATTAAACATATAAATTAAACAAACCTAAAAAAACAAAAAAAAAAACTAAATCTGGAATGAACGTTGAGAGGAGAGGTGGTGAGCGACGGCGACGAGATGGCGGCTGAGATATGGTTCAGCGAAGACAGCGGTGAAGCTGCGAGACTTTCCGGCGAATATGGTTCCACATTTTTTGTTGAAGATGCCCAGAAGAAATGACGACGATGATGATCTTGAAAACGCGAGAGGAAAGAGGGAGGAAAGGCTAGGAGGTGAGAGGGAGCTAGGGTCTTGAAACGGCTAGGAGGGGATTGAATGAGAGAAGGAGGGTCTTGAAACGGCTGGTGAGGAGATTGAATGAGAGAGGGAGGGTGAGAAGAAAAATGGGAAGAAACCCTAGGGTGGGTGACTGGGCGTGAGCTGAACAAGAAAATGGAATGGGGGTGATGGCCCTAAATAGCATGTGGGTTTGGGCCAATTATTTGGGCCACTTAGCTGATCCATTTGTTAAAGAACCGGATCAGTTGTTCTTAACTGATCCGATTTTTTGATATACCAGATCAGTTAATTGATCCTGTATTTTCCCCCCAAAAATCTTGAATTATCGGATCCGGTTTTCCAAAATCCAGATCAGTTTGCTTGTGTCATTTAAGGTTTTTTCCAATAGTGTAACCTTTATTTTTAAAGCTTGATTTTGAGATTTTGATTATGGAAATTTATTTATATTATGAATTATGATTTGCATGCTACTGAAAATGAGATGCATGTGATTTTTACTTGATAAGTTCGGGTTATACTAATTTGCATGACAAACTCACCTAGATTCTCGTTAACCAATTAGCCCCTTTGTTCCAATTGCTAATAAGAGTTTATGCTACCATTCCAAGCCTAAAAACTTGTTAAATTCAATGAAATGTTATGAGATTATCCTTAGGCTAAACGTTGATCTTTTCACCTATAAATGCCACGGCTTTGGCATTGAAAACTCGGTTTATGTTCTCCAAACCCGTATTTCCGCACCGATATCGTAAACTTCTCATGCAAATAACTTGAAAACTTCTTAAGTAAGTTATACCATCATTTGACCTCTCCTTGTGTAACACCCCGAAATTTCGCTCCTAATTTTTCGCGTTATTTTCCCTTAACTGTTATTTTGCCTTTAAAATTAGAATATTTATTTTTTTAAAAAAACTTTTATATCGTATAAATATGTATTTTGTCAACTTTATAATATATTATATTTTTATAAATTATTTGATTAGAAATTATACATTTTATAGTAGCTAAACTACGTGTTTAAGCTCCGTTTTATATTTTAGCGACATTGTAGCGTTTTGGACCATTTATGTCCCGAGCAAGGTTCGAATTTCTACACAAGTATGATGGCGAAAAATGCTGAGTAATGAAGGGTTATTTTCAGAATAGTTGAAGAGTTTATAACCCCCTTTGTAACCCCCACTTTGATTTTCTTTTATTACCCCTTAATTACCCATTAAGCTCCCATCAATTAGACTTTTGTAACCCGTTTTTATTCCCCTTTTGCTGCTAATTTCTGGTTAGAAAATTCAGACCATCTTCCCATTTTGTTCGGCCTCTACAAGTGAGAGGAAGAGAGGAAAATTCATCCTTTGTTCTACCTAAAAATCCCCTTCCTCCCACCATTTTCACCTTTATTTCCTCATCTTTTCTCCATTGTTCTAAGCACGTTTTTGGGTTGCTAGGAGGAGTGTTTGTGGAGGACAACGTTGCGCGAGACGGACAAAGCTAGACCACCGTTCTACACTCCTCCAGTTGCCCCATGTAACTAGCGGTTCTCCTAGAATGATTAGAATTCGTATAGGGATTATTTAGTTTTAATAGTTAAGTGTAGGTAGTATCATACTAGAATTTGGGTAGGAAAGTTAGATGTTAGTGCGTTTGTCTTCTTAAAATTTCATGATTATATGATTGTTTAGGTACTGGTGATTTTGTTGATCATGTTTATAAGTTTTGGGTTAGTTGATTTAATATGTTTCATGTAGGCTCCATGTACTACTCATGGTCATGACTAGTGGAGATGTTTATGTCATAGTTACATGAAATTATGGCTTGCTAAATTACGTTTAAGCATGGAACTGTTGTGTTGAGCATGATTATGGGGAGTATGTTGATGGTTAATAAGGGTGGTATTGTGGTATGCAATTTTAGTTTTGTTCAGGTTCATGTTTGGTTTATCTGACATCAGAGCTGGTCGAGGAGTATGCTGGCGGCAATACCATTGTTGTGCATTTGTTAGTTTTATTTTAGTTCTATTTTTTTTAGTATTAGTTGCAGCTTAATCTTGTTCTAAAATTTTGTTTTCGGTTTTTGTATGATGGGTATTATATAAGTTGTGGGCTTGTGGCCATGTCGTGAAGTGTTATTGTTTGTATATGTGTCTTTGTATGTGTTGCTGTAGGTTTTCTTTTATTTATGATTTAGTTTTATAAATGTAGTTATGTTATAATTAGTATGTTTGACTATTCATTGTTATAGTTATATGCATACATGAGTTATATATACACATATATATTATGAGTGTTTTAGTTATTTTATGATGGTTTTGGTTAAAATGTATATTGGAGATAATGTTACTATTTGTTGTTATTACTATTATCATTATTATTTCTTAATATTATTTTCAGAGCAGTGTTATTATAAATTAATATTCTTGGGTTGCTATCCTGGATTTCTGTTGATTTGGTGGCATCCATGTATTTGGTGATTGAGTATTATTATATTATTACGGTTTTTTCACCATATACTCCCGACAAATTGGAAAATTCACCATATACCCTCAATGTTTCAGTAATTCACCATATACCCCTAAGTTTTCAAAACTGTGCACCATGTACCCTTTTTGCTAACAGATGTTAACTCACCATTAGTTTTATTTACGATTTTGCCACGATTATCCCCTAACCCTAACCCCTAACCCCTAACCCTAACCCTAATGCCTAATTAACCTAACCCCCAAACCCAGCCCCCCACCCCCCACCCCCACCCCACCCCCCCCCCCCCCCCCCCCCCGCCATCCCCTTGCAGCCCATCACCCCCTCCCCCCCCCACCCCTACCCCTCCCCGTCGATTTCCCGCCCTCCCCCACCCCTACCCCTCCCCCGTCGATTTCCCGCCCTCTCCCTCCCCACCCCCACCCCCTCCCCAGTCGATTTCCCACCTAAACCCTCCCCTTCCCCGCCGAATCGGGGTAGAATCCCCAACTCATAACAAAAATGGGAGCCAACAAATGACCCAACAACGAACCCAGCGGAACTCGACGATTCCACCGGCGAAATCAAGCCCGAGCCTCCTCCCCTCCTCTCGTTTTTGTCGCCCAAAAACCGAACCCCCTCCTCTCTGTTTTTGAATTTCTAGGCTACGAGGGAGGGGAGTTTTCGAATTTCGGGGGATTTCGACGGTGAACGAAGAGGGGGTGGGGGATTTCGACGGTGAACGAAGAGGGTGTGGGGGAGGGGGAGGGGGGGGGGGAGCGGGAGATCGACGGGGAAGGGGAAGGGGGAGATCGACGGGGAAGGGGAAGGGGCTGCGGTGGTGGAGTGGAGGGAGGAGGGGGTGGGGGCTTGGTGGGTTAGGGTTTGGGGTAGGGGAGGATGGGTTAGGGTTTAGGATTAGGGTTATAATTAGGGTTAGGGTTAGGTTTAGGGTATTAGGATTTTAGGGTTAGTGGTTAATGGTGGCAAAATCGTAAATAAAGCTAACGGTGAGTTAACGGCAGTTAGCAAAAGGGTATATGGTGAACGTTTTCGAAAACTCAGGGGTATATGGTGAATTTTTGAAACATTGAGGGTATATGGTGAATTTCTTGATTTGTCAGGGGTATATGGTGAAATAACCGATATTATTATTATTTTGTTTGAGAGCAAGATTATCCGGAGGGACGTAATCCAAAGGTGAAGAACATGCAAACCATATAGGACGTAATCCTAGGTATACCTTGGTTTTGTTGTCGTCCGAGAGGTCGGTGTGACGTAATCTTACACCGCATCGAGAGTATGGCCATTTTTTAGACACAGGCAGTAGGGAACGTAACCCATAGGTTGTCCTGGAGGTTGCGATCTGACATTACCATAGAAAGTGGGTTGTGCACTAGCGTTCAGTTCTCTCTCAAACTTTTTTTTTTTGCTTATTGATTTATTTGCTCTCTTGTGTTTTCCTTAATTTATATTTATATATATTTATACATTCTGTTACTTCCATGTTATTTTTGGTAACCATGTTATATTATGCATTCTTTAAGCGGTTTATATTACTGCTCGCATTTGTTCATGAATTGTTGTTTTTATAACTTATTTATTAAGACTTTTATAATTCTTATATGGATCCTAATTGGACTGGGAGAGCTGTTAGTTACTCCCCACTGATTGTGAATGTTGTTGTTATATTTTGCAGATAAAAATGAAGAGTAGCTCTCATGGGTTGTGGACTGTGAAGGAAAGAGTTATTAGGCTTTTAAGACATCATATTTTAGTTCTTATTTTTATTACATTGGGTTTATGAGGTTGTTTTGCCTCCTTTTGGATATTTGGTTTAAACTAATTTGGGATGTAAATTTCATGTTTGATTAGTTTATTATGAACCGTAGAGTGACATATCCGTCTTGACAATATTTCCGCTATCGTCTTTTGTTTAATAAAATTTCTACAGTTTCTTTTTTTTTTGTTTTATCAAAGGACAGAGTGTTATATTTTGTACAACTACTAAAATTCTCTTTTAATAATGTATGTAACCCATGTTTACATTATTTTTGGTTCGCTTAATGGTCCACCTCTAAACCGTAAGGTTTCCTTTAGTTTGTACCAGTTTTGGTCTTTTAAACTAACCCAATTATGTATGCTCTTAGAAGCCTTGTTGAATAGCCATTATATATCAGTTATTAACCTTGTTTATTACTCTTTTATAATGAACTAATTCGAGTATGATTCTCCTTTGGAAACCATTGTTGTTTCGAGAATCAAAACCATCGAGTTACGAACCGTTCACTATGTAATTAGGTGGGAACTTGGCATGACAATTATGTTTCATAAGTATGATCAATATTTGAATTATGTTTTAAGTATTTCATAAGTGTTTAGGATAAATTTTGTTTTATAGCGGAAGTAGCTACGAGAGCAATGTTGAACAACTATTTTGAAGCGAGTTGCTCATTATGTGATTATGGAGCCAAAGCTCATTTGTATTGGGGCATGACCTAAAATTCCGGACACATGACCTAGCCATCTCCATTCATGTTGCTTCCTCGAGTTGTGAAATGTTCTGTGATAAGTATTGAGAATTATATTTTGTGATAAGTATTGAGAATTATATTTGTGATATGTATTGAGAATTATATTTGTGATATGAATTGAGAATTGTATTAGATATCTTGAGATGGAATCTCTGGAATATGATTTCGGTATATAAAACGTATTCTATGGAAGATTAAAGGAAAATATGAACGTATTTCAGAGGAAGTATAAATATATTTCTGATATAGTAGAAGTGTATTGTTTTAAGTGAAGTTAAAGGTTTATAACAATTTCAGCCACCTTATTATTTTTGTAACCGGCGGAACTTGTGTACCAGCGTAAGCTAAACTATTTTGTTCTCTGAACCTGACCTGGCGGGGACCGATTCATCTTTTTGCAGGACTACTGAAGAAGGCTGGGAATAGTTTTTGTGTTCACATGAAGTGTGATCATTGTGTTGTGTTCCGCTGCTGTAGTATTATCTTGTGTATAACTTGGATTTATATTTTATAACTTAAGTAGTTAGTTTATGTTGTAACAACTATTTTAATTCAGCTTATTTTCGTACTATGCTTGATACTAACATGGTTCCTATCATTTTCTGAGTAGAAGAAGATAACAATGCAACCTCTCTAATTGGTGACATAATTCCGTGATTAGCAGTATTAGGTCTTAATTAAGCTGGTATTTAGGGCGGGTTGTTACAACACTGCACTTCTGCAACAATCAGGTTCCTTAAACTTTGGTCCTAAAGAGTACATAGTTTGTCAGTATATATAAGCCAATAATTCTTCTTTTCTAACAACTAAGAAACTTACAACAAATTACATGAAAGAGCATGAACATAAAGAATATTTTCCAAAATAAGACCATATGCCAGCATAGTCGTGCATTCCTTTTACCATTTGATAAACCATCAGACGATGATATATCACAACTTTCAATAGTACCATACATGTAGTTGGAGGCACTAGTGTCAATAATGAACTCATTAGTACAAGACGTACCAGGTAAATTCTTAGTGGAGAAAAATGATGGTTTAGAACTCAGAATCATGCATGGTTAGAAGTTAAGCAACTTGTTCATCATACAATGTAGGAGAAATATAACGATCTGCATCCCTAACTTCAGCTGCACCATTCAAACGATTGCTTGCGACATTGGCGGCAAAGCTCAGCTCCAAGACCAACAGACTTATCACTATAGCCTCCACGGTTTGAACGACCGCCACGACCACCATGAGAACCTTTAGGCCATCCGATTAATTCGAAAACCCATTCCTTATCATGCTTCTTGCGACCACATTCAACACACTTGAAGTTAGCTCATCGCCTCTTCCAGCAGCAGATGTACGACCAGCCGCAACACCGGAATTAGAAAAACTGACCATTTGCCAAATATCCTTACGAATGTTTGCTGCAAGAGATGCCGTAAATAGTTTGATAAAAATACCCGTTGCATCTCACCCCAAGTAGTGATTGATTGTGCAGGGAGGTCATATAGCCATTCTTTTGCAGCATCAGATAACGAAAACGGAAACGCTTTCAACTTCAGTTTATCGAGTGTAACTGCATTGGGTTTCATTCCGAAATACGCTATATCAAGTTCTTTAAAGAACTTATTCGGATCAGTCATGTATGTAGAACCTAAGGAGCCATTTTCTTTGAATCCAGTGAAAGTCGGTAAAGCTTGGATGGCCTGGTTTTATCTCACATTCCGTCTGCTCATGTGCATAAACAATGCACAGTAAGTTGGGATCAAAAGTAGGAGCTGTTAACTCCTTTAATGTGTGCACCATCTCAAATTTAACTTCTTCTTCCTCCTCCGAAGATGAACTTTCACTAAGAGGAAGTGGAATATGACGCGCTTGCTCAAGTTGCTGCTGAGCACCAGTCCTTTTCGCCACTATGAATCTTTGGTTCTTTGCTGCAAAATCTCGCAAGCGTAGGTGCTTAGAGTTTCTGTCACACATGCACAACAATGAAACTAGATCACAAGTTAGTAAGAAAAGTTAGTAAATCACACAAGAAATAATATAGTAAAAACGCCAAGTCCCCGGCAACGGCGCCAAAATTTGGTACGACTGTCGCGTGCCCACCAAAAATAACCTAACTAGCTATAGCCTTCTAAAAATGTAGTTGGGCAAGTCAGGGTCGATCCCACAGAGAATTGGATTTATTTTATTAATTCTTGTGTTAGTTAGAAATCCTTGTTTTTGATATAATATCAATTAGCTAAATAACCTACTAACTAGAAAATATCTACTAAATAACTAAAACTAAGAAAGGGATAACCAAAGATAATAAAATAGGGATCGGGAGATATATTCTGGCATTGGGAAATTAATTGATCATCAAAGTAATAAATCATGAAAAAAATTGGACAAGCTATGCATACACCTTAGCGTTAACCCAAAACACAAACAAGTATTCCAAACTTCCCTTAATTGCAAATAAACCAAACAAGCTCTGGGAATATTGTCTAACTAACTAACAATCTAGAAGAAGCTCTCTGGACTCGATTAATTAGCAGCATGAATGCTAAAAAGAAGTTAACTTCAGCTATAATCACACAAGCTTGAATTATGCAACTTAAAGGATTAAATAAACATAGGTATTACGAAAAGCTTGAGTCGCCAATCAAACACCTAGTTGCTACCAACGGATTTAACTAGGACAATTACGTATCACAGGCCAAAATCCTAGCAAGTGAACTAACAAATTACACTAAAGATGGCCATTGTAAAATATAATTTGACAAGCTAACACAATAAAAATAAGTTTATTAATCCGATCAAAGCATAAACATAATCATCCAACAAGAAAGATCATAACTTTTTCATTCTCACAATTCAATAATCCAATACTAAATATATCTCCCTACCCTAAAACGATTTAGCCTAACATATTAAGAACAAAAAATAATACTAATAAGAACCAACTTATTCGTTATTGAGAAATACACAATCTAAAAACTATATTAATAATCCAAATCCAATTATTAGTTGTATGGAGAAAAAGGAAAACTAGAACAAAACCTCCAAACTTGTAAAGTACCAAAAATTGCCGAAGGAAGCAAGATGTATTGCACATGATATCGATAATTTGCTACTGTAATCTGTTGTCTGTAATCGTTGCTGCTATTATGTAATCCGTAAATTGGGGTTGTTCTGTACTCTGTAATTCCGCTGCAACTCCCACTATTCTCCTCCTCCAAATGCTGATGTTTATTCGCTGCTCTACTATTCTCCATATATCCATAATTTTTCCTCCTCACAAAAAGATCTAAGTTTCCTAAACTTACTTTGCTTTCCTAAATAGCTAGAGACTTGAAATTACCTTCCAAAAATGAAAGCCAATTGTTGTTGTTTTTGATGTGCTGTCGTTTGCTTCCCAAGAATAAGAAACTCTTCAAGTTTCAACTTCTCTCTTTTGTGGCCACCAAGCTTATATTACAATTCTTCATCTTAGGATAATTGCACAAGCCCAACATGAGATCTAATTCCTCACAACATAAGCCCAAGTAGGAGAAGGAAAATGGGCTCCCAAATCCGATTGAAAATTTGTTGCTCAAATCATCTTCCTGCAGACAAATAAATAAAATCGTAGGGAATACAAACATAATACAAAACACACCATCTTTGTTAAACTTCATAAACCTTTTCACCAAGTTTCATGACTCTAGATGTTCTGTCTTTGTTAAGTAGCTCTTGTAACGAGATTTCAACTAGTGGCTCCTGGTCCAATTGGCCCAAGGCACTAGGCATGCAAATACCCCAACGAGTCTACTCACTTGACCTACCTAAACAAAAGATAGAAACACCAAATACATATTTGGGCTCAAATTTCTTTCTTTTTTTCTTCATTCTTTTTTATATCAGAATCTTTTTCATATTCTGTTCTCAGAGTTTTCAACTTTTTCTTTTTCACTTTTGTTTTTCCATGCCAAAACATTGGTACGTAGAGCCTTCAAAATATGAAACTTTTTTTTAACAGATAAACATCACCACTCAATCGGGACAACATTCCACTTTACAATTACAAATACTCTACTAATCTTAGAGAAAGGTAAAACACTTATTTTTTTCTAGTGAATGTTTATTTTGTGAGTTTAACATGAAAATAAGCTAACAAAGCTCGAAGTTAGCTCACTAGAAGGAAATGTCATTGGTAGGCTTTTTGGCTCAATGTGGTGGTACAACCTAAATGCCTAAATCATCTCTTCTTTGGAACTTCACTACACAAATAGCTTTAGCAAAACGATTGAAAATTCATAAAGTTAGGACTTTTAGAAGTTCATACAAAGGCATATACACAAGTCCACACACTAATATCAAATATAGCCCCTAAAATAGAGCAAAAACCAAACAACTAATAGTTATTTTCAACTAAAAAAAAACAAAACCATATCATTATTCCAGCATATTCCAGCACATATAATCACACAAATGTTTTCAAAACAACCACACATTCTGTACAAATTCAAACATAATTTCTCCCCCCAAGCTTAGAACACACATTATTCTCAATATGGGAAAAAAGAATTAAAAGAAAAAAGAGTAGGGAAAGAATAGAAAAGGAGTAGAGCTCATCGGGTATAGTGTTGTTGCTGGGAATCTCAAAATTTTAATGACGTTGATGAGCATCTAACCAAGTGTGTAGCTGGATGGTCTAGTTCTACTAAGCTGTGAATGTCGAAGTAAGGTAAAAGTTGACATTCCCCCAAGCTGATTCCTTGAGCCATGTGTACTAATGGTGCAACAAGTGGTGGGGGAAAACAACAAAAAACGTTCCTGTGTGACTGCAGACTGGATAAGTCTCTGTAACACGACAAACAAACCAATGTCAGTAGCAATCCACACAAAACAGAGGTGTTGGGGGTTGGTAATAACTCCTAGAATGACAGACAAACGTCAATAAGCCTAAAAGAGAAAAAAAAATATTTTTGATTTTTTTTATATAAAGAAGACAAGAAGAAGAGAGTTGTGAAACTTGGGTTGCCTCCAAAGAGCACTTCATTTAACGTCGTTAGCTTGACGTCTTCATTCTCACTATGCATCGTAATTCGGAGCATCTAGCTCCACTACTTCAATGTTTTGAACCTGATGCCCCTCATGATATGGCTTGAGTCGATGTCCGTTCACCCTGAACTCCTTACCTGTGTCTTCACTTCGAATGTCCACTGCACCATGAGAAAATACCTTGGTAACAGCAAATAGTCCAACCCAACGGGAACAGACTTTGCCAGAGAACAACTAAAGTCTCGAATGGTAGAGTAGAACCTTCTCTCCAACGGTAAATTTTTTCCTTGTGATTCGCTCGTCATGGAATGCCTTAGTTTTCTCTTTATAAATTCTTGCATTCTCGAAATCATCATTCCTAATCTCCTCTAACTCTTGTAATTGAAGTTTTCGAGCTCACCCACGGCGTCCATGCTCATATTACACTGCTTCACAGCCCAAAAATGCCTTGTGTTCCAATTCCACGGGCAGGTGGCAAGGTTTACCAAACACTAGTCTGTTGAGAGACATTCCAATGGTGTCTTATAGGCTGTTCTGTACGCTCACAAAGCATCATCAAGGGCAAGGCTCCAGTCTTTCCGGTTTGGATTAACTGTCTTTTGAAAAATCGATTTGATTTCTTGGTTTGAAACTTTTGCCTGCCCATTTTTTTATGGATGATATGTTGTGGAAACTCGATGGAACAGATGATACTTTCTCAACAGAGCTTCGCTTGTCCTATTGCAGAAGTGGGTACCCCTGTCATTGATTATAACTCTCGGAAACCCAAATCTAGCAAAGATATTAGATTTCAAAAATTCTGCAACTACTTTAGAATCATCAGTACATTGCATATTTAGAATCCAAAAGAGGAGGGAAAAGGTCCCATAAAATCCATACCCCAAACATCGAAAATATCGCATATTAAAATTGGAGTTTGGGGCATTTCATTTCTAGGACCTAATGTACATGTCCTTTGACAATTATCACAAACTTTGCAGATTTCATATGCATCCTTAAACAAGGATGGCCAGTAGAAGCCGCTTTCCAGTACATTGCGTGCTGTCCGCTTGGGTTCGAAATGCCCGCCACAAGCATAAGAGTGACAAAAGGTTAGTATAGAAAGAAATTCAGTTTCAGGTACGCACCTTCTGATCACTTGATCAGCACAATGTTACCATAGATACGGGTCATCCCAAATGTAGTTCTTTGCTTCATTGCGCATTCGATCCCTCTGTGGTTTGGTGTAGCTAGCTGGGAACTTCCCCGATGCGAGGAAATTCACCAAATCTGCATACCACAGGATCCCCGAACTTAAGGTGTGAAGTTGCTCATCTGGAAACTCCTCACTAATAGGTGTATTGTCGCCATCGCCTCCAACTAATCTGCTCACATGATCTGCAACTCCATTTTCAGAACCTTTTTTGTCTCTAATTTCAATGTTGAACTCTTGATGTAGTAAAATCTAACGAATGAGTCGTGGCTTGGCCTCCTTTTTAGACAATAGGTGCTTTAACGCTGCATGGTCAGTATACACAATAATGTTAATACCTAAAGGATAGGACCTGAATTTATCTAAAGCAAAAACTACAACAAGAAGTTCTTTCTCAATTGTAGTGTAATTAGCTTGAGCCTCATTCAAAGTTCTTGAAGCATAATAAATGGCATGAGGAATCTTTCCAACTCTCTGTCGTAATACTGCTCCCAGAGCATGGTTGGACGCATCACACATCAATTCAAATGGGAGCTCCCATTTTGGAGGCTGCAAAATAGGTGTAGTGATCACCTTGTTCTTCAACTGGTCAAATGCTTTCTTACACTCCTCATCAAAAGCGAATTCCACTTTTGTTAGCAATAGTCTACACAAAGGTTGTGCAATCTTCAAAAAGCCTTCGATAAACCTACGATAAAACCCTGCATGGCCAAGAAAAGAACGAACTTCTCGCACATAGGCGGGGTAAGGCAACGAGGTAATAAGATCTATTTTAGCCTTATCGACTTTTATTCCGTTAGTAGAAACAATATGACCTAAAATTATACCTTGTTGAACCATAAAATGGCATTTTCGGAATTAAGCACAAGGTTAGTTTCTAAACAACGTTGGAGAATTAAAGTGAGATGATCTAAGCAATTATCAAAAGAGTCACCGTGGACAGTGAAATCATCCATGAAGACTTCAATGAATTTTTCAAGATAATCTGAAAAGATGCTTACCATACATCTTTGAAAAGTAGCGGGAGCGTTGCATAACCCAAAAGCCATGCGCCGGTAGGCAAAAGTACCATATGGGCACGTGAAAGTTGTTTTCTCGTGATCTTCCGGAGCTATAGCAACCTGCACATAACCAGAATAACTATGAAGAAAACAGCAATAATCTACACAGACCCTCCACCCATTTTGCACTCGAGTAGGAACCATCTCTCCCTTGTGATTTTGTACCGCGATCACCCTCGACTTTTTCGGAACCACTTGTAAAGGGCTAACCCAAAGACTATTAGAGATAGGGTATATCACTCCTTCATCAAGACGCTTTAATACTTCTATCTTTACATCCTCCATCATAGGTGGATTAAGTCGCCTTTGCACTTGCGTTGCTGGTTCAACTCCCTCTTCCAATAATATTCAGTGCATGCACATGGAGAGGCTAATTCCTTTTATATCTGCAATCGTCCACCCCAAAGATGTCTTATGTGCCTCAAGAACCTTAACAAGCTTTTGCTCTTGAATTTGAGTAAGATTACTTGCGATTATAACTGGAAGGGTATCGTTTTCTCCTAGAAATGCGTATTTAAGATGATCTGGCAGTGGCTTTAACTCTACTGCTGCACAACAAAAGGCAACAACCTATGAGTATTAGGAGGTAGATTAATGAACTGAGTCGCAAACCTTCCTTGCTTAGTGGGCAGTGATTCCAAGGCAGAGAAGGCTTCCTCTACCTCATGTTCGATCGCAAAAACTTCCTGCAAATTCGATAACTTTCTTTCTCCATTGAGGTAAGTAAAACAGATTCCAAAGCATCATTACCACAAAGAAAATACACTTGCTCAGTTAATGAATCAATGATATCTATGCTAGAAACAGATTCGCTATTAGATGGATATCTCGTAGCATCAAATATATTGAAACGAATAACATCTTCGTTAAATTCCATGGTCAATACGCCATTGTGAACATCAATCTTAGTGTGACCAGTTTTGGGGAATTGTCTTCCTAATAATATAAAAGAAGAATTAGGAGCTTCATTATCATGCATATCAAGCACATAAAAATCAGCAGGTAATACAAGCTCATTGACCTGTACTAGAACATCCTCAACACCCCTTGGGGGTATGCACTAGAACGATCAGCAAGTTGAATTATAACACGAGTTTCTTTTAAAGGACCTAAATTAAGAGCATTGAAAATAGATAAAGGCATCACATTAATTGAGGCTCCTAAATCTAGCATGCATCTCTCGTACCTCGTGTTACCTATTCTTCATGGTATCGTGAAAATACGGGGATCTTTACACTTTGGAGGTACTTTTCTCTGCAAAATAGTGGAAACGTTCTCACTGACATTTATTTGCTCATCACCTTTCAGTTTCTTCTTATTAGTGCACAAGTCCTTCAAAAATTTTGCGTATCGCGGCACTTGTTTAATAGCTTCCAGTAGAGGTATGTTCACCTCTACCTTGCGAAAGACATCCAGCATCTCCTTCTTATGATCAGGCTTCTTGTTCTTTGATAATAACCTGCTAGGAAAAGGTAAAGTGTAAAAACATTGTTAGTTTTAACAGAATTGGCCTTATTTTGCTGTTGCTCATCCTTTTCTGTTACAATTGTCTCCTGTTCTTCTGGAATTATCACCAGCTCACTGTTCCTTCTTACTGGAATCTCTAATTGCTTGCCACTTCTAAGAACAATAGCACTGGCATTCTCCATAGGATTTCTAACAGTTTGGCTAGGTAGTTTCGAAGAACTTTGTGTTTGCAACCTGCCAAGAGCATCAGCCAACTTAGAGACTTGATTTTCAAGGTTCCTCAACCCACTTCGTGTTTCTTGCTGAAATTGCAAAGTACTGGAAGCCATCGTCTTCACAATGTCCTCAAGAGACATGCCAACAGGTTGTTGTTGTGGCATAGGTTGCTGCAACGGTGGTCTAGGTAAATACGGAGGTTGAGTCGTGTGAAATCCAGGTGGAGGAGTGAATGCTTACTGTTGATGGATTGGTGGTCTGAAATAAGGTTTTATTTGCTGCTGAGTGTTACCATACCTCAGGTTTGGATGATCCTTCCATCCCGAATTATAGGTTTGAGAGAAAGGGTCATATCTCCTTTGTTGTCCTTGAAAGCCCCCAATAGCATGTAGTTGTTCATCTTGTAGGCTTGGACACATATCAGTAGTGTGTCCTACTGTGAAACATATCTCACATGCCATGGCTTAGCCTTTTCCTATCACAACTTGTTCCACTAAGGAGGTGAGGTTGGCTACCAGCTGCTCCAGCTTAGAAATACCCACCTCCTTAACCTGATAAGATAGAGTTGGAACTCGATTCCTTCTTCCAGAATATTGAGAGTTAGCTGTCATGTTTGCTATGAGCTTCATTGCATCGGCATGTGTCTTATCACCTAGTGATCCACCGCTTGCCGCATCAATCATATTGTTATCATTGTACGTTAACCCTTCTGTTATATACTGAACTATAAGTTGCTCACTAATATGATGGTTAGGGCAGCTGTTGCATAATTTCTTAAAGCGTTCCCAGTACTCATGAACTGTCTCTGTGTCATCTTGCCTAATCCCACAAATATCCTTACGAATGTTTGCTGCAAGAGATGCCGGAAATACTTTGATAAAAATACTCGTTGCATTTTCATCCCAAGTAGTAATTGATTGTGCAGGGAGGTCATATAGCCATTCTTTTGCAGCATCAAATAACGCAAACGGAAACGCTTTCAACTTCAGTTTATCAAGTGTAACTCCATTGGGTTTCATTCCGGAACACGCTATATCAAATTCTTTAAGGAACATAGTCGGAATAGTCATGTAAGCCGAACGTAAGGAGCCATTTTCTTTGAAACCAGTGAAAGTGGGTAAAGCTCGGATAAAGCCGGGTTTTATCTCACATTCCGTCTGCTCATCTGCATAAACAATGCACTGTAAGTTGGGATCAAAAGTAGGAGTTGCTAACTTCTTCAAAGTGTGCGCCATCTCAAATTTAACTTATTCTTCCTCATTCGAAGATGAACTTTCACTAACAGGAAGTGGACTATGACACGCTTGCTCACGTTGCTGCTGAGCACGAGTCCTTTTCGTCACTATGAATGTTTGGTTCTTTGCTGCAAAATCTCGCAAGCGTAGGTGCTTAGAGTTTCTGTCACACATGCACAACAAAGAAACTAGATCACAAGTTAGTAAGAAAAGTTAGTAAATCACACAAGAAATAATATAATAAAAACGCCAAGTCCCCGACAACGGCACCAAAATTTGGTATGACTGTCGCGTGCCCACCACGATAACCAACTTATAACCTTATAGAAATGTAGTTGGGTAAGTCAGAGTTGATCCCACAGAGAATTGGATTTATTTTATTATTTCTTGTGTTGGTTAGAAACCCTTGTTTTTGATAGAATATCAATTAACTAAATAACCTACTAACTAGAAAATATCTACTAAATAACTAAAACAAAGAAAGGGATAACCAACAATAATAAAATAAGGATCGGGAGATATATTCTGGAATTGGAAAATTAATTGATCATCGAAGTAATAAATCATGAATAAAAATTAGACAAGCTATGCATACACCTTAACGTTAACCCAGAACACAAACAAGTATTCCAAACTTCCCTTAATTGCAAATAAACCAAACAAGCTCTTGGAATATTGTCTAACTAACTAACAATCTAGAAGAAGCTCTCTAGACTCGATTAATTAGCAGCATGAATGCTAGAAAGAAGTTAACTTAAGCCATAATCACACAAGCTCGAATTATGCAACTTAAAGGATTAAAATAACCATAGGTGTTACGACAAACTTTAGTTGCCAATCAAACACCTAGTTGCTACTAACGGATTTAACTAGGACAATTGCGTATCACAAACCAAAATCCTAGCAACTGAACTAACAAATAATACTAAAGATGGCCAGTCTAAAATATAATTTTGACAAGCTAACACAATAAAATAAGTTTATTAATCCAATCAAAGCATAAACATTCGGACAAGAAAGATCATAAATTTTTCATTCTCACAATTCAATAATCCAATACTAAATATATCTCCCTATCCTAAAAAAATTTAGCCTAACATATTAAGAACCAACTTATTATTCATTATTGAGAAATACACAATCTAAAAACTATATTAATAATCCAAATCCAATTATTAGTTGTATGGAGAAAAAGGAAAACTAGAACAAAACCTCCAAACTTGTAAAGTACCAAAAATTGCCGAAGGAAGCAAGATGTATTGCGCTGATATCGATAATTTGCTACTCTAATATGTTGTCTGTAATCGTTGCTGCTGTTCTGTAATCCGTAAATTGGGGTTAATCTGTACTCTGTAATTCCGCTGCAACTCCCACTATTCTCCTCCTTCAAACGCTGATGTCTATTCCGTGCTTTACTATTCTCCATATATCCAGAATTTTTCTTCCTCACAAAAAGACCTAAGTTTCCTAAACTTACTTTACTTTCCTAAATTAGTAAAGACTTGAAATTAGCTTCCAAAAATGAAAGCTAATTGTGTTGCTTTTGATGTGCTGTTGTTTGCTCCCCGAGAATAAGAAACTCTTCAAGTTTCAACTTCTCTCTTTTATTATTTGTCTTTTGTCTTTTCTGGCCACCAAGTTTATACAATTTTTCATCTTAGGATAATTGCACAAGCTAAACATGAGATCCAATTCCTCACAATATATGCCCAAGTACAAGAAGGAAAACGGGCTTCCAAATCTGGTTGAAAATTTATTGCTCAAATCATCTTCCTGCAGACAAATAAATAAAATTGTAGTAACTCATGTCTCCGAATAAAAATAACTTAAAAGTCCTTGTAAAATATAAAACTCAATGTTAACTTAAGGGTTTAAGATATTAAAAAATACATACTTTTACGACCCTATCTCTCCTCCTCCAACCAAGATGATGATGATGATGCCTCTGATGGAGAGGAAGAAGAGGATGATGAGGAGTTATTGTTATTTCCAGCTGTTTCCCCCTAGCCATTCTGATAAACTGCTTTTGCATTACTGTTCCCCCCCCCCTTTTTACAAAACATTCTCTTATGTAATTTGGGTTATCGTTTAACTTTGCTGGTTTGTATTTGGATAATTTGCGTTTGGTTATGGATTGTGAGTTGTGTGACTAACCTGATTTCTTGTAGCATGATGACTAGATTGGTAATTGATGCTACTATTTTTTAATTAGGCGATAACTTATGTGCAATGGATTTGTCTCTGAGTACTTTTTAATGATGCCAAAAGGGGGAAAATGAGTTTGAAGTTGAAGCGCCTAAATCTAGTATAGATTGAGTTAGTTCTAGTATAGTCAGTTTAACAAAAATAAAAAAAGAACAAAAAAAAGAGTCTTAGGAAACAGTTGAAATAGTTAACTCTTTCACCCTATGAGTCTTGTGTCAAGTAAGCTCCCTTAATGAGTTATTTGAGCTTTGGTTGAAGTTATCTATGTTTACTAACTTGCTGGTTGCAGGAAACTTGAATGAGTTTGTCATCATCAAAAAGGGGGAATTTATTGAGTCCCCTAGGTTTGAATGATGACAAACATATGCAGCGAACAATTGTTATTATAGAGGGTTCTAGGCTGTTAGGAAACAGCTGAGTATCCAACTGTTCCTGACTGTTAAATGAAACAATCAAAAGAATATTTGCTATGCTATGATGTGTTCTTGTGTAGCAAACATGTTATTCCAAGACTTGAAGCTAAGACGCCCTCTCAAAGTTGTTCGAGGAAAAGACAAAGTTCTTCATTGTTGATTCAAGGGAAACTTCAAGGATTGAAGTGCATGAAGATAGTTTAGGATTCTTTAATTGATTCTTCTTAGGTCTTCGTGTAATATGTGTGTATGATATTTCTAGTGAAATTTTTTGTGTTGTTCTTAAGTGTGAAATAGTAGGGTTTTGAATATGGAATCAGTTGGTTACATATTCAGAACACTACTAAGTAGGGTAACAGGTCTGGGTACCAGTTGCTTTACCAGATGATTAAACTGGCTGTTTTAGAAAATATTTACGGAAAAATATTTTCTTAAATACTTACCATAAAAAATGTTTGCCAGCCTTTAGAATCATTATTCAGTGTTTACTTGTCTTAAAGCGTGTGTATATCTTGGATAATATATTTCCTCCGAGAAAGATATTGTTCAAGATATACTTTCCATAACTTAGGATTATCATATCTTTGATATCTTGAGTTAGGGCACGCTTAAGGGTTAGACCTTGGTCTATAAATACTGAGTCAACACTAGAGGAAAAAAACCCAAGGGCTGCGGTCAAAAGGGGCCCAAGGGCTGCGTTTTTTGACCGCAGCCATTAGGCTAGCAGCCCTTGGCATTTAAGAAGGGCTGCGGTTTTTAACCGCAACCCTTAGCGCGTTAAGGGCTGCGGTCAGGGAAAAAACCGCAGCCCTTGCTGGATTAAGGGATGCGGTTAAGGGCTAAAACCGCAGCCCTTGGTGAGTTATATGAACACATTATCATCAACTTATATGAACACATTAAACCAGCCAAAATCAACAAACGACTAATTTCAACAACAAACACCACCGAAAATCAATCACAACGCACTAATCCAATCTCAACAAAACAGAATGTAGCAAAAACCAAACCCTAGCTCTAGATCTACCTCTACCACGCACTAAAAATCAAATCAAAAATCTCTAAACATCAATCACAAATCAACAACAAACCTAATTTCAATTCAAAAACAAACTTAATCACACAACAAATCCGATCCAAAAAAAAAGAGGAGAGGGAAAAAAGAAAAGAACCTGTAAGCTAACCGGCATAACCACCTCCCTCGACGCGGAAAGGAAAGGTCGACTCCAGAGCAAAATCCTCGTAGAATACTTTGTCAAAGCTGAAACGAATAAAAATCAGACACATCCAATTTTAGCAAAAAAAATCAACCAAATTAACTGAAAATAAGAAATGCGATTGAACAATTAACCTTGAAATTGAACGATTCGTTGTCGATGCGTTGAAGAGTGACGCAAGAGCCGTGATATCTGATCAATCTGGAACTCAAAGGAGTGAGAGTGTGTGTGGAGAAGAAGAATAAAAACCCTAATGTGAAGTAAACGATGAGCCAACTGAAGAGGAGGTAGCGCGAGCAACACCGCACGAAGGGCAAAGAGAGAGCGTAGCGCCGGAGGGAGGAGGTAGCGCCGGCGAACTGAAGGGGAGATAGCGTGGCAGGCTAAGGGTGGGGTGAGGAAGAGAAGTTAGGGTTTAGGTGAGAGAGGACGACGGGAGAGAGAGAGGATGAGAAGGGCTTGCGAGTGGACTTAGGGATGGGAATGAGTAATGACTAATAAACGCGGAATAATAAGGCCCAAGGGCTGCGGTTAGCCCAAAAACCGCAGCCCTTCACTTAAAGGGTTGCGGTTTTTAGGCCAACCGCATCCCTTTACTATTAAGGGCTGCGTTTTTCAAAGAACGCAACCCTTGCACTGCAGCCCTTGCGTTTTTTTCCACTAGTGCATGATTCTCCTTCACCTTTGATGTTCTCCCGCATTTTATTGAGTATTTTCGAGAGCCTACACATAGAGAACAGGTAAAATAGTTTCCTAAAATAGAGTACGCATCTCATAAAGCTTCATATTACTCTTTGTTTGCTTTGTAAGTGTAACAACCCTGAATTTCCATTTTCTTTAGAAAAGATAACAGAGTACAAAACATGGACAATTCAAGAGCTGTTATGCCGCGATTATTAAACAATTAATAAACGCAAGGCGAAAGATATTACTATTAATATATAAATTCATTATTAACTATTACAACTACAAAAAAATGTAATTAATTAATACATTCCTAAAATAAACCATAATTCTAATCTATTGCAGTGGAAGTATTAATTTAATAAATCTTCATCTAGGTGAAGTCAACGCTCTCACCCTAATATAAGCTAGTCACCATCAAGCTCTGCACATTGAAGACATGTAATATCAGCCAAAAGGCTGAGCAAAATTTCATACCAATAACAACTTTGAAATATCCAATGTGCGGGTGGAATACATACATAGTATTCCATAAAATCATTTCACCTGTACAACATTCAACTTGAATATAATAGACACTGTTAACTCAACATACTTCCATACTCGAGGAATACCGCTTACCGACAACCCCACAATTTAATTAAAACTTGGTAACAATGAGGAACTTCCTCCTTTTCATAATCTCAACTTGTCTCACGAGGAACTTCCTCCTTTTAATAATCTCAAACTTGTCTCACGAGGAACTTCCTCCTTTAAAATAATCTCATAAATTATTTTGATATAAATATCGTCAAAACAATTAAAAGCTCCATAATAGCATCGTAAAAACGATTCCAAACTCAATATAAATCACAAATCAATATGAAATACTTTCTGAAATAATCTATACAAGCTTAGTATGAAATTTTACCTTATCAGCAACAATAGTCAACGAATCTCAAATTTTAAGTCAAAAAGGTTCCTCTACAAACCCATGATCTACAATATAATAACATAATATAAGTGACACTCGGAGTACCAAGAGTTGACTCGGCTCTACACGTACAGTCTAAGGCAAAACTACTTGTATTATCGTATACACACTATAATTATAAGGATTCAACAACAACAAAAAAAAAGTAAAAACTAAAATCAATCAAACAATACAGAGTACTTTGTCATAGTGTAGCAGCATATTGCGTGCAAACCATCAAACACCTAGCAAATATACATATAAAATTAAATGGTAACAAGATTAAAGAATATTAATACTAGTATTAAAATCTAAGATGGTTTACACTATGCACATATTTTCATTATACATCAAACTCAACCCACTAATACAGAGGTTTCCAATTCGTGTGCAAAACTTGGTTAGCAAACACATATTACAAGTGGCAACAAAGACCAAATACTAATGATACTTATGTATTTTGCCATGGAGTACTAACGCAGCCATGTAGGTAATTGACTTACTTTATTCTAATGATACCAATGCTCATACAACTACTAGCAAATTACTTGTCAAAGCAAGGTAAATCCCGCATACAAGAATCTGTAATGTTAACTTTTATTTACACAATTTCAGATTGTATATAAATGTTGACATAAGCATAAAAATTAATAACTAGAACAGAATAAACAACCACATGAACCAATTGCACAGAATTTAGTATAAAGAAATTTCCCCCAATTCAATTTATTCAAGAACCCTAATTTAACAAAACACCAAATTCAGAAAAATCAATCATATACAAATTAGACTTAGGATTATAACTTACTTGATTAAGGTGAAGTAATAGGGTGAAACTACTCTATAAAAGAATCCAAAAATCTCCACTTCGATCCGATATACGACCCGAAAAACGCAAGCCCAAGAACCATTTCTCCTCTTTGAAAAAGCCATAAAAATCGAGAACTATTGAAGATGGATGAATCACGGTTGGCGTATGATAATGGTTGATGAAGATTTTTGTAGTTTTAATGGTTTCATTGGTTGAAGCAAGAAGTAGAAGAAAGAAAGAAAGAAAATGAATGGTGGTCTCTTGGGTTTTGGAGGAGTAGCACTGCAGTTGCTCTCTAATTTTCCTTTGTTTCCTTTTTTTTTTCTCTCCTTATAATACTAATAGGATAGGTATTGTGTACTTAACCTAGTAAATCTAGGAATTTGTTTTTGACCCCTTTTAAGGTAAAGTCAACATAAGAGAAATAAAATATATTTAATAAAATAATATTTTAAATTATTTTTATAAACTAAGATAATAAAAATAATTACTAAACAGTATAAAAAAATACGGGGTATTACAATCTACCCCCTTTAAAATAAGTTTCGTCTCGAAACTTAAAGTATTACTCAAATTGTCAAACTTATACTCTTGTTTCTGAAAACGGCTCATTAACTCTATAGGTTAGCCCAACTACTATTACTCTGGATAACATCTCCAACAACCAAATCATTTCGGAGAACATCTCCGGCAACTAATTCACTTTCTCATAGATCAATTCAATTGATCACCTTTATAACCAACCAATCATTCCAACTAATATATTCATACCATAACAAGTAGAACCAACACCTCATAGATCAAATCATACAACTATTTCAACTAAAAATGTTCATACTATAAGAAGTAAAAGATGCAACATATTACAAGGTTTACCATAATACTTTACCATAAAACTTCTAGTCATACACGAATTATGTATACTTTAGACATTAAGGTATACATCACATATGAAATCATAACAACTTTTAGCACCAAACACACAATCGGCACGAAATCCACCCTCCTAAAAGGAAGTTACGCCCTCGTAACTAACAATAACATGAACAAGAGATGGGGACACATGACATCCTCGGTCTTATGAGTAGTTCCTCGGTGTTGTGGTTTGACCATAAAACCTTTACTATCCATTTCTCAACCCTACGGGTCTTACTGATCTATTGGTCTAGAGGCTCAACTATCCTTTCAAGGATCACATATGGACCGATAAACTTGGGAATCAACTCCCTTACTAAGGCTTAGACACGACGGGAAATAATCTAAGTCGAGCTAAACCGAACTACTACCGTCACACTCGTTAGACTATGTCGTAGAGTGTGGAATTCAATTAATAACTACACTATGGTTCACATGTGCTTTAAATAATAACATAGGATTTTCTCGAAAATCCGGCAGATTTTCCTTTGTAAAATGGACAACTCGAAATGAGAAAAGGTGTTCTAAACCTGTTACAATCACAATACATAAAAGCATTTCCAAATCCAGTACTCAACGCTTTCGCAGAGCAACAACTAACCCGAACCGAGAGTACTATTTCCCTTATAAAAATAGAAGTAAAGACTCATACAATATGAACTCACTATTACATGGTTGGACGTACTCGCCTAAAAAAACGTAAAACAATTCACAACTCGACGTCTAAAACTTCAACTTGAAGTTATTATAACATCACAATCACCAAGACATACCACAAATGGCAAAACAAAATACTTTAACGGTCTTAGCAACATTGGGCTGAGTCCTAACCCATAAACATTCATAGCACGTGTTTTGGAGTTTATGACTCTCACGTAATCAATGACACCACGACAATCACATCAAAGCACACTAAGCATTTACATTCAAAGAGTACTTAAATAACCTTACGCGTGAATATGGACACAACCAATTTTCTTTCTTTCAAAACGATTCTTTATTGGAAATCCAATAATAAATGACCCTTTTATAGAACTCTTGTTTTGCAAAAACTTTGCTCAATCATTCTTACTGTCACAACAGTCTTTTAGACACGAAGTATCAACATGCTAAGCTCTATTGCTTTAAAACAATTTCTTGACGGGCATCCAATCAATCCAAATAATAAGGCATATATTTCCGATACTAGGGTGTTGAGGTTTGAAACCTCTATCAATGGGGTCGAACATAACCCTGACAACAAATGTGGAATTTAAAATCTCCAGCATTGGTTTGACTCATAGTCCTGGCAGTGGGGGCGTGGAGGCTTGAAACCTTCACCATGGGGCCGGCCATCCAACTATTCACTTTACTTGGGTCGAAACCCAGACAAGTTCAAAGCACATAACACGATTTCAAATATTCTTTACTAAACACCAAGGCTCCTATTACTTGGTAACACTCAAAACACATCATAGAGTAGTAGAAAGCTCCATTTAGAGACCTTCAAGGCTCACAATCCGTGGGAGACTTGCCCCCTGTCAAAACTTTTCAAAAACGTGTTCTTAACTTTTCCAAAATTCACTTAAATCGTTGTAGAAAAACCATTTCTAGATCGATTCAGAAAATGATATGCCCTATTTACATGAAACTAAAGCTTACTTTATACAAAACTCCTTTTTAGAACCATGTCTCAAAACTAACACACCATAAACCGTTCACACACTATACTCTCACGAAATAAAATTTCAAGTCATGCATGGATACGTGAATCACATGAACTAATGACTCCATCAACAATAATGGTGGTATTACCCTTGCCTACCGATACTCAACACTCCAAACATAGCAATCAAGAGTTAACCTAAACTCAATTCTCAAGGTTCATGAAATAGATATGGTCCACTATACTTCCTTAGTTTCTATTAAATTCATTAGTTTCGACCCAAACAACTAGTCATAGACTTGCGACATGATATACTTAATCCTTACTCACTTAAAACTGAATCAAATTAATCAATTACAAACTTTAACCACTATAATAACTTAGTCTCATTCTTCGGACAAGACTTAAGTAAATTGAGTTTGCGCACATTAAACCATTCCTAATGGCCTCTAGGTCATTAAGGACGCTTTATTCCACTTTAAGTGGGCGTCTAACGCCCCAGGGCGACACAAAGGAGAGCTTGTTATAAGTTATAACCAAGCTGTCTCGAGGTTCTTAACCAATTAACATGGTACAACTATAACTACACAACTACAGTCATTTCATTAGACAAATGCAAGAAACATTGGAATTTGTAGCTTGTCATTTAAGATTAGTGAGTACCAATCAAGAACTTTGCAATGACTTTAACCCAAAGTCTTAGATTACTTCATCTTATACTCCTGTCATTAAACTCAAAGAGAAGAGACTCTCTTCGTTAAACTCGCTAACCATTTTAGTGTTATTAGACCTTGATCACTACTAAACGAATCACATAACGAGGAACTATATGTCCCACCATCGACATGACTCGAGTTGACATTATGCCTTGCATATGTCACCACTCCATAGCCTTACTAGATACATGACAGTTACTAGTTGTTCTATAATAGTCTCAAACCGACTCCTTGACACCGACAAATAAACAGTAATTCTTTACCAGGGTCAAACGGTTGACCCTTAACATGTTATGAGCTGACTCTGACTAGTCACTGGTATGCTACGAGAAACCGACCCACTTGGACTAATTCATTTTCCTTAAGCTATCCACTTCACCACGAATACTCCAAGAAAGTCAACAGAACACGACAACTTACAGTAAATAGTCATCTCATGACTCGCTAGATTACTTTAAACTCACGTAAATAAGGTCTATAGGCATGACCAAGATAGCTAATAACTCGAGTTTCAACTCTTGTTATAGCCTCAACACACAATCATACAATAACAAGTCAATTCATAACACTTAGTCAACAAGACTAGCATATCCAAGACATAACCAAACCATTCCTTGTAAGGTTTTGAATTAGCAATTCATACCAGCTACAATTCCTGCATGCCATCACACAACTCAATCAGTTTGCAATTCAAGAATCTAGTAGTTAATCACTAAACATTCTCAAGGCCAAAAGATGGACAAAGTACGGGAGGTGGGTGGGTCTAACACCACAACACACACAAGAGCAAAAAAATAAAAAGGAGTGCCACTTTGAATGGAATAAGGCTCACCCTTATCCACTATAATAGTTCGTCCTCATGCGAAAATAAAAACCGAAAAATGAAATAGGTGACGATTGAAATTAACATCAAGACGGAATGTCATCCCAGAGTTCCCGTAAACAAATAGAACTAAATTTCGCATCATGCGACTCAAACTTGAACTTATAGCACACTCTCGGCTATGCACCAACTTAAAATCACAACCCAAACAAGGATATACTTGAAATGGTTTACCTTTACTAGCCAATCATTCCAAACATGGAAGCAAGCACAACTTAACTTGAGTCAAACATGGAACTCAACTAGTTCCACACTTACCAAGCTCATTGACTTTATCAAGTCAACATCCACATAAGAGTGATCCACAACAACTACCATACACAACCACATGTAATCCCTTACTTCCCATATCTCAATCTTACCTCGGCTTTTCAAATTTATTATTATTTTTTTTAATACTTTTATTTATTTGGTCTTACTTAGGGTCACAACCGCAAGGTTACAACTCTAGGCACAACCTACGAGGTCATAAAAATCTACCTCAAGGTAGGGATTGATCCAACTTCCAATCAAAACAATGATTAAAACTTTCGTACATTATTCTTCATCATTAACACGCACCCCGGCCGCTGGCGGTCTTAATGGTGATGAACAATCCACGTAGGGAGAGGTACATTCTCCTAAAAACATAGTTTCAAAATAAACAAAGGAATTTGGAGATCCCGGTAGGTTCTAAACCGATGGTCACAACTCTAGGTCTCAATCCTAAACCACAACTAAAGGTTAACCTTTAGGGCTAACCTAAGGCCCTACACCTTGGCACTAAACTGGTGGCTAATCCTCCAGACCACTCTAAGCTCAACTCTAGGCTCTAGCCATAAACACGAACCTGGCTCTGATACCAACTGTAACAACCCTGAATTTCCATTTTCTTTAGAAAACATAACAGAGTACAAAATATGGACAATTAAAGAGCTGTTATATATGCCGCGATTATTAAACAATTAATAAACGCAAGGCGAAAGATATTACTACTAATACATAAATTCATTATTAACTATTACAACTACAAGAAAATGTAATTAATTAATACATTCCTAAAATAAACCATAATTCTAATCTATTGCAGTGGAAGTCTTAACTTTAATAAATCTTCATCTAGGTGAAGTCAACGCTCTCACCCTAATATAAGCTAGTCACCATCAAGCTCTGCACATTGAAGACATGTAATATCAGCCAAAAGGCTGAGCAATATTTCATATCAATAACAACTTTGAACTATCCAATGTGCAGGTGGAATACATACATAGTATTCCACAAAATCATTTCACCTGTACAACATTCAACTTGAATATAATAGACAACCTTCAGTAATTCAAATCCACTTTACTTTCTTTCTAAACCATTCTGTAAAACTTTCAAATATAACTCCTATGAAATCTGTGAGCAGGAAGTAATAAAAATCCAATGAGCTAGCTAGGCTCACTAGATAAGGTAAACACCAAAGTCCCTACTATGCATACCCCTAACTTGATAACATATCAAGAAGGAAGACGAATGGCAAGAGTATTGATCAATATACTCCCAACTACTAAAATAAATTGTTGAGACACTGTTAACTCAACATACTTCCATACTCGAGGAATACCGCTTACCGGCAACCCCACAATTTAATTAAAACTTGGTAACAATGAGGAACTTCCTCCTTTTCATAATCTCAACTTGTCTCACGAGGAACTTCCTCCTTTTAATAATCTCAAACTTGTCTCACGAGGAACTTCCTCCTTTTAATAATCTCATAAATTATTTTGATATAAATATCGTCAAAACAATTAAAAGCTCCATAATAGCATCGTAAAAACGATTCCAAACTCAATATAAATCACAAATCAATATGAAATACTTTCTGAAATAATTTGTACAAGCTTAGTATGAAATCTTACCTTATCAGCAACAACAGTCAACAAATCTCAAATTTTAAGTCAAAAAGGTTCCTCTACAAACCCATGATCTACAATATAATAACATAATATAAGTGACACTCGGAGTACCCAGAGTTGACTCGGCTCTACACGTACAGTCTAAGGCAAAACTACTTGTATTATCGTATACACACTATAATTATAAGGATTCAACAACAACAAAAAAAAAGTAAAAACTAAAATCAATCAAACAATACAGAGTACTTTGTCATAGTGTAGCAGCATATTGCGTGCAAAACATCAAACACCTAACAAATATACATATAAAATTAAATGGTAACAAGATTAAAGAATATTAATACTAGTATTAAAATCTAATATGGTTTACACTATGCACATATTTTCATTATACATCAAACTCCACCCACTAATACAGAGGTTTCTAATTCGTGTGCAAAACTTGGTTAGCAAACACATATTACAAGTGGCAACAAAGACCAAATACTAATGATACTTATGTATTTTGCCATGGAGTACTAACACAACCATGTAGGTAATTGACTTACTTTATTCTAATGATACCAATGCTCATACAACTACTAGCAAATTACTTGTCAAAGCAAGGTAAATCCCGCATACAAGAATCTGTAATGTTAACTTTTATTTACACAATTTCAGATTGTATATAAATGATGACATAAGCATAAAAATTAATAACTAGAACAGAATAAACAACCACATAAACCAATTGCACAGAATTTAGTATAAAGAAATTTCCCCCAATTCAATTTATTCAAGAACCCTAATTTAACAAAACCCCAAATTCAGAAAAATCAACCATATACAAATTAGACTTAGGATTATAACTTACTTGATTAAGGTGAAGTAATAGGGTGAAACTACTCTATAAAAGAATCCAAAAATCTCCACTTCGATCCGATATACGACCCGAAAAACGCAAGCCCAAGAACCATTTCTCCTCTTTGAAAAAGCCATAAAAATCGAGAACTATTGAAGATGGATGAATCACGGTTGGCGTATGATAATGGTTGATGAAAATTTTTGTAGTTTTAATGGTTTCATTGGTTGAAGCAAGAAGTAGAAGAAAGAAAGAAAGAAAATGAATGGTGGTCTCGTGGGTTTTGGAGGAGTAGCACTGCAGTTGCTCTCTAATTTTCCTTTGTTTCCTTTTTTTTTTTTCTCTCCTTATAATACTAATAGGATAGGTATTGTGTACTTAACCTAGTAAATCTAGGAATTTGTTTTTGACCCCTTTTAAGGTAAAGTCAACATAAGAGAAAAAAATATATTTAATAAAAGAATATTTTAAATTATTTTTATAAACTAAGATAATAAAAATAATTACTAAACAGTATAAAAAAATACGGGGTATTACAGTAAGAAAGCGTGAGTTAAGAGAAATTATTTGTATTGAATCTCTAACAAAGGGATTAGAGATTGGGTAGCGTTTGTGAGTTCATTCACGAGTGCTTGTGAGTTCAAGTGCGAAATAGCACACTGGAGTTAGTGTGGGGTGTGTTGTTTCCCTGGAGTAAGGGAAACAGGAGAGTGCGAGAGAATTCTTATTTTTCAGAGCTGATTAATAAGAAAACTATCGTAGGAGGATGTAGGCCCTAATTTGGCTGAACCTCGTTAAATTTGTTCCCCCTTAAATCGAAAAAATTTGAATTTGTGACCAGATCGTTTAAGTACTCAATTCACCCTCCCCCTCTTGAGTACATTGCAAACCTTCATTCGCCCTAGATGCGCATTAGTGACGATAGGCTCAACTCCGTATGGGTCGGGTGTTACAAAAGGTATCAGAGCCAGGTTACACCACACAAGAACAACACACCAACCAGCGAGCAAATGAATCAGGTACACATAACCAAACAGCAATAGAGGCAAGCCAACCAGAACTGACGAGGCAAACAACCAAGGAGTTAGAACAATACAGTAGAAGCCAAATAAACACAACGTCTTAAAGGATCGGATAAAATTCTCCAACTTTTTAGAGTGGTTATGATACCATGTCAAACTATGGAAAATATTGAAGGAAATGGCTTATCCTTTCATTAATTATAAACACAAGAATTTATAATACGAATATACAATCTTAAACCCAACTATACATCAACTGGAGCTAGGAAACTATGCTGTCCAAAATTAATTAGAATTCTGGTGTTCCTAGAATTTCTTGCAACTAACAATATCTTAGCTACACCCTTAATCAGGGAAGAAATTGATTTTATTGTCTTTAAAGAGAAAGGGAATACATAATGCAGAATTAGGCAAAAAAATAGTTAAAAGGTGTATAAATTGTCCTTCTAATCAACCTTAACGAAATAAGCCAAAAATAGGGCCCAAAATAGAAAAAAGGAATGATAAAGCCCATATACCTTGTTGGGTCATTCGAACCGCCATATAACATGTTTAAAGCATTGCGACAACAATGATGATGTGGCGTCAATCGTGATGAAGAGCAAGCAGATCATGAACCTTTCGTTTATGACATTGAAGAGCATAATTGATGTGATATGAATATGTCGATACGAAGCAAAAGATGATTATTTATAAGAAAAAAAAATTATAAGTATCTAGAAAGTGAGATAATATATTAATGATGGTATAATATCTGTTAACGTTGCATAATTTTTTTTGCGACTTGGCGTCGACATAATCGTTGACAGTGATATAATTGTGCACCTCAAGTTTCATTTTATTACGCAAGTCAATATTTACCCCTCCAATTTGAGGGAGAGTATAATATAGTATGTGATAGTAGGAGTCTAGTATTAAGAAATAATATTAAGGTTAATATGATATTATCAGGAGATATAACTAAACTTAGAAGTCTAAGATTAGGAAAGTCTTTAGAGAACAACATCGTGAAATCGTATAAATATGTTTTCCATTGATAAGAGAATGAGTAGCTAAAAATTCAGTGACCAATATTTAGACATGGTATTGGTTTCCAAAGAGAAATATATGTCACCTTGTGAAACAATATTCTGTCTTAAAAAAAAAAGGATGTGGTATCACCAAACTAATGCTTAAGAAGATTAGTTCTCTCTTTGGCCTTGATCACAATAGGGCTTCTTACAACATGCTTACCATCTGACCACACCAAACTTCCGAATTGGTAATCAATAGGAAGATGATTGACATCTCCAGAAAACACAAGTTTGAAATTTATCTCTTGATCTTTTTTAGAGAATACCAACGTCTTAGGCTCCACTACAATTGAAATCCCAGGTGGTGCTTCTATGTGTGCCGTATAAGTGGCCGGTTGTGCAACATTTTTCAACTTTCGAGTAACACTTGCGGTACCTGAGAACTTAGGAATAGCAATAGAAGGATAGTTGAAGTCCAAGAGATTATAGGACTCCGGACACTTGTAAGCGTATTGTTTGGTGAAAGTTTTTATCATGGTACTATTAATATGGTGTGCACACAGGAAGTCAATGTAATCATTTAGGGTCAGGTCATAAACAAGCCCAGGGTCCATGGCTCGGTTTGGTTGTACCAGACCTGCGCCGAAACCAAATGGTGTAGCCTCGTGCACCATATCATCTTCAAGCATTATCATCTCACTGTTGTCCAGTGGGTTTGCTGCAAAGATTTATACAAAAAAGTTATTCTAGGAAAATAACGGATCAGATTAGGTTGGACTGGATCAGATCAAATTTAAGACTTTAGGACAAATCCTAGAGAGGGAAATTTAATTAAGTACATGTACAATTAAGTATTATTACCCCATACAAAATGCAAATGAATACCTGTAGTCATGAGAGCAGATTTGATGGCGCTTGTGGTCCAGTGAGGATATAATTTTCTAAGAAGTGCAGCAATACCGGTAACATGAGGAGCTGACATTGATGTTCCGCTAAATGGAAGATAAGTGTCGGCCATAGCAACATGTGGATCTTGTGAATAAGCAGCGATAATACTTACCCCGGGAGCTATTACGTCAGGCTGTTATAGATTATATATGAATATTATCATTATAAATAATACATATAAATGGATTTTGATAAATACATGCAACCTTAAATATTAAAATTCAGGATATCTTGTATCATTATTCTTTAAATAATAGTTGCAACACTCTAGTTTTCACGCTTGCAAACATACAATTTTAATTTGACAACTAATTAATATTTTGGATTATACACCATTAGTGAATACTCCCTCAGTTTTTTTTATCTTTCTCACTTGGAATCTTGACACTATTCATACTTAGAGACAACCTTTGCAAATTTTTCAATTTATAAGAAAATATATAGTCATGTGGGTTCTTGTTTGATTCGTCTCAATTAGTGCTTTATATATTCAATCGTTATAATTTTTACTAATACATAATGAAATATATTTAAGTTCAAAGAGGTGCATTGGGAGACGCGCACGGAAAAGTGAATGATAAAAAACAGAGGGAGTATCATAGAAAGCTGTCATTTTGTAAATATATATCGACATAAATCCAATAACATCTTATATACCCCCTTTGCTTCTTTTTGCTTTTCGTAATTGATTTTTCACGTTTCCCAATGCACATTTTAGATCTTAAGTATCATTAATTACGTATTAGTAAAATTATAAAAGTTTGATAATGTGCTCACTCAGAAGAAAAAAGTAAGACCCACATGACTACTTTTCTTTTCTCTATTAGAACAATTTTAGAAGATTCTCTTAACTTTTGAATAGCGCCAAAATTCCAAATAGGAAGAACAAAAAGAAATCGAGAGAAAACCAAACTTGGGCTAGAGATTAGTGAATACTCTCTGTCCAATGCAAGTATAAAAATAGTGCAAAAATCAATACATTCAGCCAATAAAAATTGGATGTTGTATAGTTTTTCCTAAATTTTTGTTTCTATATAAAAGGCACACATACATTTTTCAAGAGCTTGTTTTCACCACTAATAACTCTTATAATGTGAGGAAAAAAAATTAGTCCCTCCGGCCCCAACACATTGACTTTTAAACAATTCACATAACTAATATATAAAATTGCATGTCAATATATAATGTGTTATTAGAGTTATATCAATGTATATATTGAATAATATGATTAGAGATATTAAGGCCCTATTTTTTTGGATTGAACTAATGGAAATTCAGTTTAGTTTAGTTATGTTCTGACAAATTTAGTTAAGCTCAATTCAGTTCAGTCTAGTTCAGTTTAGTTATGACAAGTTCAGTTCAGCTTAACTCACTTAAATTGTAATTATTATTATTACTTGATTTATAATAAAAATAAAAATAATAATAGTAGTAGTAGTAGTAGTAGTAGTAGTAATAATAATAAAAAAAAAAAAAAAAAAATAATAATAATAATAATAATAATAATAAAATAATAAAATAATAATAATAATAATAATAATAATAATAATAATAATAATAATAATAATAATAATAATAATAGGAAAGAGAATATGGTTGTGAGATAGTGTAAAAAGTAGTGGGTCCATATAGTGAGGCAAGTAGGAAATAGAATATTAAATTTGTTTGCCCAAAATGAAACAAAGTAGAAATGGCAAGAATTTTATGGAACGCCCTTAAATGAAAAGTGGGAAGAACTTTATGGAACATAGGGAGCATATGAGAAGAATCAAAAGGATCAATGTGCATATTTTTTGAACTATATACACATATTACAGTTTTCTAATTACAAATACTTGTTCTTGAATGAAAAGACGCACATTCTGTTTGAAAAAAATGCACATCAGAAAAAGTTGCACATGTAATACAATAATAGCATAAGTACAAAAGTTATCCTAAAAAATTATTTTTTATTTGAAGAATCTTCTTATTTGATCCTAAATTAATTTATATGTATATTATTTTTATTAAAAGTTGTTGTTGTTGTTTTTGCTACTACTACGTTACTACTATTTCCTCCATTGTTTTAGTTGTACCATATTAATTCTTTACACAATTCATATATTCTATTTTGACCTTTATCTATTATTTGTGCTTAAGGAATAATATAGTCAAGTGATGTATTACATGAAGATATAATAATGAAGATTGAAGATCTTAATTAGTTTTTATGTATTATTATATGCATGTTATGTGAAATTTCTAGATTGGTCTTTATGCTATGACTATGGGAACCAGTTGGGTCAGTATTCATAAAACTATTAGTTCAAGGAATTAGATTGTTAAATCTATTCACTTGACAGTTTTCAAGTTGATGTTTTAAACGATTTTTAAAAATACCGAAGATGCTTTCTTAGTGTATTATTGGTAAACATATATGCCAACTTCGAGGAATAGAATCATATTATTTAGGTGAGTGATTTCAGAAAATTACTCTAAGACATTATCAGGTGGTCGGATCTCTAACTCTAATCTTCATAAATAGTCGTTGAACATCTTTTAAGATGCACATAAAAAGCTGGCAGCTTTGATAAAGTACAGGCTAGCTATGAAGATTGGAGCTAGTGAAGAGACCCTCACCATATTGAAATTACATGGAGAACACGGCAAATATAATATTTTTAGAAAAAAGAATTACCCTTTTCTTATATATTTAGATAACAGTTTGTTGTCATATTTTAGAAATTAAGGTCATGGAAGTTAATTTATACAAAGTGAAGGGTCACCATCTATAATGAAGAAATAAAATTTCCACCATCTAGAATATTGGAAAACACAGGGTCACCATCAAGAATTTCCGTAAAAAAAAACTACCATAAAGAATCGTTGTGGTCATGTTTGGGGAACAACATGCGCAAAGGGGCATCATTGACATTAAAAAAGGACATAGGATTATCCAATGTATTACGCGAGAACACAAGGATATTAATGATATTAAAATCACAGTATTATCTAATGATTTCACTCTCATATTTTTATATTTTACTCTTAACACTGCAAATTATTATTAATTGAATAATACCAATTAAATGAAGGTAAACAAGCAAAACAAACCTTCAAAATCTCGGGAGTGATTGTGTTAGGACCTTTAGACGAGAAATCGGCAACAACAGGAGCTGGCATCATCTGCAACTCAGTCCTTGCGTTGGTAAATAATGCTGTTGGAGTCCTGTGATTTTTTAATAATGTACATTGTGATTTACAACTTAGAATTTTGATGAAAAATGTATCTTGAATAACGTTTTCAGAGGAAATATAAAGCGAGTGCTAGTACTGTAGTAGTAGTAGTTCAGAAGTAGTAGATACTAAAAAAATGTATGCATCTCATATATGCTGTTGTCAATGTCTTTTTTTAACGGAAAATTTCAAAAGAGTTACCAAAATTTCGAATAATAAATTGTGGAAAGAACCATAATATGTAGACGATCTTCTCAAAAAAAATTCATTACTAAAAGGTCTTATTTAAATTGAAGTAAGGTATACATTAAGGAGAATAATGAGACGAATAATTACAAAAATTAGATAGAGGTGGTGGTTGAGGGCATGACATACTAATGATATAAGGAAATAAGAGAAAAAGGGGGATTATATTACAATAATTCCTTCCTCTGATCCTCCTCACATCACTATTATCTCATAAGATCCCCTCTATCGTTGACCACATCAGCTCATGCAACTTTGTTCTTTTTATTCTGTAGCCTATTTACCATGATCCCGTTAATTGATACATGTATTATCCACAAGGCCACCCTTCAACTACATGCTTATAATTAAAAACAATATGACAAATAATAAAACATACGAAATAATACAACTGATGTTTCGTAATCAACGGTTGGCAGCTAGTTGTTGGCTGTTTTCTTCGACTTGTTTGACCAAATATTTGGTTATTGGTTGTTTATAATGTGTTTGGTAAAAAGATTTGTTGCTATTGGTTATTTGATGCAATATAAAAGCAATAATCAATATAAAATGAGGTGATTATCCTTTTTTATACTTTCGGTTGAAAAACAACATTTCAACTTTTTTTAAGGTTGTCTACTTAGCACTTTTTTTAGCTTTCGATCACATAAAAATTCAAAAGCCAATAAATAAACTACCTAAAATGTCATTTACCAACTAGCATATTAGTAGCTTTTAAAAAAAATACTACCCATAGTAATAGATTGGTTTGTCAACCATTGAAAGGAATTTAAACTTGCCTTGTAGAGTTGATATAAGAAAAAATAGTTTGAGCATCTTTATAGGTAATGTGCGCTGTGGGGAGCTGCTGAATAGTGTCAGGAAGCAATTTAGATTCAAGAACTTGGCTATTTGCTGCGATTATGCCGATGGCTCCAGTTTTTGCTGGCTCTATGCTCAGAGTGGATAACTCCCCAGGTTCCACGAGACAAACTAAAATTTTCCCGTTTACCTTCACTGGATCAAGAGTTCCAGGCAAACAATATGATCTAAATAGTATATAAATACAAAAAAAAGTTAATTAATGTGATCCATCGTATAATTAGTTAATTATTATAATCAACAATTTACAATAACCATGGATGAAGTACAATTAAGCTCCACAATATTAATTGTTTTTCCAAACTTATGTAAAGACGAATTAATTATTAATAAAGTGAACAATGTATGTAATAATTTGCTTATAACAATGTGAGTTTAATTTAAATATATAAACAAGAAAGACACAATGAGATGACCCATGAGAATTTAATTTATAACTCACGCATTAGTCACATCAGCATGAATATTGCGGGCGTCAGCACCACTAATTAAAGGATAAAATGTGTTGTTGCTTTCTGGATCCATATATCGAGCTGCCTGCATAAATTAATTTGAATCAAATTTGTTTATACTGCAAGATAGATTAAACTAACCTACTAAGCTAGTAGTTACTTAAGTCATTGATTTAGTCAACAGATAACATATCATCTCATGTACGTAAGACCACATTATAACTTATGATATCCTTAACAACACACAATGCTATTTAGGAATAAGTTATGCCATATTTTAATTAATAAACTAGTTATTAGGCCCGGGCTATGCCCCGGGTAAGAAAAAATTTCATTTATTAATATTGTACTTTGATATGATAACACTAAATACAACTTGGTCTAGTGGTTAAAACTTTAGTACATGAACTTGAGGTCACGGGATCAAAACCTATACTATGCAATTTCTAATTTTTTTTATTGTACATGGATTACATGAACTAAAACTCCCTAGGGAGAGCGCCACGTGGCACCGTTCCTGGTTTACGCACGCATTTTAATATATTAGTATAGATTAAGGGAAAAGAAGATTGCACTATCCTACGTAACTATATACATTTTATAGAAAATGTTATGAAATAGTACATACCTTAATCTTTTGGTGGTTGCCTAAAAAGATATAGCATGTAAATTCTCTATCCATAGTACCGGCGGCAACAGTAAGCACCCAAGGAGCTGGATTAGAGATAGTAGATGGCTTTGGTCCTTCATTTCCGGCGGAAGTAACAACAACGATGCCGTTGGCCATAGCGTGGAAGGTAGCAATTGAAGAAGCATCCTGGAAATAGTAATCCCCTGGTACCTTCAAGTCGTCGGAGCCGTATACTGTTGCTGCTGCTGATAAATTAATGACGTCAACTCCGTCCGCTATTGCAGCTTCCATAGCTGCCAATGAATCCATGTAAGATCCATCCATGGCTATACTAGAAATATTTCCAGAAATAATATGAGTTTTCATTTCTGGCCACATTGCTTTGTAAGAAACCACCCGTGATCTTGGAGACCCGCCTCTTACAACTGCATTGTTTATATCCAACATTTGAAAACATAATGCATCTGTTCTTGACACAGGGACAATATTCCCACCCGCGGTCGATAATGTATGGGACCCATGGCCTCCCATGTCTCGAGGGCTTGGCTTCATGTCCGTGGTTACATTATTTAATGCAAGCATTTCCGCCAAACCTTTGAAAAAATATCTCGCTCCAATAAGCTTCCTATCCATTCACCATAACAACAACAACAAGATGATAAAGAACAACAACAACAACAACAACAACAACAACAACAACAACAACAACAACAACGACAACAACAACAACAACAACAACAACAACAAAGAACATCAACAACAACAACAACAACAACAACAACAACAACAACAACAACAACAACAACAACAACAACAACAACAACAACAACAACAACAACAACAACAACAACAATAACAAACACAACAACAAACACAACAATCACAACCACAACAACAACCACAACAACGCTAATGTTAACAAGTACCAACTGACCTGTTGCATTTGAATGTTGGATCATTTTCATTGGCACATTGCCCTTTAAATTTTCTAGGAATGGGACCAAAACCATCATCCGAAAAGCTCTTTGATTCAGGCCAAACACCTGTCACAATGCAAGTTCACCAACTATAGAAGTTCAGGAGTACTTCAAACATGTGCACCACACTTCTACACATTGATGTGACATATGAAGTAAATAAGTAGAATCAAATAATTAGTCTTCTTTTGATTGGCTAATGAAAAAATACCATGTTGTACATATATAGAGCAACTCCTCGTAGTGAAAGAAAATTTTATCTGGTAAAACATCTTGCATGATTTACTTATGTTCTACAATTTTTTTTCGTTTACTTACAATTACATTACGATCGCAATTTCTATATAGAATCACTCACTATAATGAAGATACATAGTTTCTTTGTTTGTTTTATATAGGATCGTAAAATGAATAATAAAATAATTTGAAGGTAGAAGTTTTATACTACCTCCATTGATATACAGTTGTCGCCTTATTTATTAAAGTTATAGTTTCATGTTTACAATAATAATATCAAACTAAAGGGAAGAATTTTTAATTTATCGCGAGCATTTTTTATGGGTAGAGAACACTTATCATACTCACAGTAGAAAAATAATAGAACAAAAAACACACAACACTTGCCAGTATCAATGTTTGCTATGATTGTGTCTTCACCCGAGCTTGCTTTTTTCCAAATAGATTCACTAGAAGGGGCAAATTGTTGTTGATATGAATCTAAGAAATCCCACGAACGAATTGTATGTTGTTTCACATAGCGATTTTCAAAAATCGATATAACATTGGGATGCTCTTCCATGAAAATAAAAGGGTAAAGATTAATGTAAATTAAATTTTTGACCAATAAAGACCTAATATATACAAAGAGAAGCTTGAACAATTCATCTCTTACTTGCAATCTCCATAGCATCCTCCTCATTGAGAGTCGCAGCAAAACCGTTAAATACTTTTGTGTAGGAGTAAATTAATAATTTTGAAGAATCATGATCGTTGCCATTCCTGTATATTTATATATATATATTCATAAATTAGGCTAGTAAATGTACGCTTCTATGTAGTGGGTACCCTAACTAGAACGAATGAGAATATTGAATGTTATATCTATAAAAGTACCTATTTGACACGGATGAAATCATATCATGATGCGACCTTGTTACATTCTCAGGATCATCCAATAGATTGTGTTCCCTATCATAGGATCCTAAATATACGATATAATGCTACATGAAAAAACCATATGATGTCATTTGGTTAATAAAGTTATAATCAGAAAAGTGGAGCATCTACTTGCAAATGGTAGAAGTATGTACAATAACATTGTGTTTATGCACGAAAAAAGCATTTAACTATACACTTTGTCATGGAATTAGTTAAGACTATAATATATATGAAAATATGCATGGTTCAAATGATTGTCTAATATATATTGTATGTGTAGTCAAGAATAATTCACACATGTTTTGTTTGATAAGTTGATAACATTACATACATTTTTTAGATTCAAATATTATTAGTTGCAAAGTTTTCAAAAATAATTTTTTATATTAACATGGGCACAATCAAATTATTTCAAAACGAAACAAAAAAAAGAGCGACGGCTTGGTGGGTTTGAAACTTGCCTTACGAACAGCAACCACAGGTTCTTGCAATAGCGAGAGAAGAAGAATTGATAAGAGACCATGTATTAAAATGATCGATTTTCCCATTCCAATTCAATCTCTTTATCTTTGAAGTTTTTTTTTTCTCTTAATGGTTTCTACAAGATAATCAACTTAGAATTATACTAGCTCACTTCTCACCTCATAAATAAGAGGAATATATATAGTTTTTGTTCCACTAAGCTAATTTTTGGTGTCTTCTCAAAAAGAAAAAAAAAGCTAATTTTAGGTGCACAAATATTTGCAACCATACATGGCAATACCGCAATACCATGGGATTTCTCAATTGCTTAACTTACAAGTGGTTTTGCCGTAGTTTATCAAGACAATTTCTACTATTTTGTTGGATCTCTCTTTGAAGAAGTTTCATCACTCATAATTAATCTCTTGGTTTTTTTTTTGGAGAAAATAACAAATCTTTCCAAAAATGGATATGTTTATGACTTCTTTTTTTTATGTGTTCCATTTATATTCATTTATCATGCAGTGTGATAATAAATAAGATTAAATATATATTTTTACTCTACTTTGTTATATACACCTTCCTTTTTGTGACATGTTTGAGATGATTTTTGACATAAAATATTAATGATTGACATTGAAAATAACAAAACTATTTTAGCCACGATTATCAAATTCTTAGGTAATGTAGTAAATCCGAACTTATATTATCTTAACTATTATGAATCTATTTATTTTATTTTTGAATTTTTTATTCACTTCAAAATTTATTTGAGGTCCAAATATGTCACTCACATACTCTTTTAGATCTCCTCTTATATAGTTATATTGTGGTCCTACTATTGTTATAATGTTTTGTTATTGTTGGCTTGAATGGTATAATGAATGTAATGCACTTTTATTCATACTATGGGTCATAAATTTTATAGTCCTACTCTTGTTGTAATTCATATTTCCCATTTATAGATTGTATTAATATATTAATCATGAAACATCTAATAATTTGTATTATGTTAGGTTGTACAGCTATATGAGAAAAATATATTATTTTAAACCATATTTCGAGGAATCTCCAGTAGTATACTTGAAGAAAAAAATACTTTGACTGTCACAGATCGATCTGAACACTTAGCTTTTTAGGACATGTTGTTTATGGTGATAAGTTGTCTTGTGTTTATCACATGATATTTTGTCAAAATGTTGGTGTGATAGGATTGGTGGGTATTTTATTTGATTGAAGGAGACAGAAAGTTGGATATTGATAAAGATTAAGTGTGGGCCAAAAGGGTTTTAGAATGTGAATATAATAATAGTGTATTCATGTTAAAAATGGAAGTGTTCAAACTAATTTGAGACAAACAAAAAGTAAATTGTTCAAACTGTTATGGACAGAGGGAGCAATATTTTATTTTTTTGTTTTTTTTTAACAAAGGGGGAACAAACAAAACAAACGAAAACAAAGAAAGAAACAAATCAAGAAGTAAATCGTGAGCTAGTTTGAGCACACCTCTTAGCCACATTGTGTGCTTTTTGAACTTGCTGACAGGGAGCAATATTTTAGATTATCTAAAAAGTTATACTCAACTTACATATGCTTCTAAGGTTGTTTATCTAAAATCAATCACTTCATTATCTAAAATGTAATTTCATCGCTATAGAACTTTATTTTTAAGAACTATGTATTATACTTATATGTAGTTAATATTATATGCAGGAATTCAATTAATCACGATTATATTATAGTAATATAATCATATTCATAATAAATGATCATAATTTTAATGCAAATTTCAAGCTTTATTCAATTATAACGATATTGTGTTTTTTTAGCTTGTAGCAAAAGTTATAATACTCAATTGTATTATTGATTTTTTAGATAATTTATTTAAAATGAAACTTTATTTTCTCTTAATAATTCTAGAACTCCTAATCTTACCATAATTCATGTGGTACCACTTATTATATTAAATTGATACTTTTCTTATAACTTCTTTGTCATCATATAATCCAACACGCAGGTAATAATAAAGGAAAATTCCCATTGGTAGGATCCTACTCTTGAGAATTCATAATGGTAGATTCAACTTTTTTTGTTCCTATAGCTAGGCCTTAGTTATTATTACATTACTTAAATGTAGCATTAGTGATAATTTTTTCATTAATAATTAGTGTGTGGCATTAAAAAGGCTTCTAACTCCCTAACTATGGTTAAACATAAATTAATTACCCCCCCCCCTTTTTTACCGTTGCCGAATTATTTGTTAAATTGCTAGCCCATTATACTCCTCTTTATTCACTCTCCACTTTTAATTGTCATCTTCCACATTCAAACACTCTTGTTGCTTCATCGTTCAACTAATCATCGTACATTGAAGCTTTAAAAAACTACTTTTTTTCTCTCTCACCTTCAATTGAAACCCATAATTCTCCTCTCTTATTTTCACTCTGGCCTACAAGCTTCTAAGCTATACTCTTGCTTACATTGTAAACAGAGTAAGACCAATGAGTGCAAAATTTGATGCCTCTTAACAAATCTTGCCACAATGAAAGTCAATGAAGTATATTACATTTGTTGGCTCAGCTGCTATTCATCAAACCTCGCATGTGAATTGCATTCCACATAATGGTTATGTTTTAAATAGCTTATACTAGTGGTTAGTTAAGGGGATTAATGGTAATTCTAATAGGTAAATGTATTCATGGTCTCATCAACGATAAAGAGACCAATGAAAAGTAACACATCTTAGAATTTCTGTATGGACAGTTTTGGTTATATAATAGCCAGTTGTCTCTATGAAATTTTAGATTTTAGTGGGTATTTAAGTTCTTAATTGTTGTCTGGGTGGAGATTACTTAAGGCATACGAGCTATACTGTAGAAGCGTGAGTGTCAAGGATTTATTCCCCAGACCAGAAAAGTGTATGGCTGCAACAAAAATGTAACCGAATCTTATATAACAAGATTTTTATCTCTGTGTTCCCGTTGCCCAAATAAATGGCTCTCATAGTTCTTGCTCTTCTAATGTAAGATACTTAAAACTGATTGTAATTAACAAATTACTTGATCAGTAAGAACAATGAAGGAACACCCCTAAAAAAAAAAAAGAACAATGAAGGAACATGAGTGTTTGAATATGGAAGATGAACAATTTAAAGAGGAGTATAATGGGCTGGCTAGCAATTTAGCAAATAATTCTGTAAAAGTAAAAAAAAAAAGGGGGGTGGGGGGAGAGTATTGGGGTAGTATAGCTAATGTAGGTTTAACCATAATTAGTGAGTTAGAAGCCTTTTTAATGTCAAACACCAATTATTAATGAAAAAATCAGCAGTGATGCTACATTTAGCAACGTAACAATAACTAAAGCCTAGCAATAGGAACAAAAAAAAGTTCAATCTATCACTGGGAATTCTCAAGAGTATGAGCTACCAATGGGAATTTTCCAATAATAAAACATTAGTCACGTGTTACCATTCATCTAGGTTATAAGCACTATCCAATTGTGTAAAAATTATAATTTTTCGAATTATGTAGCAAAATTTATACATAATTTATATTCCATAATATTTTTAGGTTGTCTAGTCAAAATGAAGCTCTAATTTTCCCTTATCCAGATCTCGGTATATGTATTCATATCTATTTAAAATTCTATTTTTTTATGAAAAATAAAAAAAAATGGCATGGCATGCTAAGATGGCACTCTACATGCCTTCGAAATCTTGAGGAGCTATCTATCTTCCCAATGGGAATAATTACCAAATTTAGTATATATCATATTTTAATCAAATGACTTCCCGTTACTCATTAGAAATCACTATTCACCTTCATTTTGTCCAAGGGATAAAATTGTGAAAGAATAAGAATAAGAATAAGGATATGAATAAAAATAAGAAAAAAGAATAAAGTACATAAATCTATTTTTTTGTGAAATAATGTGATTAGATTTTGGATTTTAGACTTTGTGGTTGAGCAGCCAACATGTTCTTCAACTATAAATACCCTTCATCAAAGGTATTAAAGGGGATAAGGGAGGAGTTAGAGAACATTAAGGAGAACAATTGTAATATCCCGCAAATTTAACTTGGGTTAATTAAATAATAATCATAATTAATAGTGAATTTTTTTCTTAAAATAATATTTAAAGATATTTAGTTAAACTAACGAAAACTTGAATTCCAAGTTACAAGTCGGAGTATAAAATTTCATGAATTCTCTAGGTTAAAAATATTTTCTAAATCTAGTATGCATGACTAAATTAATTTGTTGTAACAAACTAACTTAAATTTTTTCACAAAATGTAAACTCACTTGGTATTATGAATTGTTAGAATAAATTAAGAAAATCATGTACAAACAAACAACAAGTGGAAGACTAAACTATTAGAATAAATGAAAAGAATAGCATAGAAAGCTTAAACTAATTATTTCTCTCCCTCTCTCCTCACATAGCCATGAGAATACTAAATCAGATTTTCTCATTAATAATTCACAAATATCTCTCAGAACAAACAAAAATTCTAATTTCAGATTATTTTAATCCTTTATTACTGAACTTTTGGCTACCAACAAGAGTTGCCTCAAGAGGTAAGCAACTTGATGTCGCTTAAGAGAGGTCTCGAGTTCGAGCCTCACCGTATGCAGAAACTCTTGTTGGAAGACTCACCCATCAAAGCCATGTGTGCGACCCGGGTTGGACTCGGATGTAGTCGGAGCAAAGCTCCGATGAACCGGGTGGGCAACCAAAAAAATAGCAACTATACTCTAAAATTTTTACCCACATTGCATTATTTTCCTCTCACAAACTCCCTCTTTCTCCTCCCTCTCCTTCCCGTCGCTTCCTCCCTCCTTCCGACAAGCAGCCTCCGCCGTAATCCGGCCACCGCCTGTAGGCGTCGTCGCCTCTCCCAGCACCACGTCCTACCACTGCATCCCTTGCTTCCTTCCCTCTTCCCTCACTGTATTCTCTCTCTCCTCTCATGCTCTCACTTTGTCCCCTCACTTGCTCTGCGTGCTGCCCTGCCCCGTCCAACGCTCACCAGCCGCAGCTCACGCCGTGCACCACCGCGACCATGCCCCACGCCGCCACCTCGCCCCCGCTGCAGCCCGTCCACTACTTTTCACTTTGGATTCCAGTGTCCAAATCCACTACTTGTGTTCAGTTATGTTGGATCAATTGAAAGTTTAGTGAAAAGCCCAAGAATGCAATGAAAATATTTTCATACCCCATCATACGTAAATTTTTTTGATTTTGGTTAAGAACAAATAAGAAGTTTGAACATAACTTTTGACAAATAATAACTTTCTAATAAGCCAAGTGTTGCATAAGTAAGAGAGTGGAAGATGTAATTCGCATATCCAAATTGGTCAATCTTTTTTTTGAAGTTACCTTTAAATTCAAGAGGATTAATTTTGTTATTATAGGATTTTATATTGAATCATTTTATGGTTTATGATATGGCAGAGCATGAATAAATTTTGTGAAAAAAGATTTTCTTCTCGATTTGTCACACCAGCTATCTATTGTCTTTCCAAAAGAGGGAAAATCCAACACGAAGTTATTAGTATATACATGATACATATGGGTGTATAATGAAAGTCGTATCGGATTAAACGTTCATTTTGATTTTCTAATTTGCATAACGATATCTAACATATTTGAGTTGTTGATTGAGTATATGGGTTCATAAATACTCGATAATCAATTGCTCATTATATAACATCTAAAGGAAGGTTTTGGAATGGTTACATTAAATTTTTAGCTATTGTATTTGTTAGTAGGACTATAGGCGAATGTTACCACCCACTGAAATTTGGATAAATAGAGTTTTTTTCTTTATAAGTTGTAACCGTTTTTTTTATCATGAGACTAATCTAGATCACCAAGACTTTGGGGATGGCGATTCCCCTTGCCCTTCTACTAGCACGCTAAGTTAAACTAGAGCGATCCTTGCAAGAGGTATTGGATCAGGATCATCAAGACTCTTCTTACTATATACACTAGTGGAAAAAACTGCTTTTGCTACTTATCAAATGCTCCGGTTGACTAATCAACCCGAGCATTTGTGAATTTTATTATTAAAAAAATTCACAAATGCTCGGGTTGATTAATCAACCGGAGCATTTGACATCAAATGCTCGGGTTGATTAATCAACCCGAGCATTTGTGAATAAGTGCTCCGGTTAATCAACCCGAGCACTTGAACCCCTCACATCTATGAAACTCGCGGTGTATATTGGTAAATTTTATTTTCACTCTCCTCATCAGTCCTTCCCTCTCTAGTATTTTCCCTCCGTGTTCTCTCTCTTCTTCCCTCTCCATCAAACTGCTTCTCTGTTTATCTCTTCCCTCTTCACTCTCGATTCGCTCCTTGGAACACATCTCAAGGTAATTTCGTTCGAACTTTATTGCTGTATTTTAGGTTCTTTTTTTTTGGTTTCCTAGATTTGGGGATTTTTTTAGGGTTTTCTCTGATTCAAAAATTTTCTTTCTCACCTCGATTCGCCATTCCGGTATTACATTCCCTGATGATATTTGTGATTAGATCGTTTTAACACCGATACCTTTGAAATTAGGGTTTCTGTTTGTTTTGGGGTTTGTGAAATTAGGGATTAGGACTTGCAGTGGCTAATTGTTGATTCTTAGTAATTTTATCTCTTGATCTTGATGCTTGAAAACCCTAATGTCGTCTACCATTTTATTTTATTGTTTGTTGCATAAACTTTTTTGTATAATGTCAATTGCTATAGTTGAGATTTAGACTTGAGTTATAGTATGCCTCTGTGGGTCGAATTTATTGTTTGCTCGCAAAGGACTTGATTCTGCAGGTAAGTCTGACATTGTAGATTGCAATCTCTCTGACTACAATTTTCAATTTTGTTGCCAGAGTCTCATTTTTCTGATTGTTCATACTAATAGTCTGGAATGGCTTTCAGATCATTGGTGAAATATCAGTTTCTAGTGCAACTTAATTATAAGTCTATGGAATTTGAGATCTCCAAAATTGTTATGGTTCTGGCTATATAGGGTGTTCAGGGACTTCAATATGTGCTTAGCCTTTGGAAAGACTCAAAATTGAAATTAGTTTTGCAGGGAAGTGGAAAATAGTAAAATAGTGGGAGCAGTGGTGGATTTCTTGCATTTTACATCTTTCAAAATAGTATTATCAGCAGGAATGATTATTAGTCTCTCCATTTCAAATTGGTTTGAACACTTTGCTTTTTCATTCGTCCCAAAGTAGTATGAACATTTTCTTTTGTTGGCATGCATGGTCCCACCAATTGTTTATTTATATCTTATCTTCACATTTGGACTAATTTCAGCTTTCACATCTATTATCCATCAAGTTAACACTATAAAATACACCACTATCTCCCATCTTATCCACCTTTCTATTAAAGCCTAGTACGAGTTATCTCTGAAAATTTTGTGCAGTGATAACTGACAAGTGTGTCAACTATTCTGGGATAGAGGAAATATGATAGTATGTCTTAATGAACATATATATTAGGAGTAGAAATTACAAATTAGGAAGACAAGCTGTCCTATGTTACTCATAAATGAATAATAATTTTCCGCAGATAGGCATGTGTGTTGTTGCATAAATCATAGTATTATAATAATTATAAATATAATAGTAACACAGAAATGCATAAATTTTTGAAAGAAAATACTAAGAATAAGGTTGGTAAAAGGATAGATCAAAAAGGGATTGGAATTGCAGCACTAAAGGAGCAAGTAGATAAAACACGATGAGCAAATAAAAGAGTTTGAGGGGTTCACCTCCTATTTGACATTGTTGCATGGATCTTAGTGAGTAAGGGTCGTGTCTATTGTTGCTCTCCTATTATGACTGTGAAGCATTTCTTATGTGAACTTTTGAGGGCTTTACTCGTCAACACTCGATTCATAAAATAAGGGTAAAGAGTAAAGATTTCTAAGAAAGCTCGACACTGCGCATACTATGAAGTCAGGATGTTATAATGTTATCCAATAATTCTTACCTCTAAGTTCAACACTCAAAGTATCTTCTCAATACTCACCAAACTTTTAGCAGAGCTACTACATTTTTATCACATTTTAATGTTCATGTCGTTTCCTTCTTAAATGTAAACTAAAATTGTGGCGTCCAAGTTGATAGCATCTGTCTGGCTTACATATTGTATTTTTGTGGAGTTCCCTGAGTGTTGTTGTATCTCATTTCATCCACAAATACTATCATTCCCTAATAGATTGCTTGATGTAATACCAGAATACCAGTTCAACTAATTTTTTGATCTATATCCTATATGGACTTGGAACCTGACACTCAGAGTGTTGTAAACAAGGAATTCATCTGTATTCTCCCCATTCCCTAAGCATCGGTATCCAGGGTGCAGCTCCTTAATACTTGTTTTTAATAGCACACATATCAACTACTGGCATCCTCTTTCTGAACATCTGCAACTTCCAAACGAGGTATGTTGTTTTGCTGCTGTAGCACTCATCTATTGAACAAAGAAACTCATACACAAATCTTTCTGTCTCTCTCTATGCTGCTTCCTGAGCTGGGTATCAAGAGTCAAGATAAATAATTTAATTTGTTAGTATTCTTGGCATGGCCCCAAATGAATTCCGTGCATGCAACCCTCCTCAACCTCTTCAGTATTCTCTATTTGAGATGTGGCCTTGTAACTTGTAAGAGGGTTTTATTGCTTGTTACATAAACTTTTTTTAAAATGTCAATTGCTATAGTTGATATTTAGACTTGAGTTGTGTTATGCCTCTGTGGGTCGAATATATTAGTTAACTCTCAATCTTGTAGGTTCCGCGACTCTAATATTTGTACTGGATGGAGAGATGCCTGATTACTTGTTCGCAAAGGACTTGATTCTGCAAGTAGGTCTGACAGTGTAGATTGCAATCTCTATGATTACAATTTTCAATTATGTTTCGAGAGTCTCATTTTTCTGATTTGTTCATACTGATATTCTGGAATGGCTTTCAGATCATTGGTGAAATATCAGTTTCTGGTGCAACTTATAAGTCTATGGAATTTGTTGGATCCACTGTGGAGAGTTTGACGGTGAGTATATTTTCTGAATCCTGTTTCCCTTATTCAAACTACATTTGCTTGAAACTTGGTAGCTCACTACCTTAAGCCATAAGTGACATTTATGCTATGTTACCTGTAATCGGCTAGGAGTGTCGGATTTGGGTACGGATCCGAGTGTCTGGTACAACAATTCTAAAAAATCAGGACACGGGAACTCTGTCCGAAATTTGGACACGGGTACGGGTACGCGAAAATAATATTTTATAATATAAAATTTAATAATTATTCAGCTAATATATATTTTATAATTGTCTATTTATATTTTATAATTGTCTATTTTATAATATAAACTTGGTAGCTCACTACCTTAAGCCATAAGTGACACTTATGATTTATGCCTGTGTGCTCTCAGATGGAAGAAATAATGACCCTCTGTAATATGGTTGTTGAAGCTGGAGGATAGAACGGTGTTGTTCCTGCTGATGCTACCACATTTAAATATCTTGAGGTTTGTGCAATAAGCTATCTTATTCAGCATTCTATTTTTCTTCTTGTTCAGTTTCTCTTTTGCATATTTACATGCAGTAAGTTGCCTTTTAGTGACTCATCTTCAACATATTCACATCATATCCCCTAGCTACATAGTTCAGTTGTTTCTTTATTCTTCTAATCTTTAATACTTGCTGTCGTCTTGACTTTGAACGAAGTGCGAGTCAACAGCGGCAGCCGGCGATGTTGGTGCAGCAGTAGCAACATGAGATCTAAGATAACCCTAATTCTTGCTTTCTCCTCTTCTTGTTCTCAGATCTGAAGGTAACCCTAATTATACCGCCTCTTTTCTATAGATTTCTTATTGCTTCACCCAATTTATTGCGTAATAGTGTAAATTCATATACTGATTTATAATTTATTTTGTTGATTGTTAGGAAATTCATGATAGTGGAAATTCATATCCTTGTTATTTTTATGATTGATTGGACGATTTTGTTCTTGAATTTTTGTGTTATCCTAATATGACCTTTTTGCAATTAGCACCAAGTTGATTGTAGGATTGTATCATTATATATTTTGCTATGTCATAAATTTCATATACATATGAGTTCGTCGCCTTTGGTTATTATGTGCTTGATAAGTAAGTTGGTGTTTATTATATGGCACATAAACCTAAGATTGGTTTTATTGTTTTGTTCATTGGCTTTGCTTTATGCTGCACCAGGGCTCATACGCTGCATCAAGAGCTCGTACGTTGCACCAACAGCTCGCTGGCAGCATCAGCAGCCAAATGCTGCCGCATCTCACTGTCGCAGCTTGCTGCATGCAGCAGTAGTACATTTTTTCATCCCCTTGGCTCGACGATCAACCGGAAATGCACCAGCAGGTCATATGTCGTTCTTCACCGGAAATCACCACCGACATACTAGGTATTAATAGCTCATTGGTGTGTTAAAGTGACAAGTAATATAGCATTGGTATTATGAAGTGAGAGATGATATGGAATAAGCAAAGCTGGTCATATGGACTAATAATATGATATTGAGGGAGTAGTTATTTGGCTTCTTTGCTTTAGTAGTTTAGTTACAGGTTTACAATGATCTTTGATTTATCCATATGACTAACTTCTAACATTGATTTTTAGGCACTGTATTTGCACATGTGCTGACAAATAGTGGGAAAACACACACAATGCGTGCTGCAAAAACTGATTTTTAGGCACCATATTTTCTTTGCTTGTTGTGGATTCCATTTTGGCCCATGGTTCCAGAACCTAGTTGATCTTAATGACGTTTATAAAAGCTCAGTTGTGAAAGAAGGTTCTCATATCAATAAAAGCTTATTGACGTTTATAACTATTAAAAAAGACTCAGTGAAGGTGGTGACTGTTGAGGGTCAAGGGTAGGACCTTTTTGGTTGCTAATATAACTTCATGAGTGTAATTTTTTTTTCCTATTGTCAAACTTAAGTATTTAATTACTTTCTAATGCGACTATGCGAGGCAGGAGTCATGTTCCCTATTGAGACAACAAACTTACATGAGCAACCTGCCCTGGCAGGCAATGCTAATACATCAATAATTTGCAATTTTACACTTGACACTTGACAGATTAAAAAATAGATTAAAAAATCTCTGTTTAGATACCTGTTCCTAGCTGTTATTTTGTGATGTTTGGCATCTGTTCAGAGTAGTGGTTGCTGCCACTGCTAGCACGTATGCTGGTGGCTGGCAGTAGCTAGCTGAATATTTTTTTATTATTGAAATTTACAAATGCTCCGATTGTTGAGAAAAATCGGAGCATTTGTAGAATCAAATGCTCCGATTTTCCTCAACAACCGGAGCATTTGTTATTTTTACACATATAAAAAAGCTCAAATGCTCCGGTTTTAAGCACAACCGGAGCATTTGAGAAAATAAATGCTTCGGTTTTCAACCGAAGCATTTGTAAAATGCTCAAATGCTCGTATGACGTCTGCTACGGGTCAAATACGGAGCATTTGTGGGCTTTTTAACCGGAGCATTTGAGCATTTTTCCACTAGTGATACTTCCCCCGTTCTTTATTAATTGCAACATTTGAGTTCTCACGCGTGCCAATGTACATCTTTAACTATTAAAATCTTTAATTACCTTTAAGTAAAAATTATAAAAAGTTGATATACTGAAAGTATATATTGAGAGGAATCTAACAACACCTCACATGACTATTTTTCTTTTCGTACGTAAAAATTACAATTGATGGTGATAGGGTTGTGTGTGAATAGTGTAAATACCTATATGTTACAATTAATAAAGAATAGAGAAAGTATATTATTAGGAAAAATTGTAACATTATAAATCAAGATCTTGCAATTATTGAGAGATAATATACATAATTCATTTAGTCGACTAGCTACAATCAATTTCTAGCCACATTAACCTTTAATCAGGGTCTTGCACTTTATTTTAAATCAATCTATACAATTCCTCTAAGTCGCTACATAATTTATTTATTTTCGTTGAAAGCCTAATGAAAGAGCCAACGACTCAGTCAATCTCCTAGCTAGTACATAGTAAGCAAGAAGAGAAGAAAGAACTTGCATGGATGGATGACCTAAGAGCCTATTCCATAGCAAACTACCATTAGAAAAGGCAAGTTTATTTGCCTAAAGATGACGAGCACAAATTGGTTGGAAAATATAGACCCCATTATACTGCACTCTTGCTCCAATTAAGTTCCTCAAACTTTGGTCCTAAACACTTCATAGCTTGTCAGTAAATAAACCAATATAATTATGCTTTTCTAACAACTAAGGAATTGACAACAAATTACAAGAAAAGCATGAAGATAAAGAACATTTTCCAAAATAAGACCATCGTCCAGCATAATTGTTCCTTACTTTGTAGGCGTAGTACTTTTACCATTTGCTAACCAACAGGCCATGATATATCACGAGGTTTCATAGTACCAGACATGTTGTTGGAGGCACCAATGTCAATAATCCACTCATTAGTAAAAGACGTACTAGCTAACTTCTCAATGGAGAAAGATGGTGGTTTGGAGCCCTTAATCATAGCCGAAAGCTGAGTAAATTGTTCATCAGAAAATGTAAGAGAACAGAATGATTTGCATCCCCAACTTCAAGCGCATCATTGGAATGATTGCTTGCCACATTGGTGGCAAAGCTCAGCTCCAAGACCAACACACTTATTACCATGACCTCCACAATTTGAACAACCGCCACGACCACCATGAGAACCTTCAGGCAATCTAATTAATTCGACAACCCGTTCCTTATCATGCTTCTTGCGACTACATTCATTACACACACATGAGGCTAGCTCGTCGCCGCTTCCAGCAGCAGATTACGCCCAACCACAACACTGAAAGTAGAAAAACCGACAGTATCGGGACAAAGAGTCTCTTGCGCCTCAAAAACAGTTTCCTTATGCTCATCAGTTTGAATTTTCGAATTAGCCACATTGAGTGAGGGCAAGAGATCCATCATCAACAAACCTGAAACAAGGATACCAAATTTTTTGGATTAAGACTGAGAAAAAATTGGTGAAGGTACTCGGTTTCTTATAACTTGGCATATTCAAAAGCAGCGATACAAGTACACGTAGGCAACATACAATAAGTAGATAACTGATCTTGCAACTTACATTTTTCACCAAAATTAACAACTATTGATCTACCAAATTGATGATAATCACAAATCCAATTTTTCAACTCAATAATACACGAGCCATTGACTAGAGAGCAACGGTCTCGCAAATCATCACAAACCTTAAGCATTACATGGAGAACACAAAGTAGATCTAACATAAGCATCAAGAATATTGAAAATCCAGGTGTAGACACTAAAAATTTATTAGTGTTTTACAAATTAAAATACATTAGTTATTATTGAGCTAAAATAAATATAATTAGCCCAATTTAAATAATTTAGCCCACTCAAATAAAACAAATATAATTTGGGTTGTAAATATTTGGGCCAGTCCACATCACTAGTCCAAACAAGATGGTCAACTGGCAAAGGTAAAAAAGACTTTCAAGTCATAAACGGGCCCGAGCCCATAAACTACAGAGTCCATGAAGGGATTTCTATTCCCTATAAATAGACCTCACCTCATTCAGTTGAGGGGACCAGAAACTCATTATTCGTAAGAGCTCATAAAATTCTCTTGGAATTCTCTCTGCAAATAGTCAACAAGCACATAAAATTCGTGCCGACTGTTCAGATACACTCAAACACATTCGACTGAGATTCAAGCTTTTGTCAGCCCTCATTCGAATACACTCAAACAAAACTCAAACTCAGGTTGACGTTGACAAAACGTCATCCCACACTCCAACTCAGGTTGACGTTGACAAAACGTCCATCTACACTCAAATCCAGGTTGACATCAACACGTGTCACTCTCCAGCTGCGGAACAGAATCAGAGGACTTAGTTTATTTTTGTTATAAATTGTTTACAGAGATTGTACTCGATACATTTATTGAAATATAATTTCTTTGTTACTTTGTTTCCTGTCTTATTTATTTTGACTCGAAATTTGTGTATTCAATTTTGGCACGCTCGGTGGGACTATCTCTGCCTCTCATCTCTGTTTCGTCATCATCAACAAACCTGAGAAATGGCCTCAAGCAAGAACATCTCTCAATCTTCTGAAAACTCTGCCGACACCCTACGAAAATCTGTAACGTTGGGTGACTTTATGGATGACATGACTCTTGGTTTTCGCATCAGAGGAATGAAAAAGGCTGATGTTGCTGCCGCTGCTGCTAAGCTTCGAACTGCAAATGTTCCTACCAGGCAGAGAAAACTCTTTAAGCCTGTTGCTGCTGAATCATCCATCATGTCTGATTCACACAAGGAGCGTGAAACCCCCGTGTTTGGCTCAACTGCTTTGGCTGAACACGAGCCATCATTCATTGCTTCTCAAATTTGGAAGCAACTCTCATCTGATAAGTCGGACAGGCTGACCGTTCACACTAGCCCTCTCTTTGATCCACTCAATGTAGAGAGTGACAATGAAACAAGTGATGATATTATTGTCTCATCACCTCTAACGATTTTCGACTTAGAGGAACCCTTGTTGTCTTCACAATCGAACAATGCTGCTGTTATGGTGACCTCAGCTAAGACAGTTGAGGAACAACTTGCTGAAATGACCTACTCCGAAAATTAATGAAGGATGGATAAGAAAAAGATGCTCAAATTCGACTCCAAAATGAGCAAATCGTTGCCCTCAATAAGAAACTGGAGGAAGGCGACGCAGCATCAAGACAGGGTGATGAAAGTGAAGGGGATAGTGGTGAAGACGTTCGTCGCCCACCTACAGCACGACAACTTGAATTATTGATAGCTCACGCTGTCAAAAATCAACTTGGAGAAAGTTCTCAAGGCAGTCATCGGTATGTGAAGCCCCCAAGTTTCAGCAATTCGATGGGAAAGGAAATCCTAAGCAACACATTGTTCACTTTGTGGAAACATGCAACAATGCTGGTACCACAAATGATTTCCTGGTCAAACTGTTTGTTCGTTCCCTTAAAGGCATGGCCTTTGACTGGTACACAGATTTACCCTCACAATCCATTGACAGTTGGGATCAAATGGAGGAGGAATTCCTGAACAGGTTCTATAGCACTCGACGTATTGTCAGTATGACTGAACTGACTAAGACTCACCAGTGAGCCAGTCATCGATTACATCAATCGTTGGCGCGCATTGAGTCTAGAGTGTAAAGATCGCCTAACTGAAGTCTCTGTTGTTGAGATGTGCATTCAAGGAATGGATTGGTACTTGCTTTATATCTTGCAAGGTATAAAACCTAGGACTTTTCAAGAGTTGGCTACGCGAGCTCATGACATGGAGCTTACCATTGCCAACAATAGAGGCAAAAGCAACACTTCTTCAGAATACAAGAAAGAGAAGAAGGATTTTAAGAAGACTGACAAGACTGCTAAAAGTTCGACTAAGGAGTCAATGTCAATCACGACCTCCTCGCCTGTCAAGATCTCTAGCAAGGCTGGCACTGAAAAGAATAAGGGTTCATCTTCTCAAGAACCTAGGAAAAATAGGCCAACCTTGAAAGAACTCCAAGCAAAAAAATATCCATTTCCAGACTCTGATTTATCAGGGATGTTAGATGATTTGCTTGAAAACAAAGTCATTGAGTTGCCCGAAGCTAAGCGTCCTGCAGAGGTCGGTAAGACTTCCGATCCTAACTATTGTCGGTATCACAGGTTGATTAGTCATCCCATAGAAAAGTGTATAACACTTAAGGAGAGAATTAGGCAACTTGCAAAGGATGGGATAATTGTACTGGATTTTGATGAAGTTAATGAAGCTAATCACGCCTCCGCGATGTTAGATTCTTATTGGGAGGCTCAAACTCTGCAGTTTGGGAGTTTGGAACCAGTAATTGTACATGTGATGCGACCGGTTCTGCAAGTTAATGATGTGCCATCTGTTGAGCACAGTATCCCAACTGAAAACCAACATGGAGAGGATGATGAAGGGTGGACGTTGGTCACTAGAAGGAGGCCTAGACGACCGTCGAAGCCTCAACCAAAGTCTGTTTGTCTTAAGAAGAAGCATCAAAAAAGAAAAGGCTCAAAACGCTCGAAAGGAAAGAAAAAGTCAAAAAAGCATACTAAACAGCAAGTACGGCCAATTGACTTGCTTGAACAGGATCCACTTACCCCTGTAACCTTAGAAGAATTCTTTCCTGAAGATTACTTCACTACGGTTACTGTTAATGCTACCTCATTTGTTGAGGATGAAGAAGAAAAAGAAGAGGAGGAGGATCAAGAGCCCGCTAAAGAAAATGAAATCTCCGTCAAAGTAACTGTCCAACATTCAGGGACGGAGATAGATCTAAAGATATTAGCTATCTTAGAAACTCTTCCTACACGCATGGGATGGAGGCAGATCTTTCATTTGCCTCGAGAAATGTGTCGACAGGTGGCTCTTGCACTTCAGCACCCAGAACTATACCTTGACAAAGTGAAGGATGCTGGAGAGCCAATAGAAAGTTCGGCTAAATGCGCGTCATGTAATTTTGCCTTAGCCTTCACTGATGAAGACTTATTGTTAGGTTCAAAACCTCACAATCGACCCTTGTTCGTTTCTGGTTATATTTTCGGCCAGAGAGTGAATCGTATCTTAGTGGATGGGGGTTCAGTTGTCAACATCATGCCAAAATCCACCATGACTGATTTAGGGATCACTATGGAAGATCTTTCTGACAGTCGTCTAATGATCCAAGGATTCAACTTGAACAGTCAGCGTGCCATAGGCATAATACGTCTTGACCTTGTGATGGGAGAGTTAACATCATCTACTCTCTTCCATGTCATAGATACAAAGACGTCGTATAAAATGTTGCTTGGACGACCTTGGTTGCATGAAAATGGGGTAGTCCCATCAACCCTCCATCAATGTCTGAAATTTTATCGTGGAAGCGAGAAGAAAATAAATCGGCATGTCAAACCGTTTAGCACGGCAGATTCGTACTTTGTCGATGCTATGTTCTTCGAAGATGGGGAACCCTCAAGCGAGATGTTGCCATCTAAAATTCCTTCAACAGGGAAAAGGGGTACAAATAAAAGTGGTGATATTCCCTCGTCTTCAAGCTCTAGCGAGTCAACCACCACTGAGATGCAACAACAAAAATGCAAGGCAAAGGTAAAAGAAGAAGTTGTTGCTCAACCCATTAAAGCAACGAAGAAGGCAGTAACGACTCCAGTCCTGCGATACATCCCTAAATCACGTCGTAAGGAAGGGGAGTCACCTTTTGCAGGGTGTCAGGTTATGAAAGTAGAGCCAAAGAAAGAAAAAGGAGTAGATGAGACTACTCTTCAATGTTTAAAGCAAGAAGTGGTTGTTCCTTTATCTAGAGCCAATCACAATCAAATTGCTAAGCCTCCGACCTCACAATATGTTGATCAATCTAGGAGAAAATTGCTTAACAAGGGTGGGTTTGACCCAAATGCTTATAAACTCTTGGCGAAGTCTGGTTATGACTTCGAGAATCCAGCGCCCATGGGCAATGTCATTGAGGTTGATCCTCATGGAATTAATGACACTCAAAAGAAATTGCAAGAGTATGGCGTTGAGGTACATCCGACTAAAGTAGGTTTGGGATTTGAAACCCCAACACCCATCAAAATTGTCTCGAAGAGTGCTCTTAAGGACATACATCGAAATTGCATCGCGGGACCCCTTGTCCACCTTTACTGACATTTCACTCAGTAATGATCCTTCGTCAATGTGCGTCTGCATGCCGTCAGGACGAAGTAGTGATTTGTGAATAACGAAATTAGTGACAGTCCGTAGATCAGCTTCTTCATTGTCGATTAAAGAGAGATGAACGTCTTCGCCTCTCTTAAATTCTTTGAAGTACACCATCCTGAAAAGAAAAAAAAAGGGTGTGTGTTAGAAAAAAAAAATATAAATAAACAAAGAGGGGAAGGGTTGGACGCTGCGTCTTCGTCTTCAAGGAACTGTCTGGAGGTGACATTGTCGCAGTGCTAAAGGCATACGAATAACACCCCTGACAGGCTCATAGTCGCACATATGGCCCATCGCGACCAGATCCCCGTCTTCGTCTTCAAGGGATTGTCTGGAGGTGACATTGTCGCAGTGCTAAAGACATACGAATAACACCCCTGACAGGCTCATAGTCGCACATATGGCCCATCGCGACGAAGTCCCCGTCTTCAAATGAACCTGTCATATAGTACAAAAAAAAATACACTGGCACAAAAAAAAAAAGGAGATATGCAGATGAAATATTTTAGACTAAAAGGTGTAAAAAAAATATCATCACCTCACTAGTCTTGAGTTTCTGGTGATATCTTCAAAAAATAGTCTAGAAGTTCAGTATCTCACGAAAACATTTGATGTACTGCAAGTCAGATAAAGTATGTTAAAATCCAACTTGGAAAAAAAAATGCATTTGAATTGGCGTCGTCAAATTTTATGATTGCATCAGTTGTTGCATATTATAACTACACTAAAGCAAGTTCTAATTGCTTCATGTAATCATGTATCACATAAGACACGAGTGGTGATATAAAAAAAAAGCAAAGCAAAGTGATTTCGTATAATCTTGTTTAAGTTGGTCCCTGATGTATGACCTATGGTGATATACTAGAATCCTTGGTGAATGGTGATATACATATTATGTATCAGCTATCATCATTTTTTTAAAAAAAAGAGAGAAAGCGGTGCATCATGGGTTTGCGTGGAAGAACATAAAAAATAAAGTCTCAAACCAAGGTTTGACTGATCTAAGAAGACCAAAGAAAAGGAGCAATTAAGGCTGCTTATGGATCGTAATATTACAAAACAACATAGGAATAGCAGAAAGGATAAGTGGTAGTCATGCATCTTCAGCATACAAGCAGAAACATATGCGATCTATGAAGGAATCAAGCAACTCATAAATCGAGGAATTTCAAGACTTGAAATTTGGACGGATTCAAGTATCCTGTTTAGAAGTTATCAAGACCCAAAACACAGGCCACTCGAAATCAAGTAGAAAACTAAAAGGAAAAAAAAAATATCACCTTCATGTATTGTTCTGCATACCAATGGTGGCATGAATTATAAAAATCACAAAAGCAATTCCTACCATGCATAATCATCAAGCATGAGAATTCGTGGCAAGACCAACAAAAAAAAAAGACGCAAAACATCCATTATATGGGTTACAGGCTTACAGCATGAAAATCAATAAATTGAAAGAAAATAAAAAAATAATTGAAAGTGCAATGAATAAACTCACTGAACTATCGATGGTGTCAAGGAGGTGTTTTGTAAGTGATAAACAGTTCACTTTTATGTTTTGTTTTGAAGTGGAAAACAAAAGAAAAAAAAATTCAAATAATTGCACAATGTATATAGTGCGTCACCTGTCAAAATTGGTTTGCAAAATTGCAAGTCAAACTCAATGTTTGGGTATGTAGACGAAGATCAATAAATTCAGCAGCCCTCAATGACTATTTCACTAGTAGAATAATTGCTTATTGCTGTGGTGGTATTGTTGCGGTTTTACCCATACGCAGCAATATATCACGTAAAAAGAAAAGGTAAAATATGAAATAAAGATATTGCTGCGGTTTCGGCCTAAAACCGCAGCAATATGGTATCAACGGAAAAAATTTTAAACTATTTGACCAAACATATTGCTGCGGTTTCTGTCAAAAACCGCAGCAATATATTAAAATAATATTAAAAAAAATATATTTTAATATATTGGTGCGGTTGTTGACAGAAACCGCAGCAATAAAAACAAAACCCTAAATATAACCTAAGTTGAGCGCCTCACTCACTCCCATTTCCCCCTCTCACATCTCTCTGATCTCCCTCACTCTCATTTCACCCTCACTCCAACACTCCGATCTCCCTCTCTCTCGTGTAACACTCCGGTCTCCTTCAACTCTCACTCCGATCGTTCCCAGTCGCCGCCTTCTTCGCCCGTCGCCGCTTTTCATCCTCGTCGCCACCTTTTATCTCTTCCGTCCTCAATGCGCGACTGGGCGCGAAGCCTCCAATTCACTCCGAAATCACCGGCCACATCTGATTTTCGTCAATCACCGTCCATATCTGATTTTCGTCAATCACCGGCTCGACTGGGCGCGAAGCCTCCAATTCGGTCCGAAATCATTGACTTCGGCGCTGATCTCCACCATTTTCGGGCATCGTTCGCTGACTCTTTCCTCATTTTGGTTTTTTCTCTCTCCAAAATTGCAGATTTTAATATGAATTATTAAGGATTTTTTTGTGTTCCATTATTGATAATTATATGATTCAAATATGAATTATTAAGGATTTTTTAAAACATTTTCATTACTTCTGTTATTAGAAAATTGTGGGCATTTTGAAAGTAATAACCTTTCATTGCCGTTTTCTTTGATATTGAAAAAATTATTATATCATGACTTTCATTTGAAGAAGTATGTTATGGAATATTTGAGGAATTGGGTATTGTTGTATTGACTTTTAATCATTTGCAAGAATTGGGTATTTCTTAATTTCTTGTTTTGATGGGTGTGAATTTAGGTGGAATTATATGGCATTTGGGTTTTTGTTATAAGAAATCAATATTGGTTAGGTGATTGGTTGTTAATGTTATTGTAGGTTATGATAAAGTGGTGTATGGATTGTGAATATTGGCATTTTTGGTGGTTTTAGGGTCTAAATTTGGGATGGGACCGACAATTTTGATATCGGAAGCTCGGAATTCGGGTTCTTTTCATAAGCTGGATTGTCATTTGGTTTGCCCAACTGGAATATTTGGTTCATTGTAGGAACTCCTGTAATTAGAACATATGGCTGTGAAAGGAGCCTTTCCAATCTTTAGTTTTTGTTTCAAGATCTGATGCTCATTTCATCTTCAGTTCGTCTGCAAATTTGGTGGATAGTGGATGGGTTAGTTGCTAGGTTTTAGCTTTCAAATTTGATTGCAAAATGCAAAAAAAAAAAAAAAAAAAATTCCATCTATACTTGTACCTATTGCTGCGGTTTTGAGCAAGAACCGCAGCAATACGTTTATTTTTTAATACAAAAATAAACCTATTGCTGCGGTTTTGGCAAGAAACCGCAGCAATAAGTGTAACCTTTTGCTGCGGTTTTTGCCAAGAACCGCAGCAATAGCTTGGCCTATTGCTGCGGTTAAAAACCGCAGCAATAGGTTAATTACCTATTGCTGCGCCCTTAATTGTTGCGCGGCCAAAACCGCCGCAATAGGCCACTTAATGAACGCAGCAATAAGCATTTATTCTACTAGTGTTTGTCACGAATTGAAAGCGGTGCCAAGTAATTTATCTGCTAATATGCAGATCAAACATAAGTTGTGTGTATTTATGCACTTGGAAAAAACCCTAATACTCATGTGATTAGGATTATTTTTCCAAATCCTAAATTTGATAGAGTTGCGAACAATACATAACTCTACTTTAAAAAAAAAAAGAACAACATATGTAGCACCACGGTGATTGTCACCTAATTGCTAAACCAAACTCAAATTCGAGACCTTGTCATGATTAAACACTTCAAATCGTGTACGTGACACTGTCTCGAGGGGGCAATTTGTAGACACTAAAAATTTATTAGTGTTTTACAAATTAAAATACATTAGTTATTATTAAGCTAAAATAAATATAATTAGCCCAATTTAAATAATTTAGCCCACTGAAATAAGATATCTAAATTAAACAAATATAATTTGTGTTGTAAATATTTGGGCCAGTCCACATCACTAGTCCAAACAAGATGGTCAACTGGCAAAGGTAAAAAAGACTTTCAAGTCATAAACGGGCCCGAGCCCATAAACTACAGAGTCCATGAAGGGATTTCTATTCCCTATAAATAGACCTCACCTCATTCAGTTGAGGGGATCAGAAAATCATTATTCTTAAGAGCTCATAAAATTCTCTTGGATTCTCTCTGCAAATAGTCAACAAGCACATAAAATTCGTGCCAACTGTTCAGATACACTCAAACACATTCGACTGAGATTCAAGCTTTTGTCAGCCCTCATTCGAATACACTCAAACAAAACTCAAACTCTGGTTGACGTTGACAAAACGTCATCCCACACTCCAACTCAGGTTGACGTTGACAAAACGTCCATCTACACTCAAATCCAGGTTGACATCAACACGTGTCACTCTCCAGCTGCGGAACATAATCAGAGGACTTAGTTTATTTTTGTTATAAATTGTTTACAGAGATTGTACTCGGTACATTTATTGAAATATAATTTCTTTGTTACTTTTTTCCTGTCTTATTTATTTTGACTCGAAATTTGTGTATACACCAGGCAACAAGCATGAAATTAACAAATTCCGATCCATTGAGCAAAGTCACGGTCTCTAGAATCGGAACAGGAATTAAACCATCAATAAAACCTATTTTGTTCTGATCTGAGGACAAAGATTATTGTGAAGGGAGCGAGACCACTCCTCATGATTATCCCGTTTAAGAATATTGGGTCTAATAACAGTTTATGATGTCCCATCACTAGGATGCAAATTATAACAAGAAAAAGTCACATAGCAAGGAGGTTTATAGTTCGTACATCGTCACCCAAGGCAAGATGTATACAAATTTTACGTAGAAACCAATAAGAACATCAAGCAACGAGCACAAGAATAGGGAGCACGCAAAAAAGGAGTCAACGAAAGACACCACATAAGATAAGCACCAAGCAGCAAGCAACAAGAATTAGGTATGCCGAACATAACATCAGTAGAGGCAAGCCAAGCAAAACTGACGTGGCAGACAACTAATGAGCAAGAACAAAATAGTAGAAGCAGAACAAACACAACGTCCTAAACGATCGAATAGAATTCTCTAACTTTTTAGAGTGACAGTAATACCAATGTTAAACTATGGAAAATATTTAAGTATATAGCTTAGCCTTTCATTAGGAATAAACACAAGTATTTATAATACAAATATACAAACCTAAACACAAGTATACATCAATTGGAGCTAGGAAATCATGCTTTCACTAATAAACTAGAATTCTAGTATTCCAAGAATTTATGATAACTAACATTACTTAGCTACACCCATAAGCAGGGTAGAAATTGATTTTATTATCTTTAAGGAGAGAGAGAGACATGGAGTACATAATTCATAATTATGGAGACAAAAAAATAGTTAGAAGGGGTATATAGTTCCCTTCTAATCAACCTAACCAGATTAAACCAAAAATTGGGCCCAAAGTAGAATATAGGAACGACAGATCCCATATACCTTATTAGGTCATTTGAAGCGCCAGATAACATATTCATGGAATTGTAACAACAATGATGATGTAGCGTGAATCGCAAAGAAGATCAAGCATATCGTGAACCTTATGTTATGACATTGAAGAGCATAATTGATGTGATATGATTATGACGATACAAAGCAAAATACTTCCCCTGAAAAAAGCAAAATATTTCTTTTTTAGAAAAAAATTGTTATTCATTTTTCTAAGTAGGAAATGAGATATGATATTGATGATTGTATAATATTTGTTAACGTCGCGCAATGAAGATTAAGAGGCTGGACAATTATTTGTGTGCACATATCAAGCGATTGTTTGCATATTTTCGTTTCCGACTTGGCCTGGCGATGACATAATCATTGACAATGATGTAATGGTGCAGCTCAAATTTCATTCTATTGCCCACGTCAAATGTTTGATATTTACCCCTCCGATTTGAGGGGGAGTATAATATTGTATGTGATATTATTGTGATATTAGGAGCTAGTCCAGTGTTAAGAAATAGTATTAAGATTAATATGATAATTATCAGGAGATAATTATCAAGAGATACTTACCAAACATAGGAGTCTAAGATTAGGGAAGTCGTTAGAGAACAAGGATTTAAAATCGTATAAATATGTTTTTCATTGATGAGAAATTGAGTGGTCAGAAATCCGGTGACCAATATGTAGACATGGTATTGGTTTCCAAAGATAAATATATCACTTTAAGAAATAATATTCTGTTTAAAAAAAAGGATATGGTATAACACAACCAATGCTTAAGAATAGTAGTTCTCTCTTTGGCTTTGATCACAATATGGCTTCTTACAACATGCTTACATCTGACCACACCAAACTTCCGAATTGGTAATCAATAGGAAGATGATTGACATCTCTAGAAAACACAAGTTTGAAGTTTATCTCTTGGTCCTTTCTATAGAATACCAAAGTCTTAGGCTCTACTACAATCAAAATGCCAGGTGGTGCTTCTATGCGGGACATAAACGTGGGTGGTTGTGCCACTTTTTTCAACTTTCGAGAAAAACTTGCACTACCTCAGAGCATAACTGAGGAATAACAATATTATAGAAGGATAGTTGAAATCCAAGAGATTATAGGATTCCGGACAGTTGTAAGCGTATTGTTTGATGAATGTCTTTAGAATGATACTATTCAAATGGTGTGCACACAGAAAGTCAAAGTAATCATTTAGGATCATGTCATAAACTAGCTCAGGGTCCATAGCTCGGTTGAGTTGTACCGCGTCGAACTAAATGTGTAGCCTCGTGCAACATATCATCTTCAAGCATTGTCATCTCACTGTTGTCCAATGGGTTTGCTGCAAAGCATATACAAAAAAAGATAATTATCCTTGGAAAATAATGGATGAGATCATATTGGACCAAATCAGATCAAATTTAAGACTTTAGGACAAACCTGGGCCATAGATAGAGAAATTTAATTAAGTAATTGTACATGATTTAAGTATTATTACCCCGTAAAAAATGCAAATAAATAAATATTGTCATTATAGCAGATTTGATGGTGCTTGTGGTCCAATGAGGATATAATTTTCTAAGATGTGCAGCAATACGGGTAAGACGAGGAGCTGACATTGATGTCCCGCTGAATGGAAGATAAGTGTCGGCCATAACAACATGTGGATCTTGTGAATAAGCAGTGAACATACTTACCTTGAGAGCTATTATGTCAAGTTATTGTAGATTATATATTAATATTACACATTAAAGATACATATATATGGATTTGATAGGTACATGTAACCTTAAATCCTAACATTCAGCATAAATTGCATTATTTTTCTTTGAATAATATTTGCAACACTCTGGCTTTCACGCTTGCAAACATACAATTTTGACGACTAATATGTTTAATCATCTTCACCACTAGTGAATATTATAGAAAGTTAACATTTTGGTGAATATACATTGATATAAATCCAATAACATTTTATATGCCCCCTTTGTTTCTTTTTGCTCTTCTCATTTAATTCTTCATTTTTAATTACGTATTAGTCAAATTATAAAAATATGATAATGTGGTCATTGATACGAATCAAACAAGAATCCACATGACTATGTTTTCTTTTGTCTATTGGAACAACTTTAGAAGATTCTCTTAACATATGAATAGTGCCAAGATCCCAAATAGGAAGAATAAAAAGATATGGAGAGAGTACTAAACTTAGGCTAGAGATAGTGCCAATATTTGAATAGTGTCCAGATTTAAAGATTCCAAATAGGAAGAATAAAAAGAAATGAGGACTCTCATTTTTCAGTCTGCTCCGTGGTTGCATGGCGGCAAGCCCCAATATTGAGTATCAAAATTCCAAACTAAAACTCAAATTGATTCTCAGCCAATTTTCTTGATCTGGTCCTTGCATGCAAGCCTAATTTTGGTTCATCCAAGTGTTCATTGATACTCGGCAAGTGTTAGTTCCAGCTACTTAGGAGGAAAAAAAACAAAAATCCAAGCAAGGTAAATTTTGCTCAACTGTCTGTTTAACCGAGTAATCTTTGGGATTTTAGCTTAATATTTTTGGATAATATTTGAGTTAATAATACATGCATGTCATGTTTAAAGTTGTGGGAATTCATCAAGGAGAAGTTTGAGTTTTTCAGCGAAGGATCTTGAGTTATAATCACTGGTTAGGTACACAAGAACCACCATCTAACACTAGTGAAAAATATATCATCGAATCCGGTCAAAACCGAAGTTATTGATCCGGTTTTGGGCAGGATACGTCGGGCTCGGACCAGTTGACAAAAATCAACTGATCCGGATGTCAAGCGGGTCAGTTGACCCTCAACTGATCTGGTTGTCAAGCGGATCAGTTGACCCTCAACTGATCCGATCAGGAGTTAAAACCGGATCAGTTGGTTGTAAAAACTGATCCGGTTTTAACCACTGACCGGATCAGTTGAGGTGATTTATAACCAAAAAAATCGATTCATGCATCAAATAATACTCAAATGTACAACCCTAAAATGAATAAGCTACGAGCCAAAAAAACAAATTCACCACGCAATTAACCAGCTAAGAATTCATAAAAACAAAAACAACCAAGAAAATTAACAGATTCAACCCATTAAAACAACCAGCCAAGGCACGAAATTAATGATCGAAATTAAATTAGAAATTTAAACGAATAAGCCAGGAAACAAAATTAGCATACACAAAATTTACTGACTTAAACATAAACGAAATGTTCCAAATTGAAACAAAATTTAAATTACATGATGTGAAATTTAAATAAAACTAAATTTACAGTCTATGGACGAAATTCAATGAAATGAAATAAACCTAAAAATCGATTAAACATATAAATTAAACAACCCTAAAAAAAACTATAAAAAAAAACTAAATCTGGAACGAACGTTGAGAGGAGAGGTGGTGAGCGACAGCGACTTAAACAACGTTGAGAGGAGAGGTGGTGAGCGATGGCGACGAGATGGCGGCTGAGATATGGTTCAGTGAAGAGAGCGGTGAAGCTGCGAGACTTTCCGGTGAAGATGGTTCCACATTTTTTGTTGAAGATGCCTAGAAGAGATGACGACGATGATGGTCTTGAAGACGTGAGAGGAAAGAGGGAGGAAAGGCTAGGAGGCGAGAGGGAGCTAGGGTCTTGAAACGGCTAGGAGGGGATTGAATGAGAGAAGGAGGGTCTTGAAACGGCTGGTGAGGAGATTGAATGAGAGAGAGAGGGTGACAAGAAAAATGGGAAGAAACCCTAGGGTGGGCGACTGGGCATGAGCTGAACAAGAAAATGGAATGCGGGTTTGGGCCAATTATTTGGGCCACTTAGCTGATCCATTTGTTAAAGAACCGGATCAGTTGTTCTTAACTGATCCGATTTTTTGATATACCGGATCAGTTAATTGATCCTGTATTTTCCCCTCAAAAATCTTGAATTATCGGATCCGGTTTTCCCAAATCCAGATCAGTTTGCTTGTGTCATTTATGGTTTTTTCCAATAGTGTAACCTTTATTTTTAAAGCTTGATTTTGAGATTTTGATTATGGAAATTTATTTATATTATGAATTATGATTTGCATGCTACCGAAAATGAGATGCATGTGATTTTTACTTGATAAGTTCGGGTTATACTAATTTGCATGACAAACTCACCTAGATTCTCGTTAACCAATTAGCCCCTTTGTTCCAATTGCGAATAAGAGTTTATGCTACCATTCCAAGCCTAAAAACTTGTTAAATTCGATGAAATATTATGAGATTATCCTTAGGCTAAACTTTGATCTTTTCACTTATAAATGCCACGGCTTTGGCATTGAAAACTCGGTTTATGTTCTCCTAACCCGCATTTCCGCACCGATATCGTAAACTTCTCATGCAAATAACATGAAAACTTCTTAAGTAAGTTATACCATCATTTGACCTCTCTCTGTGTGTAACACCCCGAAATTTCGCTCCTAATTTTTCACGTTATTTTCCCTTAACTGTTATTTTGCCTTTAAAATTAGAATATTTTATTTTTAAAAAAAACTTTTATATCGTATACATATGTATTTTGTCAACTTTATAATATACGGTTATTTCACCATATACCCCTGACAAATCAAGAAATTCACCATATACCCTCAATGTTTCAAAAATTCACCATATACCCCTGAGTTTTCGAAAACGTTCACCATATACCCTTTTGATAACTGCCGTTAACTCACCGTTAGCTTTATTTACGATTTTGCCACCATTAACCATTAACCCTAAAATCTTAATACCCTAAACCTAACCCTAACCCTAATTATAACCCTAATCCTAAACCCTAACCCATCCTCCCCTCCCCCAAACCCTAACCCACCCACCCCACCACCCTCCCCCCCCCACCCCCCCCCCCACCCCCAGCCTCCCACCCCCTCCTCCCTCCACTCCACCACCGCAGCCCCCTTCCCCTTCCCCCTTCCTCGATCTCCCCCCCCCCCCCCCCCACCCTCTCGCGTTCACCATTGAAATCCCCTACCCCCTCTTCGTTCACCGTCGGAATCCCCCACCCCCTCTTCGTTCACCGTTGAAATCCCCCACCCCCTCTTCTTTACCGTCGAAATCCCCCGAAATTCGAAAACTCCTCCTCCCTCGTAGCCCGAAATTCGAAAACAAAGGGGAGGGGGTTCGGTTTAGGGGCGACGAAAACAGAGGAGGGGGAGGAGGTCGGGTTTGATTTCGTCGGTGGAATCGTCGAGTTCTGCGGGGTTCGTTGTTGAGTCGCCGTTGGCTCCAATTTTTGTTATGGGTTGGGGATTCTACCCAGATTCAGCAGGGGAAGGGGAGGGTTTAGGCGGGAAATCGACTGGGAGGGCGGGGGTGGGGGGGGAAGAGGGCGGGAAATCGACGGGGAGGCGTAGGAGTGGGGGAGGGCGGGAAATCGACGGGGAGGGGTAGGGGTGGGGGAGGAAGAGGGCGGGAAATCGACGGGGAGGCGTAGGGGTGGGGGAGGGCGGAAAATCGACGGGGAGGGGGTGGGGTGGGGGGGGGAGGGGGTGATGGGCTGAGGGGATGGCGGGGAGGGGGTGGGGAGGGGTGGGGGTGGGGGGGGCGGGCGGGGGGGGGGTGGGGGTGGTGGTGGGGGGCGGGGTTTGGGGGTTAGGTTAATTAGGCATTAGGGTTAGAGTTAGGGTTAGGGGTTAGAGTTAGGGTTAGGGGATATTGGTGGCAAAATCGTAAATAAAACTAACGGCGAGTTAACATCCGTTAGCAAAAAGGGTACATGGTGCACAGTTTTGAAAACTTAGGGGTATATGGTGAATTACTGAAACATTGAGGGTATATGGTGAATTTTCCAATTTGTCGGGGGTATATGATGAAAAAACCGTATAATATATTATATTTTTATAAATTATTTGATTAGAAATTATATATTTTATAGTAGCTAAACTACGTGTTTAAGCTCCGTTTTATATTTTGGCGACGTTGTAGTGTTTTGGACCATTTATGTCCCGAGCAAGGTTCGACTTTCTACACAAGTATGGTGGCGAAAAATGCTGAGTAATGAAGGGTTATTTTCAGAATAGTTGAAGAGTTTATAACCCCCTTTGTAACCCCCACTTTGATTTTGTTTTATTACCCCTTAATTACCCATTAAACTCCCATCAATTAGACTTTGGTAACCCGTTTTTATTCCCCTTTTGCTGCTAATTTCTGGTCAGAAAATTCAGACCATCTTCCCATTTTGTTAGGCCTCTACAAGTGAGAGGAAGAGAGGAAAATTCATCATTTGTTCTACCTAAAAATCCCCTTCCTCTCGCCATTTTCACCTTTATTTCCTCATCTTTTCTCCATTGTTCTAAGCACGTTTTTGGGTTGCTAGGAGGAGAGTTTGTGGAGGATGACATTGCGCGAGAAGGACAAAGCTAGACCACCCTTCTACACTCCTCCAGTTGGCCCAGGTAACTAGCGGTTCTCCTAGAACGATTAGAATTCGTATAGGGATTATTTAGTTTTAATATATAGTTAAGTGTAGGTAGTATCATACTAGAATTTGGATAGGAAAGTTAGATGTTAGTGCGTTTGTCTTCTTAAAATTTCATGATTATATGATTGTTTAGGTACTGGTGATTTTGTTGTTTTATTGAAATGTTTGTGATCATGTTTATAAGTTTTGGGTTATTTGATTTAATATGTTTCATGTAGGCTCCATGTACTACTCATGGTCATGACTAGTGGAGATGTTTGTGTCATAGTTACATGAAATTATGGCTTGCTAAATTACGTTTAAGCATGGAACTGTTGTGTTGAGCATGATTATGGGGAGTATGTTGATGGTTAATAAGGGTGGTATTGTGGTATGGCATTTTAGTTTTGTTCAGGTTGATGTTTGGTTTATCTGACATAAGAGCTGGTCGAGGAGTATGCTGGCGGCAATACAATTGTTGTGCATTTGTTAGTTTTATTTTAGTTCTATTTTTTTTAGTATTAGTTGCAGCTTAATCTTGTTCTAAAATTTTGTTTTCGGTTTTTGTATGATGGGTATTATATATGTTGTGGGCTTGTGGCCATGTCGTGAAGTGTTATTGTTTGTGTACGTGTCTTTGTATGTGTTGCTGTAGGTTTTCTTTTATTTATGATTTAATTTTATAAATGTAGTTATGTTATAATTAGCATGTTTGACTATTCATTGTTATAGTTATATGCATACATGAGTTGTTATATATACACATATATATTATGAGTGTTTTAGTTATTTTATGATGGTTTTTGCAAAAATGTATATTGGAAATAATGTTATTATTTGTTGTTATTACTATTATCATTATTATTTCTTAATATTATTTTAAGAGCAGTGTTATAATGAATTTAAATTCTTGGGTTGCAATCATGGATTTCTGCTGATTTGGTGGCATCCATGTATTTGGTGATTGAGTATTATTATATTATTATTATTATTTTGTTTGAGGGCAGATTATTCGGAGGGACGTAATCCAAAGGTGAAGAACATGCAAACCATATAGGACGTAATCCTAGGTATACCTTGGTTTTGTTGTCGTCCGAGAGGTCGATGTGACTTAATCCTACAGCGTATCGGGAGTATGGCCATTCTTTAGACACAGGCAGTAGGGAACATAACCCATAGGCTTTCCTGGAGGTTGCGATATGACATTACCATAGGAAGTGGGTTGTCCACTAGCGTGCAGTTCTCTCTCAAACTTCTTTTTTTTTGCTTATTGATTTATTTGCTCTCTTGTGTTGTTCCTTAATTTATATTTATATATATTTATACATTCTGTTACCTCCATGTTATTTTTGGTAACCATGTTATATTATGCATTCTTTAAGCGGTTTATATTACTGCTCGCATTTGTTCTTGAATTGTTGTTTTTATAACTTATTTATTAAGACTTTTATAATTCTTATATGGATCCTAATTGGACTGGGAGAGCTGTTAGTTACTCCCCACTGATTGTGAATGTTGTTGTTATATTTTGCAGATAAAAATGAAGAGTAGCTCTTTTGGGTTGTGGACTGTGAAGGAAAGACTTATTAGGCTTTTAAGACATCATATTTTAGTTCTTATTTTTATTACATTGGGTTTATGAGGTTGTTTTGCCTCCTTGTGGATATTTGGTTTAAACTAATTTGGGATTTAAATTTCATGTTTGATTAGTTTATTATGAACCGTAGAGTGACATATCCGTCTTGACAATATTTCCATTATCGTCTTTTGTTTAATAAAATTTCTACAGTTTCTTTTTTTTGTCTTATCAAAGGACAGAGTGTTATATTTTGTACAACCACTAAAATTCTCTTTTAATGTACGTAACCCATGTTTACATTATTTTTGGTTCGCTTAATTGTCCACCTCTAAACCGTGAGGTTTCCTTGAGTTTGTACCAGTTTTGGTCTTTTAAACTAACCCAATTATGTATGCTCTTAGAAGCCTTGTTGAATAGCCATTATATATCAGTTATTCACCTTGTTTATTACTCTTTTATAATGAACTAATTCGAGTATGACTCTCCTTTGGAAACAGTTGTTGTTTCGTGAATCAAAACCATCGAGTTACGAACTGTTCACTATGTAATTAGGTGGGAACTTGGCATGACAATTATGTTTCATAAGTATGATCGATATATGAATTATGTTTTAAGTATTTTTGAGAAGATGATTTTGTTATAAGTGTTTAGGATAAATTTTGTTTTATAGCGAAAGTAGCTACGAGAGCAATGTTGAACAACTATTTTGGAGCGAGTTGCTCATCTTGTGATTATGGAGCGAAAGCTCATTTGTATTGGGGTATGACCTAAAATTCCGGACACATGGCCTAGCCATCTCCATTCATGTTCCTTCCTCGAGTTGTGAAATGTTCTGTGATAAGTATTGAGAATTATATTTTGTGATAAGTATTGAAAATTATATTGGTGATATGTGTTGAGAATTATATTTGTGAGATGAATTGAGAATTGTATTAGATATCTTGAGATGGAATCTCTGGAATATGATTTCGGTATATAAAACGTATTCTATGGAAGATTAAAGGAAGATATGAACGTATTTCAGAGGAAGTATAAATATATTTCTAATATAGTAGAAGTGTATTGTTTTAAGTGAAGTTAAAGGTTTATAACAATTTCAGCCACCTTATTATTTTGGAACCGGCGAAACTTGTGTACCAGCGTAAGCTAAACTATTTTGTTCTCTGAACCTGACCTGGCGGGGACCGATTCATCTTTTTGCAGGATTACTGAAGAAGGTTGGGATTAGTTTTTGTGTTCTCATGAAGTGTGATCGTTGTGCTGTGTTCCGCTGCTAGCTGTAGTATTATCTTGTGTATTTATATTTTATAACTTAAGTAGTTAGCTTATGTTGTAACAACTATTTTAATTCAGCTTATTTTCGTACTATGCTTGATACTAACATGGTTCCAATCATTTTCTGAGTAGAAGAAGATAACAATGCAACCTCTCTATTAGTGACATAATTCCGTAATTAGCAGTATTAGGTCTTAATTAAGCTGGTATTTAGGGAGAGTTGTTACAACACTGCACTTCTGCAACATTCATGTTCCTTAAACTTTGGTCCTAAAGAGTACATAGTTTGTCAGTATATATAAGCCAATAATTCTTCTTTTCTAACAACTAAGAAACTTACAACAAATTACGTGAAAGAGCATGAACATAAAGAATATTTTCCAAAATAAGACCATATGCCAGCATAGTCGTGCCTTCCTTTTACCATTTGATAAACCATCAGACGATGATATATCACAACTTTCAATAGTACCAGACATACAGTTGGAGGCACTAGTGTCAATAATGAACTCATTAGTACAAGACGTACCAGGTAAATTCTTAGTGGAGAAAAATGATGGTTTAGAAATCAGAATCATGCATGGTTAGAAGTTAAGCAACTTGTTCATCATACAATATAGGAGAAATAGAACGATCTGCATCCCTAACTTCAGCTGCACCATTCAAACAATTGCTTGTGACATTGGCGGCAAAGCTCGGCTCCAAGACCAACAGACTTATCACCATAGCCTCCACGGTTTGAACGACCGCCACGACCACCATGAGAACCTTTAGACCATCCGATTAATTCGAAAACCCATTCCTTATCATGCTTCTTGCGACCACATTCACCACACTTGAAGTTAGCTCATCGCCTCTTCCAGCAGCAGATGTACGACCAGCCGCAACACCAAAATTAGAACAACTGACCATTTGCCAAATATCCTTACGAATGTTTGCTACAAGAGATGCCGTAAATACTTTGATAAAAATACTCGTTGCATCTCACCCCAAGTAGTGATTGATTGTGCAGGGAGGTCATATAGCCATTCTTTTGTAGCATCAGATAACGCAAGCGCAAACGCTTTCAACTTCAGTTTATCGAGTGTAACTCCACTGGGTTTCATTCCGGAACACGCTATATCAAGTTCTTTAAGGAACTTATTCGGATCAGTCATGTATGCAGAACCTAAGGAGCCATTTTCTTTGAATTCAGTGAAAGTCGGTAAAGTTCGGATGGCCTGGTTTTATCTCACATTCCGTCTGCTCATGTGCATAAACAATGCACAGTAAGTTGGGATCAAAAGTAGGAGCTGCTAACTCCTTCAATGTGTGCACCATCTCAAATTTAACTTCTTCTTCCTCCTCCGAACATGAACTTTCACTAAGAGGAAGTGGAATATGACGCGCTTGCTCAAGTTGCTGTTGAGCACCAGTCCTTTTCGCCACTATGAATCTTTGGTTTTTTGCTGCAAAATCTCGCAAGCGTAGGTGCTTAGAGTTTCTGTCACACATGCACAACAAAGAAACTAGATCACAAGTTAGTAAGAAAAGTTAGTAAATCACACAACCTACTAACTAGAAAATATCTACTAAATAACTAAAACAAAGAAAGGGATAACCAAAGATAATAAAATAGGGATCGGGAGATATATTCTGGCATTGGAAAATTAATTGATCATCGAAGTAATAAATCATGAAAAAAAATTGGACAAGCTATGCATACACCTTAATGTTAACCCAGAACACAAACGAGTATTCCAAACTTCCCTTAATTGCAAATAAACCAAACAAGCTCTGGGAATATTGTCTAACTAACTAACAATCTAGAAGAAGCTCTCTGGACTCGATTAATTAGCAGCATGAATGCTAAAAACAAGTTAACTTAAGCCATAATCACACAAGCTTGAATTATGCAACTTAAAGGATTAAATAAACATAGGTATTACGACAAGCTTGAGTCGCCAATCAAACACCTAGTTGCTACTAACGGATTTAACTAGGACAATTACGTATCACAGGCCAAAATCCTAGCAAGTGAACTAACAAATTACACTAAAGATGGCCATTATAAAATATAATTTGACAAGCTAACACAATAAAAATAAGTTTACAAATCCGATCAAAGCATAAACATAATCATCCAACAAGAAAGATCGTAACTTTTTCATTCTCACAATTCAATAATCCAATACTAAATATATCTCCTTACCCAAAAACGATTTAGCCTAACATATTAAGAACAAAAAATAATACTAATAAGAACCAACTTATTCGTTATTGAGAAATACACAATCTAAAAACTATATTAATAATCCAAATCCAATTATTAGTTGTATGGAGAAAAAGGAAAACTAGAACAAAACCTCCAAACTTGTAAAGTACCAAAAATTGCCAAAGGAAGCAAGATGTATTGCGCATGATATCGATAATTTGCTACTGTAATTTGTTGTCTGTAATCGCTGCTGCTATTATGTAATCCGTAAATTGGGGTTGTTCTGTACTCTGTAATTCCGCTGCAACTCCCACTATTCTCCTCCTCCAAATGCTGATGTTTATTCATTGCTCTACTATTCTCCATATATCCAGAATTTTTCCTTCTCACAAAAAGACCTAAGTTTCCAAAACTTACTTTACTTTCCTAAATTGCTAGAGACTTGAAATTACCTTCCAAAAATGAAAGCCAATTGTTGTTGTTTTTGATGTGCTGTCGTTTGCTCCCCGAAAATAAGAAACTCTTCAAGTTTCAACTTCTCTCTTTTGTGGCCACCAAGCTTATATTACAATTCTTCATCTTAGGATAATTGCACAAGCCCAACATGAGATCTAATTCCTGACAACATAAGCCCAAGTAGGAGAAGGAAAATGGGCTCTCAAATACGATTGAAAATTTATTGCTCAAATCATCTTCCTGCAGACAAATAAATAAAATAGTAGTAACTCATGTCTCGGAATACAAATAACTTACAACTCCTTGTATAATATAAGACTCAATGTTAAATTAAGGGTTTAAGATAATAAAAATACACAAATTTACGACCCTATCAAACTCCCCCAAGCTTATACTTTTGCTTGTCCTCAAGCAATGACATGAAAAACAAAGGATGAGATGTAGCCAAACACATCAAGCATCTAACAATAGCATCGAACTAGCATATATGCAATCAATGAACTCTTAAGGCCACTTATAACTTCTATGAACCAACCATAAGTTACATATGCTAAATAGTAGTGAAACAACCTCTAAGATCATTAGGACTTTAAACATGGATTCAATGGGGTTAAGATAAAGGAAGGTGTGGGAAATATTTAAGAAGGTGGTGGTAAAAACTCTAAGACTAGTAGAACGAAGCGGCACCACAAACATAATACTAAAACACACCATCTTTGTTAAACTTCATAAACCTTTTCACCAAGTTTCATGACTCTAAATGTTCTGTCTTTGTTAAGTAGCTCTTGTAACGAGATTTCAACTAGTGGCTCCTGGTCCAATGGGCCCAAGGCACTAGGCATGAAAATGCCCCAACGAGTCAACTCACTCGACCTACCTAAACAAAAGATAGAAATACCACACATACATATTTGGGCTCAGATTTCTTTCTTTTTTTCTTCATTCTTTTTTATATCAGAATCTTTTTCATATTCTGTTCTCAAAGTTTTCAACATTTTCTTTTTCACTTTTGTTTTTCCATGCCAAAACATTGGTACGCAGAGCCATCAAAATATGAAACTTTTTTTTTAACAGATAAACATCACCACTCAATTGGGACAACATTCCACTTTACAATTACAAATACTCTACTAATCTTAGAGAAAGGTAAAACACTTGTTTTTTTCTAGTGAATGTTTATTTTGTGAGTTTAACATGAAAATAAGCTAACAAAGCTCGAAGTTGGCTCACTAGAAGGAAATGTCATTGGTACGCTTTTTGGCTCAATGTGGTGGTACTACCTAAATGCCTAAATCATCTCTTCTTTGGCACTTCACTACACAAATAGCTTTAGCAAAACGATTGAAAATTCACAAAGTTAGGACTTTTAGAAGTTCATACAAAGGCATATGCACAAGTCCACACACTAAAATCAAATATAGTGGAGCTAAATTTTGTAAAATTTTCGGCAGCATCTCCCCTAAAACAGAGCAAAAACCAAACAACTAATAGTTGTTTTCAACCAAAAAAACAAAACCATATCATTATTCCTGCATATTCCAACACATATAATCACACAAATGTTTTCAAAACAACCACACATTCTCTACAAATTCAAACATAATTTCTCCCCCGAAGCTTAGAACACACATTATTCTCAATATGGGAAAAAAGAATTAAAAGAAAAAAGAGTAGGGAAAGAATAGAAAAGGAGTAGAGCTCATCGGCTATAGTGTTATTGCTGGGAATCTAAAAAATTTAATGACGTTGATGAGCATCTAACCAAGTGTGTAGCTGGATGGTCTAGTTTTACTAAGCTGCGAATGTCGAAGTACGGTAAAAGTTGACATTCCCCCAAGCTGATCCTTGAGCCATGTGTAATAATGGTGCAACAAGTGGTGGGGGAAAACAACAAAAAACATTCATGTGTGACTGTAGACTGGATAAGTCTATGTAACACGACAAAGAAACCAATGTCAGTAGCAATCCACACAAAACAGAGGTGTTGGGGGTTGGTAATAACTCCTAGAATAACAGACAAACGTCAATAAGCCTAAAAGAGAAAAAGAAAATATTTTTGATTTTTTTATATAAAGAAGACAAGAAGAAGAGAGTTGTGAAACTTGGGTTGCCTCCAAAGAGCGCTTCATTTAACATCGTTAGCTTGACGTCTTCATTCTCACTATGCATCATAATTCGGAGCCTCTAGCTCCACTACTTCAATGTTTTGAACCTGATGCCCCTCATGATATGGTTTGAGTCGATGTCCGTTCACCCTGAACTCCTTACCTGTGTCTTCACTTCGAATGTCCACTGCACCATGAGAAAATACCTTGGTAACAACGAATGGTCCAACCCAACGGGAACGGACTTTGCCAGAAAACAACTTAAGTCTCGAATGGTAGAGCATAACCTTCTCTCCAACAGTAAATTTTTTCCTTGTTATTCACTCGTCATGGAATGCCTTAGTTTTCTCCTTATAAATTCTTGAATTCTCAAAATCATCATTCCTAATCTCCTCTAACTCTTGTAATTGAAGATTTCGAGCTCACCCACGGCGTCCATGCTCATATTACACTGCTTTACAGCCCAAAATGCCTTGTGTTCCAATTCCACGGGAAGGTGGCAAGGTTTACCAAACACTAGTCTGTAGGGAGACATTCCAATGGTGTCTTATAGGCTGTTCTGTACGCCCACAAAGCATCATCAAGGGCAAGGCTCCAGTCTTTTCGGTTTGGATTAACTGTCTTTTCAAAATCGATTTGATTTCTTGGTTTGAAACTTCTGCCTGCCCATTTTTTTGTGGATGATATGTTGTGGAAACTCGATGGAAGACATGATACTTTCTCAACAGAGATTCGCTTGTCCTATTGCAGAAGTGGGTACCCCTGTCATTGATTATAACTCTCGGAAACCCAAATCTAGCAAAGATATTAGATTTCAAAAATTATGCAACCTTTTTAGAATCATCAGTACGAGTGGCCTTAGCTTCCACCCATTTCGAAACATAATCGACAGCTAGCAATATATAATGAAATCCAAAAGAGGAGGGAAAAGGTCCCATAAAATCCATACCCCAAACATCGAAAATCTCGCATATTAAAATTGGAGTTTGGGGCATTTCATTTCTAGAACCTAATGTACTTGTCCTTTGACAATTATCACAAACTTTGCAGATTTCATATGCATCCTTAAACAAGGATGGCCAGTAGAAGCCGCTTTCCAGAACATTGTGTGATGTCCGCTTGGGTTCGAAATGCCCGCCACAAGCATAAAAGTGATAGAAGGTTAGTATAGAAAGAAATTCAGTTTCAGGTACGCACCTTCTGATCACTTGATCAGCACAATGTTTCCATAGATACGGGTCATCCCAAATGTAGTTCTTTGCTTCATTGCGCATTCGATCCCTCTGTGGTTTGGCGTAGCTAGCTGGGAACTTCCCCAATGCGAGGAAATTCACCACATCGACATACCACAGGATCCCCGAACTTAAGATGTGAAGTTGCTCATCTGGAAACTCCTCACTAATAGGTGTATTGTCGCCATCGCCTCCAACTAATCTGCTCACATGATCTGCAACTCCATTTTCAGAACCTTTTTTGTCTCTAATTTCAATGTTGAACTCTTGAAGTAGTAAAATCCAACGAATGAGTCGTGGCTTGGCCTCCTTTTTAGACAATAGGTGCTTTAACGATGCATGGTCAGTATACACAATAATGTTAATACCTAAAAGATAGGACCTGAATTTATCTAAAGCAAAAACTACAACAAGAAGTTCTTTCTCAGTTGCAGTCTAATTAGCTTGAGCCTCATTCAAAGTTCTTGAAGCATAATAAATTGCATGAGGAATCTTTCCAACTCTCTGTCGTAATACTGCTCCCAGAGCATGGTTGGACGCATCACACATCAATTCAAATGGGAGCTCCCATTTTAGAGGCTGCAAAATAGGTGTAGTGACCACCTTGTTCTTCAACTGGTCAAATGCTTTCTTACACTCCTCATGAAAAGCGAATTCCACTTCTCTTAGCAATAGTCTACACAAAGGTTGTGCAATCTCTAAAAAGCCTTCGATAAACCTACAATAAAACCCTGCATGGCCAAGAAAAGAACGAACTTCTCGCACAGAGGCGGGGTAAGGTAATGAGGTAATAAGATCTACGTTAGCCTTATCGACTTTTATTCCGTTAGTAGAAACAATATGACCTAAAATTATACCTTGTTGAACCATAAAATGGCATTTTTGGAATTAAGCACAAGGTTAATTTCAAAACAACGATTGAGAATTAAAGTGAGATGATCTAAGCAATTATTAAAAGAGTCACCATGGACAGTGAAATCATCCATGAAGACTTCAATAAAATTTCTCAAGATAATCTGAAAAGATGCTTACCATACATCTTTGAAAAGTAGCGGGAGCGTTGCATAACCCAAAAGCCATGCCTCGGTAGGAAAAAGTACCATATGGGCACGTGAAAGTTGTTTTCTCGTGATCTTCTGGAGCTATAGCAACCTGCACATAACCAGAGTAACCGTGAAGAAAACAGTAATAAGCATGACCAGCCAGACGTTCAACCATTTGATTAATAAAAGGTAAGGGAAAATGATCTTTTCGAGTCATGGAGTTTAATTTCCTATAATCTACACAGACCCTCCACCCATTTTGCACTCGAGTAGGAACCATCTCTCCCTTGTGATTTTCTACCGCGATCACCCTCGACTTTTTCGGAACCATTTGTAAAGGGCTAACCCAAAGACTATCAGAGATAGGGTATATCACTCCTACATCAAGACGCTTCAATACTTCTATCTTTACATCCTCCATCATAGGTGGATTAAGTCGCCTTTGCATTTGCGTTGCTGGTTTAACTCCCTCTTCCAAGAATATTCAGTGCATGCACATGGAGGGGCTAATTCCTTTTATATCTGCAACCGTCCACCCCAAAGATGTCTTATGTGCCTCAAGAACCTTAACAAGCTTTTGCTCTTGAATTTGAGTAAGATTACTTGCGATTATAACTGGAAGGGTATCGTTTTCTCCTAGAAATGCGTATTTAAGATGATCTGGCAGTGGCTTTAACTCTACTTCTGGAGGCTGCACAACAAAAGGCAACAACCTATGAGTATTAGAAGGTACATTAATGAACTGAGTCGCACACCTTCCTTGCTTAGTGGGCAGTGATTCCAAGGCAAAGAAGGCTTCCTCTACCTCATGTTTGATCGCAAAAACTTCCTGCAAATTCGATAACTTTCTTTCTCCATTGGGGTAAGTAAAATAGATTCCAAAGCATCATTACCACAAAGAAAATACACTTGCTCAGTTAATGAATCAATGATATATATGCTAGAAACAGATTCGCTATTAGATGGATATCTCGTAGCATCAAATATATTGAAACGAATAACCTCTTCGTTAAATTCCATGGTCAATACGCCATTGTGAACATCAATCTTAGTGTGACCAGTTTCGGGGAAAGGTCTTCCTAATAATATAGGAGAAGAATTAGGAGCTTCATTATCATGCATATCTAGCACATATAAATTAGCAGGGAATACAAGCTCATTGACCTGTACTAGAACATCCTCAACACCCCTTGGGGGTATGCATTAGAACGATCAGCAAGTTGAATTATAACACGAGTTTCTTTTAAAGGACCTAAATTAAGAGCATTGAAAATAGATAAAGGCATCACATTAATTGAGGCTCCTAAATCTAGCATGCATCTTTCGTACCTCGTGTTACCTATTCTGCATGGTATCGTGAAAATACCGGGATCTTTACACTTTGGAGGTACTTTTCTCTGCAAAACAGTGGAAACGTTCTCAATGACATTTATTTGTTCATCACCTTTCAATTTCTTCTTATTAGTGCACAAGTCCTTCAAAAATTTTGTGTATCGCAGCACTTGTTTATTAGCTTCCAGTAGAGGTATGTTCACCTCTACCTTGCAAAAGACATCCAGCATCTCCTTCTTATGATCAGGCTTCTTGTTCTTTGATAATAACCTGCTAGGAAAAGGTAAAGTGTAAAAACATTGTTAGTTTTAACAGAATTGGCCTTATTTTGCTGCTGCTCATTCTTTTCTGTTACAATTGTCTCCTGTTCTTCTGGAATTATCACCAGCTCACTCTTCCTTCTCACTGGAATCTCTAATTGCTTGCCACTTCTAAGAGAAATAGCACTGGCATTCTCCTTAGGATTTCTAACAGTTTAGCTAGGTAGTTTCAAAGAACTTTGTGATTGCAACCTGCCAAGAGCATCAGCCAACTTAGATACTTGATTTTCAAGGTTCCTCAACCAACTTCATGTTTCTTGCTGAAATAGCAAAGTACTGGAAGCCATCTTCTTCACAATGTCCTCAAGAGACATGCCACCAGGTTGTTGTTGTGGCATAGGTTGCTGCAACGGTGGTCTAGGTAAATACGGAGGTTGAGTCGTGTGAAATCCAGGTGGAAGAGTGAATGCTTACTGTTGATGGAGTGGTGGTCTGAAATTAGGATTTTCTTGCTACTAAGTGTTGCCATATCTCAGGTTTGGATGATCCTTCCATCCCGGATTATAGGATTGAGAGAAAGGGTCATATCTCCTTTGTTATACTTGAAAGCCCCCAATAGCATGCAGTTGTTCATCTTGTAGGCTTGGACACATATCAGTAGTGTGTCCTACTGTGAAACATATCTCACATGCCATGGCTTGGCTTTTTCCTATCACAACTTGTTCCACTAAGGAGGTGAGGTTGGCTACCTCCTGCTCCAGCTTAGAAATACCCACCTCCTTAACCTGATGAGATAGAGTTGGAACTCGTTTCCTTCTTCCAGAATATTGAGAGTTAGCTGTCATGTTTACTATGAGCTTCATTGCATCGGCAGGTGTCTTATCACCTAGTGATTGATGATTGGTTTATATGCTTGAATTATGCTTAGTTTTTAATAGTTTTTGTGATAGTTTTTAGGCTAATTTAGGCTAAGTTCATTCCGTTTCTTTCTTTTTGTGCATTTTTCCTCCCTTGCTCTCTTTCTTTGGGTGTTTGTTTACATTTCAGGACTTGGAAGCACGTTTGGAGGGACCATGCAAAAGCCCGAGGCAAAGCGTTGAAGAAATGGAGCACCAAGGAGCTCGAAAGAAGAGAAGAAGGCGAAGAAGTGACTGACCCGAGGGCCCGGGTGTGTGGACCCGCCCGGGTCAGCCCAGCCAGGCAAACCAGCAGCGTCTTTCAGCAGACCCGCCCGGGTCTGTTGACCCGAGGGCTCGGGTCTGACAACCCGAGGGCTCGGGTTCACTGACCCGCCCGGGTCGCTTTGATTTGGGAAAGCTCAATGTTCCTGACATTTTTGACCCGAGTGCTCGGGTCAGCTCACCCGAGTGCTCGGGTCATTTCTCCCGCCCGGGTCGGGTCATTTTCCGGAAACGATTTTGCGATTTTGTTTACCTTAATGCGGGGGCTGTTTTGTAATTTTTTGATTTATTTCTTGTGACTATAAAAGAGGGACTCCTCTTATTTTAACTGAGGCAATTATTAACTAGAGATTAGAGAGAGATTAGATCTTGATTTAGCATTCAAGTTTAGAGCAAAACCCTAGGAGAGAGAAAAGTGGAAGTTTGAAGCTTTTGGATCTCCATTCTTCATTAATGAAAGTTTAAAGTTGGTCATCTTTGTTTATTTTCTTCTTTCCTTCCATTATTCTTGCTTATTTCATGATTTGTTTGTTTAGATCTTGCTTTATTAGTTGATTATTTGCATTTTTCTCTTCTTCCTCCATGGTTATGGTGATGAAGTTATTTCAAGCTTTGTTTTGTTTTATGTCCATAATGTGTGAGTAGTTTCTTACTAGGGGAAGGGATGTAACCTTCATTTACTCATTGGATCCTAGATCTAAGTTAGGGGGTTAACTTTTGGGGTTGAACTTGTTGATCAAACTTGTTTTACTTGGTTTGTTGGGTGATTGATCACCACTTAACTTGCATATTTGGAATTCCTAGTGAAGGATTGAGAGATGAAGCTAGGAATAAACTAAGTTTGGTTGCTAGACTAGGATCTCCATGAAAATAGACATTTTCTAGTTTAGGGAAGCTTGATTAATCATGTTGTGCTTGATTTGACTAGATTGGTTGCTCATGCCATGAGAATAGGTCATGGGTGACTAATCAAGCTCCTCTAATTAGCTCGAGAGAGTAATTAGAGTTCATATGTGCGTGATTTTCCCCTTGTGATCCCCCATTTGTTTCCCCTTAGCTTTGATGATTGGATTCTTGGATTGAGTGTTGGTGAATCCCCCTAATCCCCTAGTTTCTTTACCCTTGTCTTATCTCCTTTAATTGTTCGTTGATTTACTTTGCAAATTTTCTAGTTTAATTAGAATTTAGAATCATTGCTAAACTTTCAATCAAAACCCAAAAATTGATTTAGCTCATTGTAGTTAGCTAATTAACTCTTGACTTAACCCTACTTCCTTGTGGATTTCGACCCTATACTTATCCTATATTGGATAAATTAGGTTATATTTGGCGAGTATACAACGACCCGTCAAATTTTGGCGTCGTTGCCGGGGAAGTAGCGGTTAACATTAGCTAATTGGTTAATTTTTAGACTAAATTGTCCTTTTTCTTTATTTTTGGTGTGTTTACCTCTTGGTTGTTTTTACTAATATTCTCCGTAGCTTTGTTGGTTGCATGTCACGGAGATTGAGGGGCGATCCTACCATCCCCATCGATCATAACCTTGAAAATACATTGAGGCAATTAAGGAGAATCTTTAGGGAACCTACGGTCCAATCGGGTGTTGAACAACCGGGTTTTGAACAAGAGTCGTCTATCTCCACTACTTCTAGCACTATGGGGGATGAGGCTCCTAGAGCATTACGGGATTTTGGGCATCCCGAGGCATTTGAACTCAAAAGTGGTATTCGCCGCCAAACTACTACCGCCAACTTTGAATTTTCTCCGTATTTGATTCGCATGATCAAACAAGAGCCTTATGGGGGCATGACTCATGAGTGTCCTCTTGAGCATTTGGCTAATTACTTGGAGCTATGTGCCACGGTGAAGCAAAACAATGTGAGTCAAGAGTTTGTGAGGCTCAACCTATTTCATTTCTCTCTTGTGGGTAAGGCTAAGAAATGGTTGCAATCAATTCCGGAAGACTCTTTGACAACTTGGGCACAAGTTACCACGGCTTTTGTCGATGAGTTCTATTCTCAAGAAAAGACCTCCGAAGCTAGGAGGAAGATAGCTAATTTCTCTCAAGAGGAGGATGAGACATTGTATGGAGCTTGGGATAGGTTCAAGGATCTCCGGAGACCTTGTCCTCACCATGGTTATAGTCAATGGATGCTTATGCAAAGCTTCTATGATGGTCTCCTTCCTATGACCCATGCAAGCCTTGATTCGGGTGCAGGAGGCCAACTAACAAAGCTTACGGATGACAATATTGAGCCTACAATTGAAGAGGTAGTACGACACTACTCTTGGGGAAATTCTACTAGAACCGCAAGCAAGAAAAGTGCAAGCAAAGGCAAGTATGATCTTGATGCCATTGACCATATCAATGCAAAACTTGATACCCTTGCAAAGAAATTGGAAAAGGTAAGCTTGGCATCTCCTAAACAAGGTACTTCTCAAGCTTTTTCCTGTGAGATTTGTGGTGGGTCGGACCACGCTAGCTCTTATTGTGGTGGGTCTATGGACCATGTTGCTTGGGTGAATACTAGGGGTGAGGGAAATCCAAACTTCAACAACCAAGGGAGATGGAATAACAATGTGAGTGGAGGATGGGAGAACCCTCAACCACCCCAACCTTACCAAGCTAAACCACCCGGATTCCATAACCCCCAACAAACATTCACACAACCACCCCCTAGAGCTCCCTTTGAACCAAATCAACCAAAATAATCCTCCCTTGAATCCACTCTCCAACTTTTCTTAGCTCAACAAACAAAAACCAATGCCGAGAATGATAGGAAGTTTGGAGACATACACACCTCCCTCCAATAAATGAATGCCCACAATAAGATCATTGAAACCCAACTTGCCCAAGTCGCTCAACAAGTGAGCAATAACCCTTCAAACTCTTCCACACAACTTCCTAGCCAACCCATTATCCGAGAGCAAGCTAAAGCGATTACTTTGAGATCCGGGGCTCACTATGAGGGTCCTAAGATGCCCACACTTGATGATGCTAACCCCTCCAATGAGAGTGAGAATGTGGATAGTGAAGTTGATAAAGAGATTGAAAATGTCGTTGTGGAAGACATTCATGAGGATGGGACTCCTATAGTCGTTGAACACGAAACATCAAGCAACGAGCCTCCTCCAATGAAGAGCTACACTCCTCCGGTCCCATATCCTCAAAGGTTAGCAAAGAAGCACTTCAATGACAAATTTGTCAAGTTCCTTGAGGTAATGAAGGGTTTGCAAGTTCACATCCCATTTCTCCAAGCTATGGCTCAAATGCCCACCTATGCCAAATTTCTAAAGGAACTTCTTTCTAACAAGTCCAAACTTGAAGAAAGTTCCACCATTGCTCTCACCGCCGAAGTTAGTGCGGTCCTCCAAAACAAGCTCCCCAAAAAGCTTGAAGATCCGGGGTCTTTCTCCATACCATTGAGAATTGGAGATTTGGAGCCAAAGAGAGCATTGGCCGATCTTGGGGCTAGTGTAAGCCTAATGCCACTCTCCATTGCAAAGAAACTCAACTTTGAGCTTAAGCCAACAAGAAGGGTGATACAACTAGCGGATCGCTCGGTTAAGGTGCCCGTTGGAGAATTGGAGGATGTTCCGGTGCAAGTTGGGAGAGTCTTCATTTCTTGTGACTTTGTAGTGATGGAAATGGAAGAGGACTCCCAAGTCCCTCTTATTTTGGGAAGGCCTTTCTTGAAAACGGCCGGAGTGCTAGTTGACATGAAAAGAGATGTAATGACATTGAGGGTTGGTGATGAGAAGATGGAGTTTGCTTTCAATAAGAGCATGAAAGCGCCTATTATGGAAGAAGTGCATCGGATCGACACCCTTGAGCAAGAAGTGTTAAGCCTAAGGGCTTTAGTTGAAGCAAGGGATCCTCTTGAGGATGTGCTACTAGGAGAAGATCAAGAGCAAGAAAGTGAAGCTTGGCGTCTTAAAAAGGCAATGGACAAAGCACCAATCTACCTACCTCCTAATTCGAGCTTTGAGATTTTAGAAGCTTCATTGAAAAAAGAGGAGAGGACCACGCCTCCTCCTACATGTGAGTTGAAACCCCTTCCCCCTTCTTTGAAGTATGTTTTTCTTGGAGATAACGAGACTTACCCCGTGATTGTCAATTCTACACTCAATGGTCCTTCTCTTGACAAACTTCTTTGTGTTCTAAAACTACATCGAAGTGCCATTGGGTATACAATTGATGATCTCAAGGGTCTAAGTCCCACCTTGTGTATGCATCGAATTCATTTGGATGATGGTCAAACCTCCTCTATTGAGCCTCAAAGAAGGCTAAATCTTAACATGAAGGAGGTGGTAAAAAAAGAAGTTTTGAAACTCCTTGAGGCGGGGATAATCTACCCTATCTCGGATAGTAGGTGGGTTAGCCCCGTTCAAGTTGTCCCAAAAAAGGGAGGAATGACCGTCATCAAGAATGACAAAGGTGAGCTTATCTCCACAAGATCGGTCACCGGGTGGCGCATGTGCACTGATTATCATAAGTTGAATAAAGCCACCCGGAAGGACCATTTCCCCCTCCCTTTTATTGACCAAATGCTTGAAAGATTGGCGGGTCATACCCATTTTTGCTTTTTGGTTGGTTATTCGGGGTTCTTTCAAATTCCCATTCACCCCGATGACCAAGAGAAGACAACATTCACATGTCCATTTGGCACGTTCGCTTATCGAAGGATGCCATTTGGATTGTGTAATGCTCCTTCTACCTTCCAAAGGTGTATGACCGCCATTTTTTCGGACATGCTTGAATCAACCATAGAGGTTTTCATGGATGACTTCTCCGTGATAGGTTCATCATTTGACATTTGTCTCTCCAACCTTCAAAAGGTTTTAGAGAGATGTCAAAAGATGAATCTTGTTCTTAATTGGGAATAATGTCATTTTATGGTTGAAGATGGCATAGTCCTCGGTCATAAGATATCTCAAAAAGGGATTGAGGTGGATAGGGCTAAAATTGAGGTTATTGAGAAATTGCATCCCCCAACTTCGGTGAAGGGAGTGAGATCGTTTCTTGGGCATGCGGGCTTCTATCGCCGTTTTATCAAAGATTTCTCAAAAATCTCAAAGCCCCTATCCAATTTACTTCAAAAAGGCATTGAGTTCAAATTTGACAACGATTGCATGCATGCTTTTGAAACTCTAAAAAAGGCTCTAATTTCCGCTCCTATAGTGCAAGCTCTGGATTGGAGCTTGCCTTTTGAACTAATGTGTGATGCTAGTGATAGTGCAGTGGGAGCCGTTTTAGGGAAAAGAAAAGAAGGAAAGCTCCATGTGATCTACTATGCAAGCAAGACGCTTGATTCCGCTCAAAGGAACTGTGCCACCACGGAGAAGGAACTCCTAGCAATCGTGTTTGCTTTTGACAAGTTCCGGTCATATCTTGTGTGCTCCAAAGTGGTGGTGTACACGGATCATGCGGCTATCAAGTATCTCATGACTAAGAAGGATGCCAAGCCTCGTTTGATTAGGTGGATCCTTCTCCTACAAGAGTTTGATATTGAGATCAAAGACAAGAAGGGCACCGAAAATTCGGTTGCCGACCACCTCTCTCGCCTTCCTATGGATGATTCACATCACCTAGACCCTCCCATCAATGATTCTCTCCAAGATAATTTCCTCTATGCCATTAAGGCCATGTATGCTCCTTGGTTCGCGGATTTTGCTAATTTTCATGCTAGTGGAGTCATTCCGGATGACCTTAACTACCAACAAAAGCGGAGGTTCATGCATGAGGCCAAGCATTACGTATGGGAGGACCCATACTTGTTCAAGAGGGGGGTGGATGGTATTTACCGGAGGTGTCTCCGGGATGATGAGATCGAGAATGTAATAGGGATGTGCCATTCATCCCCATGTGGTGGTCATATGGGAGCAGACAAGACCGTGGCAAAGATTTTACAATGTGGTCTATTTTGGCCAAGTATGTTCAAGGATGTTTGGGGCTTTGTCAAGGCTTGTGATCGGTGTCAAAGAGTTGGAAATATCTCAAAAAGGCATCAACTACCCCTTACAAGCATCTTGGAGTTGGAAGTTTTTGATGTTTGGGGGATTGATTTCATGGGCCCCTTTCCCTTCTCCCTTGGTAATCGTTAAATCTTGGTAGCGGTTGATTACGTTTCTAAATGGGTTGAAGCAATCGCTTCCCCTACAAATGATGCCAAGGTAGTGGTCAAGCTATTTAAGAAGGTGATCTTCCCCCATTTCGGAGTTCCAAGAGCCATCATTAGTGATAGGGGATCGCACTTTGCAAAGAAATCATTCAAGGCCCTTCTTGCTAAATATGGGGTGCATCACAAAATGGGTCTCTCTTACCACCCTCAATCTAGTGGTCAAGCGGAGATATCTAATAGAGAGGTCAAGCTCATTTTGGAGAAGACGGTAAATCGATCTCGAAAGGATTGGTCTTCCAAGTTGGACGATGCATTGTGGGCCTATCGCACGGCCTACAAAACCCCTATTGGCATGACACCTTACAAGCTTGTTTATGGAAAATCGTGTCATTTGCCCGTAGAATTGGAGCACAAGGCTTTTGGGCCATCAAGGCTTTAATTTGAATTTTGACCTTTAAGCTTCGGGTGAAAGAAGGATGCTTGACGTTCATGAGCTTGAGGAGCTTAGGAGGGACGTCTATGAGAGCTCCCGGGTGTACAAAGAGAGAACAAAGGCTTGGCATGATCAACGAATCATGAAAAGGGAATTCAAAGTTGGTGACAAAGTCCTTTTGTTCAATTCGAGGTTGAGGTTATTTCCGGGCAAGCTCAAATCAAGGTGGAGTGGTCCATTCACCGTGCATCAAGTATCCCCACATGGTGCGGTTGAGATTTGCAATGATGCAAAAGGATGTTTCAAGGTGAACGGGCAAAGACTCAAGCTATACTATGATGGTGCGCCAATTCAAGAAGCTTACTCTATTGCACTTGAGGATTACTCCCCTCCTAATGGTTGAAGATTTATGGTAGTCAAGCTAATGACTTAACTCAAGCGCTTAGCGGGAGGCAACCCGTTTTTTCTCACTTATTACTATTTCTTTTTCTTCTTTTTAGTTTTGATTTACTTGGAATGTTGGATTACCACATATTATTACGGCATTTGAAATACTTGTTATGGTGATTTTGTGATTTGGTTATGTTTAGGATTGCTTGGGAGGAATTTTGGAGCAAAGAAAGGAAAGGAGAGAAGAAGGAAAAGCTGGGCTGCAGCTGACCCGAGGGCCCGGGTCTCCTGACCCGCCCGGGTCGCTCAAGGGAGCCAGAAAAAAAAAACGCAACTGACAGTTAGACCCGCCCGGGTCACACAACCCGAGGGCTCGGGTCATTCTACCCGCCCGGGTCGGGATGTCAGTGGGCAAAAATGAGATGACCGAAATTTTTTTTTTCTAACTCTTCACTCCTCCTTCATCTTCAACCTCTCAACTCTCTCTAACCCTCTTCAAACTTCAAACCCTAACTTCCTAAATCTCACTTAAATCACTCACCACTCAAAAACTTAAAAATCCCTCACAAATCTTTATCCTCAACAACTTTCCTCCACAAATTTCAACTTTTTCTCCTTCAAAAACCTCATCTCCACCATTTTTCACCATTTTCTCTCTCCTCAAAATTTTACCACAACTCTCAAATTCATCATTTTCCACTCAAATCTCTTCACAAATTCTTCCTAAAACATCATTCCCCCTTCATTTCTCTCATAAAAAACTAAAAAACAAACAAAAAAAATTTTGATTTTTTTCCACCCTCACCACTAAGTTACGGGATTTTAAATTTTTGAGCAACAAGTAATTCGAAGCATGGAGAGGAGCAATTCAAAGCGGAGTAGACAAGCGGGGCAAGCTAGCTCAAGCCAACCACCACAAAGGGAAAACGTCTCGGGGCATGATGCCCCCGGTGAGTTTCATGATCCCGAATTTCCTTTCATTGTTTTTGTTGGCTTAGAACATTTTAATAGATTTCAAGCCCTTAAGGCTAAGGAATTCGCCCCTACCCGTTTTGTTGATGAGACCTTGTTGTCTTTATGGGGGATTCGGGGGGATGTAAATAATATAGCTGACGGATTGAATATGAAAAAAGTGTTATTGATGAGAAAAAAAACTTATAAATGCTTAACACTTGAATTCTTAAGCTCCTGGGAAATAACCGGAGAGGAACGGTTTACGTGCTCAACTGGAGCCGAGGCCGTTCTCACATTTAGGTTGGGGAATGTTGCTCGTTCTATGCCTATTGGTGATTATGCTGAAATTTTTGAATTACAAATTGAATCGAGCACCACTCCTGCACCTTCTTTCAACCTTTATGATTGTTAGAGTAAGTTGAGTGACGGAAAAAGTTACGATGCTAAAAATGCTAATGACTCACTCATACACCAACCTGCTATCCTGTACATCTGCAAGTTTTTGGGGAACACCATCTTTGGGAGAAAGGATAACTCGAAGGTAAGTCAGTCGGAACTTATAATCATAGGTTCTTACCTATGGGATGAGAAAAAGCTGAACATACCTTTGATGTTTGCCCGCCATCTCCAAAGGGTAGGAACCCCAAAAACTCTCGGACGTGGGTCGATTGTTGTAGGCGGTTTGATTACCGCCATTGCTGAACACTTTAGGGTTCGCCCTAAGACCCCCGAGGTCCCAGGACCGACCCTAATAAACCAACAACACCTACAAGATGCGCGTTGGTTTACAGTGACTGGAATACATTTTACTTGGAAGATTGGTAAAATGTCTTCTATTCAACTTCCAAATCGCCGCATCACCGAGATTAAAACGGGGCAAGTCAACTATCTCATTCTGGAAGCCGCGGAGGAAGGCACGGAGATCCGCACCTACCATAGGCGGGATCCCCATGAGCTTGCCTCCTCTTCTTCCGCCTCTCCCCCTCCTCCTCCCCAACCCCATCCCACCTATGTTCCCGACTATGTCCCTATTTATGCCCATATAGATAGGCGGTTTGATAGTTTTGAACAAAGACTAACCACCTTTCAACAAGAGATGCGAGAGAATTTTACCCCCATCTTGCAATTCTTTCATGATAACAGCATGGTCCCTCCCGGCACTCCCTACCCCTCCTATATGCAACCCCCACAACCCCCCGAGGGGGAGGACCTCGACCCTTGAGTTGGTCTCTCCCCACCCCCCTCCCCGATTATTCTTCCTTTCACACCGAGGACGGTGTTTGGTTTGGCTTGGGGGGTATTTTCATGATTTCGGTAGTTTTTACTTTATGGGGTAGGCGTTAGGAGACCCTTGTTGCTATTCTGATTGAATTGCTGTTTGTGATTGTGGTTAAGCTTGGTGAATGGGCCAATGCTTGTTAATATGTGGTGAGCCATGATTTCATTTTTCTTATTTGTTTATTTTCTTAGTTTTTAAAAAATAAAACCAAAAAACAATTTTCTTTCTCATTTTCTTTTTCTTATTTCCTTGTTTTAGCTTTATTTCTTTTCTTTTTCTTTCCCCTCTTTTTCAATATTTGTTTTTAGTTCTAAAAAAAAATCTGAAAAACAAAGAAAAACAAAAAGAAGTTTTAGCTTTGAATAAAGTTTTGATTTCCTTGCCCAAGGAAGATGCTAGTTGATGATATATGTGGATTCCTTGCGTGGATTTTGAGTATATGTTTAGAGGCTCCTTTTGGAAGAGTGTGAGCTTGGGTTGTGGTTGTAACAACCTATAATTTTGCTCCTAGTTTTTCGCAAGAATTTTCTCTAAAAACTATTATTTTCTCTAAATTAATTATTTTTATTTTATAATTTTGGGAGCCGAATTATTATTTTTATTTTTATGGCGTGTCAATGTGTTTATTTCATTTATATTTATAATATAATTTATTAGAATTATTTTTATTATTAAGTATTTTCAAAGTTTAGGCGCGATTTAGGAATTAACCGCTTTATCGCGTATCGGGCTTTCGGAGCATGGATCGTTGTTGAATTTGGGCCGAAAGTTTTTGTGGGTGTGTGGGCTTGGGGCAGCCGGCCAAGTGAAGGAATTAGGAGAGCTTTCTCCTTTTCTTTTCTCTTTTGTTTTCCTAAGACTCTTTGATGCCTTATAACCCCCATAACCCCCCCTTAATGATTTCTTTAATTAAACCTCATTAAACCTCTTAATTCACTTCAAATTCTGATTAGAAAATCAGAATCCTTTGGCTGCCATTCTCCATATTTTCGTCCATCATCATCACCATCATCACCATTTTCATTCTCTCAAATTTTCTTCATTTCTTCTCTTTGATAATTGTTCGTGAATTGTTTTTGTGGCTTTTTCCTTATACTTGGTGCTTGGAATTCGAAGAAGAAGAGGGTCACACACCTACTGTGGGGATTTCCAGAAGTTTTCAGCTCGCCTCCGACGATCCAGGTAACTAGTTGTTATCCTAGAATCATAGCGATTAGAGTAGTATTCGGTATTAGATTAATACGTTAGGAATTATCTAAAATACTTTTTGAATGATATTTTTGACGAAATTTTACATGAACATACGTGACACATGCTATGTGAATACTGTGTAGAGAAAAATAATTTTTGCATGATTTTTAATATTTATTTGATTTAATTAGTATTTTGTGCGTTTTTGGCTAAATTTCATAATAATTATTGAAAGACTGTTAAAATTGATGAAATCATTTTTCTTAGATCATGTTACATGCGTATAATGTATTCCATTCCTTGGAATAATTTTTGTCTACTGTTTACTGTTTTAATTAATTGATATATCTGTTTTTTGTAAATTCTGTTCAGTCAGTATATAATTCATGAAAATTATTTATATTGGCAGAAAAATTAATTTATTTGGATAATATGAATTTCCGTGAGTTTTTACATGTTATGTGAATTTTTGGTAATTTTTGGGCGTCTTTTTATATTTTTAATTTTTATAATGGCTTATTTGAGGAATCTGTATATTAACTGTTAAAAATACTTTTTGAGTCCGAAAATTATAAATAAAAATTGTACCATGTCAGTAGAGCTATTAGGGTTATATGATAATTTTTGTGTGATTTTACTGCTCGAATTTGTTAGTTTCATAATTATTATGGTGTTTTTGTGATGAAATTGAGGACACACTATTAAATTGTTTGAGGGCTTGTAAATCAGTTATAATTTATAATTTAATATATTCTGGGTTGCTGATTTTCAGTAGTATACAGTATGCATCATTTGAGTAACCACATGTTTAGGTTTGATTTATGGAATAAAATGATTTAATTGTTATTACTCTTTTAATGAATATGATTTAGAGTTAATTGGTGATGTATTTGTGATTGAGTGTGGTTGCTGTAAAAACCAGTATATTGTCATTGTTGATGTTTGGGAATGTTCAAGTGTTATTGTGAGAGTTATTTGTTGAATATTTTATAAGTGATTTATTTTGAGGAATTATGAAGAACTGTTTGATGAATTGTGGGTATAAGGCCGGGTGGCATCCCTTTTTGACGAATATTTTTGATGAATGATACTTAGTTTGTATGCATGATTGTATTTTGAGATAAGAATATCCGGTGGGATAGATGTAGTCCCCGGTTAAGAACATGCCAACCACCTGGTTTGCGAACTAGGGGTACACCTGGGTTAATTGTTGTCGTCCGAGAGGTCAGGGAGTTCTGCGTGTTCTACCCTGCATCGGGAGTTTGGCCATTCTTAGACACAGGCAGTGGGGAACGTAAGCCCATAGACTGACCTGGAGATTGCGATCTGACAAACCTTAGGAAGTGATTTGCGAATCACTGGCGTTCGGTTTCTGACTCAATAACTTGTTGTATTTTTGATTTATTATTAGTATTTATTTATATTTGAATTATGTCACTCACTATATTATGTTTACTTATTGTTAATGATCTCTTGATTTATCTATGAGCTTTATGATTTCTATGTGCATGATATGATGTAATGAATTGCATGTTATTCCTTTCTTAATAATCTACCTCTGAATAGTGCTTTGATTGCTATTGTTCTGGGAGAACTGCTAGTTACTCCCCACTGACTGTGGAAATATGTATTATAATCTTGCAGATGGAAATGATTGCTAGGCTTGTGACTGCCTGGGCTAGCAGTGTGAGAGTTGGTTGTGAGAAGAAGCTTCTAGTTTTGTTTTTGGTAGATGAACTTTATATAGGTCATAGGGAGACTTATTTTTGGATTGCCTTCAAGGATATTAGTGTTATTTAAGTTTATTTTTGGGAGACTTGCATGTCTCATGGTATTTTGGATTTGTTAGTATGATACAATTGGGATACTTCTTTTATGTTGGAACCATGATGTTACTTGGAGATTTATTCCCTTTTTAAGCTATGAATTTTGAGTTATTATCTTTATTTATTGTTTTAGAGTAGCATAACCGTCCCGACGTTATTTCCGCTAACGTCATTTTTAGTATTTCTTAATTAGACTTTGTTAGTATCTTAGTAGTAGAAGGACGGGGTGTTACAGTTGGTATCAGAGCAAAGTTACCCGAGACCTTACTTAGCCACTAAGAAACTCCCGGGAAATGTGTAGTTGAAGAAACTAGGGTCATTAGAATCTTAGGCTTCAAGAAAAGTAGTGGTGAGAGGGTCACTTGGGTAGGAAACCACGGGAAAATATTTTTCTTATTTTGATGTGATAAGTTGTTATTTACAACTAATAATGTGTTCAATAACGAATGTTTAATTTGTGTTTGTAGAATGCCGCCTCGAGGTATGACTAGTGCTAGAAAGGAGGCTGCCCGGAAAAGGCGCCAAGCACTTGAGAACGCCATCATAGCTATGGCTAACCGGTCTTCTGCTCCGCCTAGTGGGCAATCTGTTTTTGATCGGTTTGACCGTCACCGTCCGCCTACTTTTGACGGGACTTCTGATCCTGTTATGCTGGAAGGGTGGTTAAGGGAGATGGAGAAGTCAGTTGTTTGCTCTTGGATGCCCCGCCGCCGAAATGGTGCCTATTGGTACCTACTATCTGAAGATGGAAGCTGATAACTGGTGGAGTACTGTTCGTGCAAGCTGCATGGCTACACCGGGATTTGGATGGGATGAGTTCCGTGTTAAGCTGAAGGAGAGGTTTTATCCTGATGAGCTCCGTTGGCAGAAGCAGGAAGAGTTCTTAACTCTGTCTCAGGGTACTCTGAGTGTGCAGGAGTACACTGACAAATTCACCGAGCTGTCCAGGTTTGCTACCTCAGTTGTACCTACCGAAGCTGAGCGTGTAAAGAGGTACATCAAGAAAATGGATCCTAGGGTGAGGACCCATGTTCTGAGTTCGGGAGCTTCGACTTTCCAGGGAGCCTATGAGATAGCCCTGAGTATTCATGCCTCTTTGAAAGAGGAAGATTCTGCTAAGGCTGCTGCTGCTAAGAAGCCTGCTGCTACCTATGTTCAGTTCCCGGCTAAGAAGCCGAGGTATGAGCCATTTAGTCGAGGGGGTTATCAACAGGGTTCTGGATCGGGTTTTCGTCCGAGTTTTGATCCGAGCAAGTGCCGAATCTGTGGTAAAGCTGCTCATCCGGGGAAGAACTGTGATGGATCGACCGTTGTTTGTTTCTATTGCAAGGAAGTGGGGCACAAGTCTTTTCAGTGTGCTAAGAATCCTAGAGCTCCGTCTTTTTCTGCTGGTCCTGCTAAGCCAGTTAGTTCTTCTGCTCCTCCGAAGAACAGGATTTATGTGATGACGCAAGCTGAAGCCGATGTCCATCCTGATGTCATCTCTGGTACTTTTCTTGTAAATAATATCCCTGCTTTTGTTATGTTCGATACTGGTGCTACAGTGTCTTTTGTTGCTAGTTCCTTTGTTCGAAAAGCTAATCTTTCCTCTAGATCTCCTATTAAGTCCCTAATTTCTCTTCCGTCTGGTGAGAATTATCCCTGTCATTCTGAGTTTAAGGGCGTGCCTGTTAGTATTCTGGGTTCTGAGTTGCCAGCCGATCTTAAGGAGTTTCCTATGTCAGAGTTTGATGTGATCCTTGGAATAGATTGGTTATCGAAGTATCATGCCTGCATTCAGTGCCGTGATCAGAAGGTGGTGCTCAGAGATCCTAAGGGGAAAAGGATTTCTTATTCGGGCGTTGTAGTGAAGAAGGGTGTTAAGTGGGTTTCCGCTCTGAGAATGCGGAAGATGCGTCAAAAAGGTGATGTGGTATACCTTTGCATGGTGAAGGATTTGTCATCCGAAGATCAGCTCGAGAGTATTCCGGTAGTTCGGGATTATCCCGATGTATTTCCCGAAGAGTTGCCGTGTATTCCTCCCGAAAGAGATGTGGAGTTCCGCATTGATTTAGTACCGGCACGCTCCTATATCCAAGGCTCCGTATAGAATGGCGCGTCGTCGAATTGCAAGAGTTGAAGACTCAATTGCAAGAGTTGATAGATAAGGGCTTCATAAGGCCTAGTGTGTCTCCTTAGGGTGCTCCTGTTCTGTTTGTCAAAAAGAAAGACGGGAGTATGCGTCTGTGCATCGATTACCGTGAGCTGAATAAGGTAACGATCAAGAATAAATATCCGTTGCCTCGCATTGAGGATCCGTTTGATCGCTTAAAAGGTGCTTTGGGGTATTTTCCAAGATCGATCCGAGATCCGGATATCATCGATTCCCGTGAAGAAGGAGGATATTCCGAAGACCGCTTTTCGCACCGTATATGGGCACTATGAATTTGAAGTGATGCCATTTGGTCTCACGAATGCTCCTCGCGATTTTCATGGATCAAATGAATCGCTCTTTCCACGAGTACTTGGATACTTGTGTGGTCGTGTTCATCGATGATATTCTCGTCTACTCTAAGGATGAGAAGGAGCATGAGAAGCATTTGAGACTCGGTGTTGGATGTTCTCGCGCAAGCAAAAGTGGTTCGCAAAGCCGTCTAAGTGCGAGTTCCGCCGAAGGAAGTTGCTTTTCTAGGGCATGTAATCGGCAAGGAAGGAGTCAAGGTGGATCCCGCTAAGATCAAGGCCGTTGTCGAGTGGGAGAGTCCTAAGAATGTTACCGAGATTCGGAGTTTTCGGGTCCGGGCCGGTTATTATAGGAGGTTCGTTCAAAATTTCTCCAAGTTAGCTCAACCTCTGACTCGCTTGATGCGCAAGGACTGCAAGTTCATCTGGTCTGAGGATTGTGAAGAGGCATTTCTGAAGCTGAAAAAGAGTTTGACCTCTGCTCCTATTCTTACCTTGCCATCTGAGGGCGTTGGGTATGAAGTGTTCAGTGATGCATCGAAGAATGGTCCTGGTTGTGTTTTGATGCGAAGAAGGGAAAGTGATAGCCTATGGTTCGAGGCAGCTGAAAGTGCATGAGAGGAATTACCCGACCCATGATCTGGAGTTAGCGGCTGTGGTGTTTGCACTAAAGATATGGCGACACTATCTGTATGGTGTTCCGTGTAAGGTGTATACTGACCACAAGAGCCTCGAAGTACATCTTCACTCGGCGTGATCTTAACATGAGGCAGAGAAGGTGGCTTGAATTGATCAAGGATTATGATCTGACCCTGGATTACCGTGAGGGTAAGGCGAATAAAGTAGCGGATGCTCTGAGTCGCAAGAGTAAGCATTCATTAAATGCTACTATGGTGATGCCTCGTGAATTGTGTGAAGAGTTTCGCAAGCTTAATATCGAGGTTGTTCCTCAGGGTTATGTATCTGCTTTGTTGGGTTCCATGAGTGCTGAGCCTGAGTTGTTCCAGGAGTTAAGAAGCAAGCAAAAGGGTGATCCAAGGCTGGAGAAGATCCGTGAAGCAAAGAAGCAAGGTCGTGCAGAGAATTTTGAGATCTGTGCTGATGATAGCTTGAGGTTTATGGGGCGTTGGTGTGTGCCCAATGATGGTGAGCTTAAGAGAAAGATTCTCGAGGAAGCTCATAGTACTCCTTATTCCGTTCATCCTGGGGGTGACAAGCTCTATAAGGATCTGAAGGCTAATTTTTGGTGGCCTGGTATGAAGAGAGAGATTGCCGAGTTCGTAGCTAGGTGTTTGGTTTGCCAGAAAGTGAAAATTGAGCATCAGAGGCCTGGTGGTTTGTTGCAACCTTTGCCTATTCCTGCTTGGAAGTTCGACTCGATCTCGATGGATTTCGTGATGGGTTTGCCCAGAGCTGCCGGTGGATTGAATGCTGTGTGGGTGATTGTGGATCGATTGACTAAAGTGGCTCGTTTTATTGCGATGAAGAACACTTGGTCTATGGAAGAGCTAGTCGAAGCTTATGCTAATGAGATCATTCGTCTTCATGGGGTTCCCAAAGACATTGTCTCCGACCGTGATCCGCGATTCCTATCCCATTTCTGGATTGCTTTGCAAGAGGCTTTTGGTTCGAAGTTGAAGCTGAGTACTGCATTTCATGCAGCTACCGATGGTCGACCGAGAGGACTATTCGAACCTTGGAAGATATGCTTCGTGCTTGTGCCTTGGAATTTCAGCAGTCTTGGGTTAAGTCTCTTAGCTTGGTGGAGTTTTCTTATAACAACAGTTATCAAGCTAGTATCCAAATGGCTCCGTATGAGGCTCTCTATGGAAGGAAGTGTCGTAGTCCTACTTGTTGGAGCGACATCGGTGATTCATTGATTTTGGGCCCGAGTTAATTCGGGATACGATTGAGCGAGTGAAAGTAATTCAAGCGAAGATGAAGGCTGCTCAAGATAGGCAGAAGTCGTATGCTGATTTGCGTCGGAAACCTATTTCTTTTGAGGTGGAGGATAAGGTGCTTTTGAGGGTTTCTCCTATGAAGGGAGTGATGCGGTTTGGTCAGAAGGGCAAGTTGAGTCCGAAGTATGTAGGTCCCTATGAGATTCTTGAAAGGATCGGGGAGGTCGCGTATCGTTTGGCTTTGCGCCAGAGCCGTCGAAGGTTCATGATGTGTTTCATGTGTCGCAGGTTGCGCAGGTATCGTAGTGATCCTTCGCATGTGATCCCTGTTGAATCGGTGTCAGTTGAGCCGAATCTGACTTTTGAAGAGCGACCTGTTCGTATATTGGACCGTCAGAACCGTGCTCTGAGAAGGAAGGTGATTCCCTTGGTTAAAGTACTTTGGAGAAGTCAAAAGTACGAAGAAGCTACTTGGGAAACCGAAGAGTCAATGCGACTAAAATACCCGGAACTATTCGTTTCAGGTACTATTTATGTTCTTGTCTTGTTTTTGTGTTTTCGAAGTTTCGAGGACGAAACTTTATTTAAGGAGGGGAGATTGTAACAACCTATAATTTTGCTCCTAGTTTTTCGCAAGAATTTTCTCTAAAAACTATTATTTTCTCTAAATTAATTATTTTTATTTTATAATTTTGGGAGCCGAATTATTATTTTTATTTTTATGGCGTGTCAATGTGTTTATTTCATTTATATTTATAATATAATTTATTAGAATTATTTTTATTATTAAGTATTTTCAAAGTTTAGGCGCGATTTAGGAATTAACCGCTTTATCGCGTATCGGGCTTTCGGAGCATGGATCGTTGTTGAATTTGGGCCGAAAGTTTTTGTGGGTGTGTGGGCTTGGGGCAGCCGGCCAAGTGAAGGAATTAGGAGAGCTTTCTCCTTTTCTTTTCTCTTTTGTTTTCCTAAGACTCTTTGATGCCTTATAACCCCCATAACCCCCCCTTAATGATTTCTTTAATTAAACCTCATTAAACCTCTTAAATCACTTCAAATTCTGATTAGAAAATCAGAATCCTTTGGCTGCCATTCTCCATATTTTCGTCCATCATCATCACCATCATCACCATTTTCATTCTCTCAAATTTTCTTCATTTCTTCTCTTTGATAATTGTTCGTGAATTGTTTTTGTGGCTTTTTCCTTATACTTGGTGCTTGGAATTCGAAGAAGAAGAGGGTCACACGCCTACTGTGGGGATTTCCAGAAGTTTTCAGCTCGCCTCCGACGATCCAGGTAACTAGTTGTTATCCTAGAATCATAGCGATTAGAGTAGTATTCGGTATTAGATTAATACGTTAGGAATTATCTAAAATACTTTTTGAATGATATTTTTGACGAAATTTTACATGAACATACGTGACACATGCTATGTGAATACTGTGTAGATAAAAATAATTTTTGCATGATTTTTAATATTTATTTGATTTAATTAGTATTTTGTGCGTTTTTGGCTAAATTTCATAATAATTATTGAACGACTGTTAAAATTGATGAAATCATTTTTCTTAGATCATGTTACATGCTTATAATGTATTCCATTCCTTGGAATAATTTTTATCTACTGTTTACTGTTTTAATTAATTGATATATCTGTTTTTTGTAAATTCTATTCAGTCAGTATATAATTCATGAAAATTATTTATATTGGCAGAAAAATTAATTTATTTGGATAATATGAATTTACGTGAGTTTTTACATGTTATGTGAATTTTTGGTAATTTTTGGGCGTCTTTTTATATTTTTAATTTTTATAATGGCTTATTTGAGGAATCTGTATATTAACTGTTAAAAATATTTTTTGAGTCTGAAAATTATAAATAAAAATTGTACCATGTCAGTAGAGCTATTAGGGTTATATGATAATTTTTGTGTGATTTTACTGCTCGAATTTGTTAGTTTCATAATTATTATGGTGTTTTTGTGATGAAATTGAGGACACACTATTAAATTGTTTGAGGGCTTGTAAATCAGTTATAATTTATAATTTAATATATTCTGGGTTGCTGATTTTCAGTAGTATACAGTATGCATCATTTGAGTAACCACATGTTTAGGTTTGATTTATGGAATAAAATGATTTAATTGTTATTACTCTTTTAATGAATATGATTTAGAGTTAATTGGTGATGTATTTGTGATTGAGTGTGGTTGCTGTAAAAACCAGTATATTGTCATTGTTGATGTTTGGGAATGTTCAAGTGTTATTGTGAGAGTTATTTGTTGAATATTTTATAAGTGATTTATTTTGAGGAATTATGAAGAACTGTTTGATGAATTGTGGGTATAAGGCCGGGTGGCATCCCTTTTTGACGAATATTTTTGATGAATGATACTTAGTTTGTATGCATGATTGTATTTTGAGATAAGAATATCCGGTGGGATAGATGTAGTCCCCGGTTAAGAACATGCCAACCACCTGGTTTGCGAACTAGGGGTACACCTGGGTTAATTGTTGTCGTCCGAGAGGTCGAGAGTTCTCGCGTGTTCTACCCCCGCATCGGGAGTTTGGCCATTCTTAGACACAGGCAGTGGGGAAACGTAAGCCCATAGACTGACCTGGAGATTGCGATCTGACAAACCTTAGGAAGTGATTTGCGAATCACTGGCGTTCGGTTTCGACTCAATAACTTGTTGTATTTTTGATTTATTATTAGTATTTATTTATATTTGAATTATGTCACTCACTATATTATGTTTACTTATTGTTAATGATCTCTTGATTTATCTATGAGCTTTATGATTTCTATGTGCATGATATGATGTAATGAATTGCATGTTATTCCTTTCTTAATAATCTACCTCTGAATAGTGCTTTGATTGCTATTGTTCTGGGAGAACTGCTAGTTACTCCCCACTGACTGTGGAAATATGTATTATAATCTTGCAGATGGAAATGATTGCTAGGCTTGTGACTGCCTGGGCTAGCAGTGTGAGAGTTGGTTGTGAGAAGAAGCTTCTAGTTTTGTTTTTGGTAGATGAACTTTATATAGGTCATAGGGAGACTTATTTTTGGATTGTCTTCAAGGATATTAGTGTTATTTAAGTTTATTTTTGGGAGACTTGCATGTCTCATGGTATTTTGGATTTGTTAGTATGATACAATTGGGATACTTCTTTTATGTTGGAACCATGATGTTACTTGGAGATTTATTCCCTTTTTAAGCTATGAATTTTGAGTTATTATCTTTATTTATTGTTTTAGAGTAGCATAACCGTCCCGACGTTATTTCCGCTAACGTCATTTTTAGTATTTCTTAATTAGACTTTGTTAGTATCTTAGTAGTAGAAGGACGGGGTGTTACAGTGGTGTTTTAGGAGGTGATTAATCTTGATTGCATTAGAATCAACCAAAGTGAAACCAATGAATGCTCAATTGGATGTCTAGTCTTGATTCTTGACTATGTTGCTCATGCTTGAATAAATTTAGCTTCAAATTTGCGGTCCCTAGTGTCCCTAGATATGCTCATCATCTCCCCAAACAAAACTCTACAAAAAGCTTAGTTTTTACTTCTTTTCGTTTGTAATAAGTGGTACAAAAAGCCACAAGTTCTCATGTTTCTCTTTAGTGAGTAGTTACTCCTTATTTGTATAGCAAGAATTCCCGTAATAAGGGAAAAAGAAAAAGCCAAAAACAGTCAAAAAAGGCGTGAAAAATGAGAAAAAAAAAGGTGAAGAAAAAAACGAAAAGCAAAAAGAATAGAAGAATTCCAATAAAAGAGGTCAATTTGTGGATGCCTCCCACACTTAGTACTATTTTTCTAAAGTTTTGAGTAGAGGGGAGTCTAAGGCATGTTTGTGTGTCTAGGGATGGTGGACTAGTAATTTGAGCTTCTATAACACTTGAAGAGCCATAGATCTTTTGGATAGCTAGGTGTTCTCTAATGAACGAGTAAAAAGTCTAGTTAGGTGTCCTTTTGCAATCTTGATTAGTTGCTTTCTCTACCCATAACCTATTAGTACACTTGGAAATTAGTTGTTTTGAAAGTTGCTCTATATTCTTGCTTGTGAACCATTTCATTGATAGTTGACTTGGGCATTGCTTTTGAATTTGATTGAATAAATTGTTGATGAAAAACTAGAGTTGTGGGTTCGAAAACTCTTTGGAAACCCTCGCGAGATCCCACTCGCCCTCTAGAGCGATCTAGGGGTTTAAAGAGCTTGTTGCATGTGCTAAATGCAATCGTGATTCCTACGAAAATGAGTTAGTGTAAATTCTTTATCCTTCCTTCCCTTTTCATTTTCTTTTCTCTCCTCTTTCTTCTTCATTTTTCTTTCAAATAAGTTTTCATTCTCCTACTTGTGTTTTAGTCTATTTTGCTTGAGGACAAGCAAAGATCTAGCTTGGGGGAGTTTGATGATTGGTTTATATGCTTGAATTATGCTTAGTTTTTAATAGTTTTTGTGATAGTTTTTAGGCTAATTTAGGCTAAGTTCATTCCGTTTCTTTCTTTTTGTGCATTTTTCCTCCCTTGCTCTCTTTCTTTGGGTGTTTGTTTACATTTCAGGACTTGGAAGCACGTTTGGAGGGTCTATGCACAAGCCCGAGGCAAAGCGTTGAAGAAATGGAGCACCAAGGAGCTCGAAAGAAGAGAAGAAGGCGAAGAAGTGGCTGACCCGAGGGCCCAGGTGTGTGGACCCGCCCGGGTCAGCCCAGCCAGGCAAACCAGCAGCGCCTTTTAGCAGACCCGCCCGGATCTGTTGACCCGAGGGCTCGGGTCTGACAACCCGAGGGCTCGGGTTCACTGACCCGCCCGGGTCGCTTTGATTTGGGAAAGCTCCATGTTCCTGACATTTTGACCCGTCCGGGTCATGTGACCCGAGTGCTCGGGTCAGCTCACCCGAGTGCTCGGGTCATTTCACCCGCCCGGGTCGGGTCATTTTCCGGAAACGATTTTGCGATTTTGTTTACCTTAATGCGGGGGCTGTTTTGTAATTTTCTGATTTATTTCTTGTGACTATAAAAGAGGACTCCTCTTATTTTAAGTGAGGTAATTATTAATTAGAGATTAGAGAGAGATTAGATCTTGTTTTAGCATTCAAGTTTAGAGCAAAACCCTAGGAGAGAGAAAAGTGGAAGTTTGAAGCTTTTGGATCTCCATTCTTCATCAATGAAAGTTTAAAGTTAGTAATCTTTGTTTATTTTCTTCTTTCCTTCCATTATTCTTGCTTATTTCATGATTTGTTTGTTTAGATCTTGCTTTATTAGTTGATTATTTGCATTTTTCTCTTCTTCCTCCATGGTTATGGTGATGAAGTTATTTCAAGCTTTGCTTTGTTTTATGTCCATAATGTGTGAGTAGTTTCTTACTAGGGGAAGGGATGTAACCTTCATTTACTCTTTGGATCCTAGATCTAAGTTAGGGGGTTAACTTTTGGGGTTGAACTTGTTGATCAAACTTGTTTTACTTGGTTTGTTGGGTGATTAATCACCACTTAACTTGCATATTTGGAATTCCTAGTGAAGGATTGAGAGATGAAGCTAGGAATAAACTAAGTTTGGTTGCTAGACTAGGATCTCCATGAAAATAGGCATTTTCTAGTTTAGGGAAGCTTGATTAATCATGTTGTGCTTGATTTGGCTAGATTGGTTGCTCATGCCATGAGAATAGGTCATGAGTGACTAATCAAGCTCCTCTAATTAGCTCGAGAGAGTAATTAGAGTTCATATGTGCGTGATTTTCCCCTTGTGATCCCCCATTTGTTTCCCCATGGCTTTGATGATTGGATTCTTGGATTGAGTGTTGGTGAATCCCCCTAATCCCCTAGTTTCTTTACCCTTGTCTTATCTCCTTTAATTGTTCGTTGATTTACTTTGCAAATTTTCTAGTTTAATTAGAATTTAGAATCATTGCTAAACTTTCAATCAAAACCCAAAAATTGATTTAGCTCATTGTAGTTAGCTAGCTAATTAACTCTTGACTTAACCCTACTTCCTTGTGGATTTCGACTCTATACTTATCCTATACTGGATAAATTAGATTATATTTGGCGAGTATACAACGACCCGTCAGTGATCCACCGCTTGCCGCAACAATCATATTGTTATCATTGTACGTTAACCCTTCTGTTAAACACTGAACTAGAAGTTGCTCACTTATATGATGGTTAGGGCAGCTGTTCCATAACTTCTTAAAGCGTTCCCAATACTCATGAAGTGTCTCTGTGTCATCTTGCCTAATCCCACAAATATCCTTACGAATGTTTGCTGCAAGAGATGACGGAAATACTTTGATAAAAAGACTCGTTGCATTTTCATCCCAAGTAGTAATTGATTGTGCAGGGAGGTCATATAGCCATTCTCTTGCAGCATCAAATAACGCAAACGGAAACGCTTTTAACTTCAATTTATCAAGTGTAACTCCATTGGGATTCATTCCGGAACACGTTTTATTAAATTCTTTAAGGAACTTAGTCGGAATAGTCATGTAAGCCGAACGTAAGGAACCATTTTCTTTGAAACCAGTGAAAGTGGGTAAAGCTCGGATAAGGCCTGGTTTTATCTCACATTCCGTCTACTCATCTGCATAAACAATGCACAGTAAGTTGGGATCAAAAGTAGGAGTTGCTAACTCCTTCAAAGTGTGCGCCATCTCAAATTTAACTTCTTCTTCCTCATTTGAAGATGAACTTTCACTAACAGGAAGTGGACTATGACGCGCTTGCTCACGTTGCTGCTGAGCATGAGTCCTTTTCGTCACTATGAATCTTTGGTTCTTTGCTGCAAAATCTCGCAAGCGTAGGTGCTTAGAGTTTCTGTCACACATGCACAACAAAGAAACTAGATCACAAGTTAGTAAGAAAAGTTAGTAAATCACACAAGAAATAATATAATAAAAACGCCAAGTTCCCGGCAACGGCGCCAAAATTTGGTATGACTGTCGCGTGCCCACCACAATAACCTACTTATAACCTTATAGAAATGTAGTTGGGTAAGTCAGAGTTGATCCCACATGGAATTGGATTTATTTTATTATTTCTTGTGTTAGTTAGAAACCCTTGTTTTTGATAGAATATCAATTAACTAAATAACCTACTAACTAGAAAATATCTACTAAATAACTAAAACAAAGAAAGGGATAACCAACGATAATAAAATAAGGATCGGGAGATATATTCTGGAATTGGAAAATTAATTGATCATCGAAGTAATAAATCATGAATAAAAATTAGACAAGCTATGCATACACCTTAACGTTAACCCAGAACACAAACAAGTATTCCAAACTTCCCTTAATTGCAAATAAACCAAACAAGCTCTTGGAATATTGTCTAACTAACTAACAATCTAGAAGAAGCTCTCTAGACTCGATTAATTAGCAGCATGAATGCTAGAAAGAAGTTAACTTAAGCCATAATCACACAAGCTCGAATTATGCAACTTAAAGGATTAAATAACCATAGGTATTACGACAAACTTTAGTCGCCAATCAAACACCTAGTTGCTACTAACGGATTTAACTAGGACAATTGCGTATCACAAGCCAAAATCCTAGCAAGTGAACTAACAAATTACACTAAAGATGGCCAGTTTAAAATATAATTTTGACAAGCTAACACAATAAAGTAAGTTTATTAATTAATCCAATAAAATCATAAACATTCCGACAAGAAAGATCATAAATTTTTCATTCTCACAATTCAATAATCCAATACTAAATATATCTTCCTATCCTAAAAAGATTTAGCCTAACATATTAAGAACCACCTTATTATTTATTGAGAAATACACAATCTAAAAACTATATTAATAATCCAAATCCAATTATTAGTTGTATGGAGAAAAAGAAAAACTAGAACAAAACCTCCAAACTTGTAAAGTACCAAAAATTGCCGAAGGAAGCAAGACGCATTGCACATGATATCGATAATTTGCTACTGTAATATGTTGTCTGTAATCGTTGCTGCTGTTCTGTAATCCGTAAATTGGGGTTGTTCTGTACTCTGTAATTCCGCTGAAACTCCCACTATTCTCCTCCTTCAAACGCTGATGTTTATTCGCTGCTCTACTATTCTCCATATATCCAGAATTTTTCTTCCTCACAAAAAGACCTAAGTTTCCTAAACTTACTTTGCTTTCCTAATTTAGTAAAGACTTGAAATTAGCTTCCAAAAATGAAAGCCAATTGTGTTGCTTTTGATGTGCTGTCGTTTGCTCCCCGAGAATAACAAACTCTTCAAGTTTCAACTTCTCTCTTTTATTATTTGTCTTTTGTCTTTTCTAGCCACCAAGTTTATACAATTCTTCATCTTAGGATAATTGCACAAGCCAAACATGAGATCCAATTCCTCACAATATATGCCCAAGTACAAGAAGGAAAACGGGCTTCCAAATCTGGTTGAAAATTTGTTGCTCAAATCATCTTCCTGCAGACAAATAAAGAAAATCGTAGTAACTCATGTCTCCGAATAAAAATAACTTAAAACTCCTTGTAAAATATAAAACTCAATGTTAACTTAAGGGTTTAAGATAGTAAAAATACATACTTTTACAACCCTATCACTCCTCCTCCAACCAAGATGATGATGATGATGCCTCTGATGGAGAGGAAGAAGAGGATGAGGAGGAGTTATTGTTATTTCCAGCTGTTTCTCCCTACCCATTCTGGTAAACTGCTTTTGCATTACTGTTTCCCCCCCTTTTAGAAAACATTCTCTTATGTAATTTGGGTTATCGTTTAACTTTGCTGGTGTGTATTTGGATAATTTGCATTTGGTTATGGATTGTGAGTTGTGTGACTAACCTGATTTCTTGTAGCATGATGACTAGATTGGTAATTGATGCTACTATTTTTAAATTAGGCGATAACTTATGTGCAATGGATTTGTCTCTGAGTACTTTTTAATGATGCCAAAAGGGGGAAAATGAGTTTGAAGTTGAAGCGCCTAAATCTAGTATAGATTGAGTCAGTTCTAGTATAGTCAGTTTAACAAAAATAAAAAAAGAACAAAAAAAGAGTCTGAGGAAACAGTTGAAATAGTTAACTCTTTCACCCTATGAGTCTTGTGTCAAGTAAGCTCCCTTAATGAGTTATTTGAGCTTTGGTTGAAGTTATCTATTTTTACTAACTTGCTGGTTGCAGGAAACTTGAAAGAGTTTGTCATCATCAAAAAGGGGGGATTTGTTGAGTCCCATAGGTTTGAATGATGACAAACATCTGCAGGGAACAGTTGTTATTATAGATGGTTCTAGGCTGTTAGGAAACAGCTGAGTATCCAACTGTTCCTGACTGTCAAATGAAACAATCAAAAGAATATTTGCTATGCTATGATCTGTTCTTGTGTAGCAAACATGTTATTCCAAGACTTGAAGCTAAGACGCCCTCTCGAAGTTGTTCGAGGAAAAGACAAAGTTCTTCATTGTTGATTCAAGGGAAACTTCAAGGATTGAAATGCATGAAGATAGTTTAGGATTCTTTAATTGATTCTTCTTAGGTCTTCGTGTAATATGTGCGTATGATATTTCTAGTGAAATTTTTTGTGTTGTTCTTAAGTGTGAAATAGTAGGGTTTTGAATATGGAATCAGTTGGTTACATATTCAGAACACTACTAAGTAGGGTAACAGGTCTGGGTACCAGTTGCTTTACCAGATGATTAAACTAACTGTTTTAGAAAAGATTTTTGGAAAAATATTTTCTTAAATACTTTCCATAAAAAATGTTTGCCAGCCTTTAGAATCATTATTCAGTGTTTACTTGTCTTAAAGCGTGTGTATATCTTGGATAATATCTTTCCTCCGAAAATTAGGGGGGGTTCGGAACAATGCAAGCAAGCTAAACTAAGCACATTATTAAAATATGAAGAGATTACAATATAAAAAGGTCTTGGACTCGATTAGCATCCACCCTAACCTAGTTTGTGATCACGAAATCTTAACCCCCGTCACTTCCTATGGTCACCTATCGAGAAGTCTAGACCTCTATCCTCCTAGATCGTGGCTAAACACACGATCCGCGTGGTTTGAACCGCCCTTACTATGCCTTAACTCAAATGAATCGCACTTAAGTCCAAATCAAAGTAGCATTAAGGTCGAGGAACACGATAAGATTACTAATGTTATCAAAGCAATAACATTCAAATAATAAGCAATGCTTCTCTAAGTGCAAAAGATTAATGTTCAGCATTTAATCAAACACCTAGTATGCTACATGGAGCTAGGAACACAACAATCTGATTATGCACCTAGAATTAGCATTAGATGAATCACACAACAATACTAGTAACGTTCCTAGCAAAGATTATGCAAACATCATGAAATTGAATACAAGAAGCATCACAATGACCATAGAGAAAGTAGAGGATAAGAACTTCTCACAAATAGATTAGAGCTTCAACAACCAAATCCAAGATAGATGTTTAAGCTAGCCAAGCCATAGGATTCATTACAAATCAACAAAAGAAGAGAGGAAGAAACCCTGGAAAGCAATCTTCTTTTTCACTCTCTCCAGTCGCTCCAACAAAAACTAAAAACTAAAAAACTTTTCAACATAACCCTCCAAGGGAGGAAAAGAAAACAAAAGAAGCGGCTGACACTGGGGTCGCGACTCGCGACCATGGGCAGGTCGCGACTCGCGACACTGATCGCGGGTCGCGACGTAGCTTCTGCCTCAAAACCACCAAAACAAAGCACAAAGAGGAAAAAGAGGGAGAACTTGGCTTTTGAGTAAGCCATGAAGCTGCAGAACCAGAGTGAAGATGATCCTCGGACGACGAGCAAACCAAGAAGCTTGAACCACGGACCTCGGAAGTCGGACTCGGAACTCGAACAAAGCTCGGAAGCCTCGGAAGATGCGCCATAAAGGAACCAAGGACAAGGACCCCGGGGCACAAAAAGTGATCGGAGGACCAAGATCGACCCTCGACTACGCCACCATACAAACCACTCCCTAGACTCCTCAAAACACAACATCCTCCGACAACACCTCCTAACGTCAAAACTCTCCTAAATCCCGATACTAAGCTCGAACCGACACCAAAAAAGACCCGAAATCCGCCTAAGATTGGCGGATAACTTGAATGCATCATTAGGGCACGCTTAAGGGTTAGACCTTGGTCTATAAATACTGAGTCATGATTCTCCTTCACCTTTGATGCTCTCCCGCATTTTATTGAGTATTTTCGAGAGCCTACACATAGAGAACAGGTAAAACAGTTTCCTAAAATAGAGTACGCATCTCATAGAGCTTCATATTACTCTTTGTTTGCTTTGTAAGAAAGCGTGAGTTAAGAGAAATTATTTGTATTGAATCTCTAACAAAGGGATTAGAGATTGGGTAGCGTTTGTGAGTTCATTCGTGAGTGCTTGTGAGTTCAAGTGCAAAATAGCACACTGGAGTTAGTGTGGGGTGTGTTGTTTCCCTAGAGTAAGGGAAATAGGAGAGTGTGAGAGTATTCTTATTTTTCAGAGTTGATTAATAAGAAAACTATCGTAGGAGGACGTAGGCCCTTGTTTGGTTGAACCTCATTAAATTTGTTCCCCCTTAAATCGAAAAAATTTGAATTTGTGACTAGATCGTTTAAGTACTCAATTCACCCCCTCCCCTCTTGAGTACATTGCAAACCTTCATTCGCTCTAGATGCGCATTAGTGACGATAGGCTCAACTCCGTATGGGTCGGGTGTTACAAATGGTATCAGAGCCAGGTTACAACACACCAACCAGCGAGCAAAAGAATCATGTACACATAACCAAACAGCAGTAGAGGCAAGCCAACCAGAACTGATGAGGCAAACAACCAATGAGTTAGAACAATACAGTAGAAGCCAAATAAACACAACGTCCTAAAGGATCGGATAAAATTCTCTAACTTTTTGGAGTGGTTATGATACCATGTCGAACTATGGAAAATATTGAAGGAAATGGCTTAGCCTTTCATTAATTATAAACACAAGTATTTATAATACGAATATACAATTTTAAACCCAACTATACATCAACTGGAGCTAGGAAACTATGCTTTCCAAAATTAATTAGAATTCTGGTGTTCCTAGAATTTCTTGCAACTAACAATATCTTAGCTACAACCTTAATTAGGGAAGAAATTGATTTTATTATCTTTAAAGAGAAAGAGAGTACATAATGCATAATTAGGCAAAAAATAGTTAGAAGGTGTATAAATTGTCCTTCTAATCAACCTAAATGAAATAAGCCAAAAATAGGGCCCAAAATAGAAAAAAGGAATGGTAAAGCCCATATACCTTGTTGGGTCATTCGAACCGCCAGATAACAGATTCAAAGCATTGCAACAACAATGATGATGTGGCGTCAATCGCGATGAAGAGCAAGCAGATCATGAACCTTACGTTTATGACATTGAAGAGCATAATTGATGTGATATGAATATGTCGATACGAAGCAAAAGATGATTATTTAGAAGAAAAAAAATTATAAGTATCTAGGAAGTGAGATAATATATTGATGATTGTATAATATCTGTTAACGTTGCATAATTTTTTTTGCGACTTGGCGTTGACATAATCGTTGACAATGATGTAATTGTGCACCTCAATTTTCATTTTATTACCCAAGTCAATATTTACCCCTCCAATTTGAGGGAGAGTATAATATAGTATGTGATAGTAGGAGTCTAGTATTAAGAAATAGTATTAAGGTTAATATGATATTATCAGGAGATATAACCAAACTTAGGAGTCTAAGATTAGGAAAGTCTTTAGAGAACAACATCGTGAAATCGTATAAATATGTTTTCCATTGATAAGAGAATGAGTAGCTAAAAATTCAGTGACCAATATTTAGACATGGTATTGGTTTCCAAAGAGAAATATATGTCACCTTGTGAAATAATATTCTGTATTAAAAAAAAAAGGATGTGGTATCACCAAACTAATGCTTAAGAAGATTAGTTCTCTCTTTGGCCTTGATCATAATAGGGCTTCTTACAACATGCTTACCATCTGACTACACCAAACTTCCGAATTGGTAATCAATAGGAAGATGATTGACATCTCCAGAAAACGCAAGTTTGAAATTTATCTCTTGATCCTTTTTAGAGAATACCAACGTCTTAGGCTCTACTACAATTGAAATCCCAGGTGGTGCTTCTATGTGTGTCGTATAAGTGGCCGGTTGTGCAACATTTTTCAACTTTCGAGTAACACTTGCGGTACCTGAGAACTTAGGAATAGCAATAGAAGGATAGTTGAAGTCCAAGAGATTATAGGACTCCGGACACTTGTAAGCGTATTGTTTGGTGAAAGTTTTTATCATAGTACTATTAATATGGTGTGCACACAGGAAGTCAATGTAATCATTTAGAGTCAGGTCATAAACAGGCCCAGGGTCCATGGCTCGGTTTTGTTGTACCAGGCCTACGCCGAAACCAAATGGTGTAGCCTCGTGCACCATATCATCTTCAAGCATTATCATCTCACTGTTGTCTAGTGGGTTTGCTGCAAAGATATATACAAAAAAAATTATTCTAGGAAAATAACGGATCAGATTAGGTTGGACTGGATCAGATCAAATTTAAGACTTTAGGACAAATCCTAGAGAGAGAAATTTAATTAAGTACATGTACAATTAAGTATTATTACCCCATACAAAATGCAAATGAATACCTGTAGTCATGAGAGCAGATTTGATGGCGCTTGTGGTCCAGTGAGAATATAATTTTCTAAGAAGTGCAGCGATACCGGTAACATGAGGAGCTGACATCGATGTTCCGCTAAATGGAAGATAAGTGTCGGCCATAGCAACATGTGGATCTTGTGAATAAGCAGCGATAATACTTACCCCGGGAGTTATTACGTCAGGCTATGATAGATTATATATGAATATTATCATTATAAATAATACATATAAATGGATTTTGATAAATACATGCAACCTTAAATATTAAAATTCGGGATATCTTGTATCATTATTCTTTAAATAATAGTTGCAACACTCTAGTTTTCACGCTTGCAAACATATAATTTTGACAACTAATTAATATTTTGAATTATACACCATTAGTGAATACTCCCTCAGTTTTTTTTTATCTTTCTCACTTGGAATCTTGACTATTCATACTTAGAGACAACCTTTGTAAATTTTTCAATTTATAAGAAAATATATAGTCATGTGGGTTCTTGTTTGATTCGTCTCAATTAGTGCTTTATATATTCAATCGTTATAATTTTTACTAATACATAATGAAATATATTTAAGTTCAAAGAGGTGCATTGGGAGACGCGCACGGAAAAGTGAATGATAAAAAACAAAGGGAGTATCATAGAAAGCTGTCATTTTGTAAATATATATCGACATCAATCCAATAACATCTTATATACCCCCTTTGCTTCTTTTTGCTTTTCGTAATTGATTTTTCACGTTTCCCAATGCACATTTTAGATCTTAAGTATCATTAATTACGTATTAGTAAAATTATAAAAGTTTGATAATGTGCTCACTCAGACGAAAAAAGTAAGACCCACATGACTACTTTTCTCTTCTCTATTAGAACAATTTTAGAAGATTCTCTTAACTTTTGAATAGCTCCAATATTCCAAATAGGAAGAACAAAAAGAAATCGAGAGAAAACCAAACTTGGGCTAGAGATTAGTGAATACTCTCTGTCCAATGCAAGTATATAAATAGTGCAAAAATCAATACATTCAGCCAATAAAAATTGGATGTTGTATAGTTTTTCCTAAATTTTTGTTTCTATATAAAAGGCACACATACATTTTTCAAGAGCTTGTTTTCACCACTAATAACTCTTATAATGTGAGGAAAAAAAATTAGTCCCTCCGTCCCCAACACATTGACATTTAAACAATTCACATAACTAATATATAAAATTGCATGTCAATATATAATGTGTTATTAGATTTATATCAATGTATATATTGAATAATATGATTAGAGATATTAAGGCCCTATTTTTTTGGATTGAACTAATGGAAATTCAGTTTAGTTTAGTTATGTTCTGACAAATTTAGTTAAGCTCAATTCAGTTCAGTCTAGTTCAGTTTAGTTATGACAAGTTCAGTTCAGCTTAACTCACTTAAATTGTAATTATTATTATTACTTGATTTATAATAAAAATAAAAATAATAATAGTAGTAGTAGTAGTAGTAATAATAATAAAATTAATAATAAAAATAATAATAATAATAATAATAATAATAATAAAATAATAATAATAATAATAATAATAATAATAATAATAATAATAATAATAATAATAATAATAATAATAATAATAATAATAATAGGAAAGAGAATATGGTTGTGAGATAGTGTAAAAAGTAGTGGGTCCATATGGTGAGGCAAGTAGGAAATAGAATATTAAATTTGTTTGCCCAAAATGAAACAAAGTAGAAATGGCAAGAATTTTATGGAACGCCCTTAAATGAAAAGTGGGAAGAACTTTATGGAACATAGGAAGCATATGAGAAGAATCAAAAGGATCAATGTGCATATTTTTTGAACTATATACACATATTACAGTTTTCTAATTACAAATACTTGTTCTTGAATGAAAAGATGCACATTCTGTTAGAAAAAAATGCACATCATAAAAAGTTGCACATGTAATACAATAATAGCATAAGTACAAAAGTTATCCTAAAAAATCATTTTTTATTTGAAGAATCTTCTTATTGATCCTAAATTAATTTATATGTATATTATTTTTATAAAAAGTTGTTGTTGTTGTTGTTTTTGCTACTACTACTACTATTTCCTCCATTGTTTTAGTTGTACCATATTAATTCTTTACACAATTCATATATTCTATTTTGACCTTTATCTATTATTTGTGTTTAAGGAATAATATAGTCAAGTGATGTATTACATGAAGATATAATAATGAAGATTGAAGATCTTAATTAGTTTTTATGTAATATTGTATGCATGATAAGTTATGTGAAATTTCTAGATTGGTCTTTATGCTATGACTATGGGAACCAGTTGGGTCAGTATTCATAAAACTATTAGTTCAAGGAACTAGATTGTTAAATCAATTAACTTCATCAAGTTGATGTTTTAAACGATTTTTAAAAATACCGAAGATGCTTTCTTAGTGTATTATTGGTAAACAAATATGCCAACTTCGAGGAATAGAATCATATTATTTAGGTGAGTGATTTCAGAAAATATTCTAAGTGGTTTTTTCACCATATACCCTTGACTAATATTTTTTTGCACCATATATCCTTTCAACTTTTGAAATTCACCATATACCCCCCACCTTTCAAAAAATACATCGACTTACCCTTTTGACTAACGGAAGGCTAACGCCGTTAGTCATTAACCCCTAATCCCCCCTCTAACCCTAATTAACTATCCTAAACCTATGCCAAACCCTAACCCTAATCCCTAATCTAATACCCTAACCCTAACCACCCCTCAATCCCTTACCCCACCCACTCCCCCCCCTTACCCCAACAGCCCACCCACTCCCCTTTACCCCACCACCCCGAAGCCCACCCCCATCCCCACCACCCGAGCCCCCTCCCCACTCTCGCGCAGCCCCCTCCCCCACCCCTCCCCACTCCCCGCAGCCCCCCCCCCCCACCCCCTCGCATCTCCCGACTCAAATTCCCCTCCCCGTAAACTCGCCGGAGAAGAACAAAAAAAAGCATCAAGGGGGTTCGATTTTCGCGCATCCGGGTTCTTGTGGGCCGGGAGGGGGGTTCGATTAGCGCAGGGGAGGGGCGGGGAGGGGGTTCGTGCAGCAGGGGAAGGGGAGGGAGCGTGGTTCGCGCGCGAGGGAAGGGGAGGGGGGTTCGATTAGCGAGCAGAGGAAGGGGAGGAGAGGGGGTTTGCGCGCAGGGAGGGCGGGGAGGGAGGGGGTCGAGGGGGAAGGGGAGGGGTGGTGGTGGTGACAAGGGAAGGGGAGGGGGAGGGGGTCGGCGGGTTAAGGGGAGGGGGTGGTGGTGGTGACGGGGGAAGGGGACGGGTGGTGGTGGTGACGGGGTGGTAGTTAGGGGTGTGCACAAACCGGTCCGGACCGGAATTTGGACCGGACCGGTGATTCCGGTCCGGTCCCCGGTCCGCCGAAAATCAGGATTCCGGTCCACCGGTCCGGTCCGGACCGGTTGGACCGGAATTTCTATTATTTTAGTAAAAAAAAAGTTTATATGTTAAAAAAAAAATTAAAAGGTAGAAAGTTATAAGCTTAACAAAAAAAATCAGAAATTCAACAACGTAAAACACCTTGAGTACAACATTCCTGCAAGATCATACTTTCTTCCCATCTCCACTTTTCCTCTATATTCTCTTTTTCTCAACATATTTTTCAGATTTTGAGGTGAAGAAAGAGCAAAAATGGAGTCTTTATCATACTGCAATAGTAGATCTTAGCAACTTCACCCTTTCCAGTTACCTTCTTGCTTTCTTTCTCCTTTTTTACATCAACGGGTAATACCCACTTCATTTACATCAACACGGTTACTTATCGAGCAAAAACCCCATCCTCTTAAGGAAAAAAAATGATTTCCGATTTTTGCATATATGTTATTGATAGAATGATTTTTGTGAATTATTATTTTTCCCTTGAAGGTTACACGTTATTATTCTTTTTGGGGAGTGATTGATTCAAATTTAAAATCCTTAACATAACCGGTTTAATTAGTGTATGATTTGTTGCCTAAAATGTTAGATGATGGATTGAAGGAATTGAGTAACGCCTAAAAATATGCTCTAATAGTGAGAGGTTTGAAGAATCATGACACGTGGCAAATGTATGAAATGCAATGAGAAACTGAGGAGCAATGTGAGGCTTTGAAGTTTAATGGGTTGACACGTAGGACGATTTTTTCTTGCTTTAATATTATATACTAGATTTTTGACCCGTGCAAACTGCATGGGAAGTTTTTTGTTTTATAAATTTAAGTTTTTAAGAAGTTTAACCTAAAATCATGATGGTCAATTTTAACTTGTGATTTAAAATTTTATAATCATGCATTGAGATCTTTTAAAACTGACTTATGACCCGTGTATTCAGTGGCTGATATAGTTAATATTAACTTAATTATTTTACTTTGTCTACTGCTTCTTTTATTAGAAACTCAAATAAAATCATAATTAGCACCACCACTTGCACTCGGCCATACACCCGCTTTCTCTCCCACTTCTGGCAGTTCCGCTCACCCTCTATCACTCTTGCCATCTTGCACCACTAATGCACCATATTTCGCCACCCACTGGCCACTTGGCCATGAATTTAATTTTCTCAATATGTTTAAGCTTTAATACTAATTAAGGTATACTTAATTATATATCTAATGGTTGTTTTTCGTGTTTGATTATATCTTGTGCAAAATCGTATATATCGTTTAGATCACAATCTATATTGTTTAGATCACAATCTATATTATACTACTAAATTAGATTCTCTGTTGAAAATTACTTGAGTACTTACAGCTTGTACCCACATTACCATTGGCTCCAGTCATGCCAAAAACCACGCACATGGTTCTATAGAATTGATGATTTAGAAGTCACTAGTGGAAAAAACCTTATCTGATACTTAGTAACAGATTCGGTTTTTAGAAAACCGCATCCGAAAATCAATGAAAAAATGGGAGGGAAGTCTGGGCAAAGAATCTGATGCGGTCTTTTAGAGAACCGGATCGAATTGTATAATCTGCTGCGGTTTTCAAAAATCTGATCCGGTTCTTAGGACCGCATCAGATTTTCGGGTTTTTTTCCTGCCACAAAATCCCGTGTTTTTTTCCCTCGCTTAATTCACCCAATTTCAGTTCCCTCCACCCATTTTCAATTCATTCCTCCTTCAGCGAGTTCACACCTGAGCGCCACCACAGTGGGTACGACGACGCACCACCAAACCACCGCCACCACCTGATTCCGCGCCACCCGAAGCTTCCACCAATCGTGTGACTCATTTCCACCCGAAGCTGGGCGCCCTAGGTTGCGCACTGCCCTAGCTTGCGCACCGCCCTAGCTTGCGCACCTCCACCTTCCTCCTCCTAAACAACTACATTCGTCCTCTACCCCACCCTAAACAACTACATTCCTCCTCCACCTCTTCCTAGGTAACTAAAAGTTCATAACTTTTATTTTAATCTCATATTTGAAACTTCAAGTTTTTTATTCATTGTAGTTTTATGAATAATTGTTAGTGAAATTAGGTTGTATAATAGTTAAAGCACTACTACAAAAAAGGCCTAGGAAACCGGTTGAAAACGGCCTAGGAAACCGGACTACAACACATCTCCATCTCACAGGTGTCCTAGGTTAAGAGACCGGTTATAATACCTGGTTTCTTTGTTTCTTTGGGAGACCAGTTGATCGGTAAAACCAGTCTCTTAGATAAGTGTAAACATACTATTAAAAGAGCTTAGGAGACCAGTTATTATTTATAACCAGTCTCCTTGCCTTATCCTTTGAAACCAGTTATTAACCACAACCGGTTTCTTAGGTGTATTACACGTTTTTTTTTTAATTAAAATGTTATCGTATACATACACGATCTGTAACTACTCCTGTATTTGCACTTCCTTGTATATACGCTTTTTTTTTTATAAAATAATTTATATATAGCCACAATAATATTATGAAACAAAAATTCCTGCTTGCTTTATTCATAATGTAAAAAAAAATATTTGCTACATTTAATTTATATACAAAACCAATTGCACTAGTCAAAGCATCAATTTCTTCCAAAAATTAACGTCTTAGAAATAAAGATTCTATAAACTAATGATATCTACTAAAACTAATATTCTAAAATAATAAAATAATATGTATAATTGACACACTTGACCGTTGTCTTCAATCTCCATCGTCTCGTGTTTGATTGTTTAAATATTTCACTCACATGTCTCTTAGCTCGTCAATCATCTCTTGCGAATAAGTGCTAGGAATCCCAGGAAAGTACTACGAAATAATTACAAATAATTAAAATTAGAACTAATATATCTATATTTATAAGTTTCATATATACAAACTCATAAATAATAAATCGATTATATTCCATTAAGCTCAATAGTCAACATTCTTAGATTAAGATATCCGAACAATAAGAAGGTTACAATCTCCTTAATTAGTCCACTGAAAAGTGATCCACATCTACAGATGTAAGATTTCATGAAACCTATCTTATTCGACCCATATCGCGAAGATACATCACTAGTTAAACATTCCAAGCAAACATTCCAAACCTACAGATGAGTTTCATGTTCTTTTTGTCAAATATACATCCTAGCGTGTCTTCTAGTGTGGTCTCATTCCACTTAATTGAACACGTGCATGGAGTAAGATGATCATGCAGTTGACCCATCACATGCAAACATATAAATCTCATTCTTCATTGTGTTATTTAAACGCCAAATACTAAATAATAAACTCAGTTGCTCATACTAAATACATACGTGGACTCAGTTGCTCATTTAAATAACATAGTCAATTATTTGGAAGCACCAGGAACATACTAATAACAAATTGTTGGGATCGACTAGACTTATTTAAATAACAGACTTTAAATTGTCTAATCATTTAAATAATGCGGTTGTAAATGAAGTATGAGCAACATTAACATTCTTCTCGTTCCTCACAAATATTTTCAATCCCAAATTATATTAGATATTATTAATGAGTTACGAAGTTACCTTATCAGGAATTAATTGCCGTCTACTTGCGATAGTTTCGATCATGTAACGACAAACATAATAGCCACAATCCTTGGAGCCCAACGCTTGACGAGGACACTGTCATGAAAAAGTTCAGATAAATCAACAACTAACATAACTATTCCCATTCAAATGGGTCATTACATGTTGTATATTTTTATTACACAAACCTGTATCTTGTTCCACCTTACAGGATTCTTTTTCAATTTCTTGACGTCCTTTCGATGAACCATGCTAAATTTTACAATGCCTCTAAGAAAAATTTTCCTAATTAAATGAAGACATTGATAATAGGATAACATGAACTATTAGTAGACTATGAATAACTGACATACTCATTGATGATCCGTTCAGCAAATTCACGGATATGATCTGCTCCACTAGGATCAAGCCAAAAAATAGTTTCGTTCCAAGGGCTTATGGCAGCTAGCATCCAATGTCGTCTATATGCAACTTATTAGCGAAAAAAATACTCATATATGATAAGTTAGTTCAAATTTCAATATATTACGCATACACACTTACTTTTCATGGAAAGGTGCAAAAAATAGTTTATTAAGGTTCTTGCCTTCGTTGCACCCTAAAACACGACATAAATAGTCAGATCGATCTTCTTCTACAGTTGGAGTCCATGGAGCTAGATAATTAGGATCACAAAATCCATACACCCCGGATATGCCATCTTTCTAACATGATTCACTTAAGTTCCTAGAATAACAAAATGAGCTCATAGATACACTTATTGAAATCGATAATTATTTGAAAAATAAGACAGTTGAAAGTCAACTAAATACATACTTCATGAGAATCGACATGTGAGCTGATCCCATCTCTCTTTGGAAGCACCAATCCAGTATGTCTTCATAATCAAGCCTTACCTCTTGCTCATTGTAAAATACGCTATCCGGGATCGATAATATGATGTTTCCGCGCGTCTTTTTCATCACCATAGCTTCTTTCTTCAAAGTTCTCAAAAAATCAGTGGTCACCTTGGCATGATCCTTATCAGTAATGTCATACTTCTTAGTGGTTGATGTTTGTGAAGCTGGTGATTGTGAGACAACGGCCTTTGCGGCCTGCTTTTTATACTTGCAAGCAAAAAAAAAGGAAAATTAGAATTTAATAATCCAACCTTTAAGGGGTCTTCTTAAAACAGTCCCACTTAAGAGTTATTATTCAATAATCCAACCTTTTAGGGGTGTCTTCTCATAATGGTCCTAGGTGACTTGTGACCTGAACATCAGGTAATTTTTTTTTTCTTTTTTTCCTCCTCTTACTCGCTTCTCTCTCCTCTTCCTTCTTCCACTGACCACCACCGTTTGGCCACGGGAACACCACCCCTCCACCCAAAACACTAGCCCACCACACTCCACCACCCGAAACAACCTCACCCCACCCGAACAAAAACAACCCCACCTTACCCGAAACCATCAATGAACCACCTGAACCCACATATGCAACACCCTAAATAACCCCACCCCACTCAAAATAGCTCTAAATTCTTGCTTGAAACTTGCTAATTTTTCCAGATCTTAGTGAGAGGAAGCTATGGTCTTACTTTGCTTTGATTTTTTTGCGTTTTTTGGACAATTTCAGGTTCGAAATTCCATTGGATTTAGGGCGAGTTTTCCCGACCAATTGGGGTGGTCTTGCGCACGGTTTCCTAAAATTAATGGTCTTGCGCACGATTTTCTCGGCGACATGAGGTGGTCATCGTTATCGGTGGTGGTACTTGGGGGGAGGCCTGGCTGGGAAAGCGCGCGGGGGGTGTTGCGGGGGCCGGGTGAAAGGCAAAGGGGAAATGCGAGGGGTGTTGCGGGGAAATGAAAGAGACGAAGGGAGAGGAGAGGAGAGGAGGGGCGACAGGGGAATGGGGCGAAGGGGGAGGGGGAAGGGTGGCGAGAGGTGGGGGGCTTGGCGCCCGTGCGAGCGGTGGGGGGGGACCTGTAGGGGGGTTGGGGTGGGGGGTGGGGGGGGGGTGGGGGTGGTATGGGGTGGTGGTAGTGGTGGTAGTGGTGGTGGTTATGGAGGAAATGAGGTAGAGGAGGGAGAAAATGGTCTGACCAATGAGAGTGTGACACGTGTCACATGTGATCTGTTATTCCGGTCACAGCAGGTCAAGGACCATTATGAGAATATATCACCAAAAGGTTGGATTATTCAAAAATAACTCATAAGCGGGACTGTTTTAAGAAGACCGCTTAAAGGTTGGATTATTAAAATCTAATTTTCCAAAAAAAAAATTGATAGATTGAGTTGCAAAAGCTACATTTGTAATTAAGGCATTTGTAGTTGTAGAATTGTACCTTTGTCTTTGGAAAAATTAAGTGAGCAGGCCAAGAAACAAAGATACACTTTGCTTGGCACACTACACTACACTCCTCATTGGGACATGGCAATGGTGCAGTCGGCACAATATCTTTGGTAATAGAGACTCGACGATAATCTTGTGATAAAGAGGTGAAATGATTCAAAGTCACTTCCGTTGACCCTGATATGTGCACTTGTCCAATTGAAACAATTTTAATCTCAAACTCATTCTCAATCGCCAAGCAACAATCATGAATACCCTAATCCATAAGAAAGATAACACTTAATCAAGTGTAAAGAAGAATTACTATAACTTGAAATAAAGCCGGAAAGATAGATGATCAATCAATCATTAACTTTGAAATTTCTTTAGAGAACAGAGAAAAAGTTATCATGCAAAAAAAAAGGGTGTGGAGTATTATTGTTTGCCAGAAGCCAAACAACTTGTCCATAGTAGCTAATTTTCCTATTATGGCATCTTTTTTTCTTTTTTGGGTTATCTATTTGGATTCTGATCTCGTGCTTGCAGAAGAAGTTATGGAAAAAATGGAGGTGTTCAAAAGAAGCATACCCAGATTCAAAGTACTGTGAGAGGCACATGCATAGAGGCAAAAACCGTTCAAGAAAGCCTGTGGAATCACCTTTGACTACAACTTCAACTACTATTTCTAATAATAATAATAATAATAATAATAATAATAATAATAATAATAATAATAATAATAATAATAATAATAATAATAATAATAATTCTGCTACAAATTCATCATCGACATGAGCAAATGCGCACTGCAAAGATCTTTGACCAATCAATCACTGCTTAATAAAAATCCTTCTTCTGTTTCAACTTCTCTATTTTCTCTTCCTTCCTCTGATTCCTCTTTTAATTCTCACCTCCTTTATCCCCATTCTTCTTACAATCACAAGGACTATAGGTATGTTTGTTTCTACTTCTTATATTTATTTATTACATTCATTTAGATTCATCAGTTCCAATTTAGTTGTCACAAATGCTTTAGCACAAGTTTAATGAAAGTGAAAATGATAAGAAATTGGAAACACAGGTAATCAAAGAGATATAGGAGGAGTTATAGGGTGTTCATACCTGAGGCAATATATGCTCACTAATAGGCTGAGTGTCATAGTCCATTTCGCGCAAATGAATACTCGTGGGGGAGGGATTGGCAGGTTCTTGTTCAGTCACAACATTCTCAGGCCAACGAACAACGTAGGGTTCAGGGTCGGGCTCTCACTCTTGGTTTTGAGGTTGAGATTTCGAAGGGCTTAACATACCTTTAAACCATTGAGAAAACCCATCACCTGTAGTTAGTAATTGAGTGAAGAAGCCATCTTTTTGCCCTTGTCCAGTCGAGCTGCTTTGTTGTTTCCCTTCAGATATTTGGCCATCTCTATGACCACCGAAACCACTATACTGCCCACCACCTTGGCCACCAAAAGTCGTCATTAGACTTGCACCGGCCATAAATTGCTTCATCTGCTCTTGGTTTAAGCATGACATCATAAAAGTCATCATAAATTGTTGGTTGTCTTTCATATGTGTCATCTCTGACCTCAAGTTAGTTATTTCAGCACGCATTTGACTGGGTGGTGTTGGTCTAGAAAATCCAAAGTACTCCGTGTTTGTGATGCCTGATCCAACACCCCTAACACGTCCACCATGCTCGGGCTTCTTGAGTGCTCTAGCCAAAATATCATCTCGACCACCCTCTATGACAACTTCACCTTTTTCCGATTGCGCCTTCAATGCATTCTTAAGATAACAGTGAAGAAACCAAAGCAAGTTAGAGTAAATAGGACAAATATTTTAGATTTTTTTAAAAAACAAAAGGAAATCTATTTTACGATTGCATTAGCAGTTTCATGGTCGATTGGATTGTCAAATGTTACTATTCCATCTTTCTCACGTGAATGAGCTCTAATCCATAACTCATGGCGAGGCACTTGGTCGACGTGGATCCCTTGTTTCAGAAGCTCATTCGCCTAACATTACTTATAAACATATTTAGAATACTTAACAAAGTCAATGCCATATAATATAATCGATATTCAAAGAACGTACAATCTCATCTTCATAGTATTGGTACCCACGGGAGCTTCCTCGATAGCTTGAAACTTTCAGATTTGATCGATTTCGACCTTCTTCACTTAGCTCTTTGAAATAGTAAAGATACAAAGTTAGAACTTAGAACACATAATATTCTATTTGCATAACCAAAAAAAAAAAAAGAGACTATGAAGAAATATTAAAAATTATGAAACCTTGAACTTTTCGGTAGTGCACATCTCCTTAAACTTATCCCAAGCAGGTTGAAGGATAAAAGGATATTTCCATGGTGGCCTTCTTCTCAACCTTCCAGTGGACTTCCTGTACAACCACAACTTTCTTAATCTTGTTTTGAAAGCCCTCCATCGATCATTAGCATGAGATAAGATCCATTTTCTACGGTCTTTTTGCACTGTGAACCCCTTCTGCAAATATAGCAAATAATCATTTAGCATATAACTAGGATCAGAGTAAGTTCAGCAAAAATGGAAGTGAAGAATCAGAGTAAGTTCATCAAAAAGAAGGTTCTTATGCTATTTTAGCTTATTGATTGCCTAACATATTCTTTTCTTATCCAGATGCTTGAATATTAAAAACCTGAAAGAGAAGCTGACAGCTACACGTTGCATTTTATTGCTAAGTAAGATTACGTATCAGTTGAATGTCATATTACTTGTTTAACAGGAGTTGCTATGCCATAAGCTATAAAGTGAGCTGGTTATCTACACTGTACGCTAAAACAGAAGAAAATTTTAAGAACCAAACAATAATAATGTGATGAGCTTACTGCAAATAGGACTGCAAGTGGCACTGTCAACCTGACAGGTCCGCGGACATGCATCAGAGCAAGAAACTCGATGTAGTAGCACCTGGGGTACTTCTTGTTCAAGCCACAAACACGCTTAGGATGAGATGAAGGTGGTGGAGAGACTACGAAGCTACAAATAGGCTGACATGATGCACAATCAACAGTGCAAGTAGGGCAAGCTACAGGACAGAAAAGAGGCTTGTTGTAGCAACCGCGATACCTCTTGTCGTTACATATCCTCTTCATTTGCTTTCGAAATTTTGGTGATGGTGGAGGAAGTGGTGGCACAGGTCCACAAACAGCCATGTTACTATGATCACTAGATCAGTAAGACATGTAAAAAGAACATGTTACTGTGGTTATATCATAGTTTGGGTCTGAAGTTCCAAATTTTGGGTTTAAAGTTCTAAACATGTAAACTTCCAAATTTGGGTCTAAAGTTCTAGTATGTATATACACATAATTTTTGCATTGACATATTATTTTACCACAACTATATTATAAGGAGGATATATATGCTTACTGTGATTATATCATATAACTCGTCCAATTTGGTTTTCGGAACATCCTTCCAACTGCCATAGGTGATGCACACTCGTTCTCGAGTAACTACACCAATATAGGTGGTAAAAGTGAGGCGATTATCACCACGTGGAGTCCTCCGAATTGGATGCCAATCTAAAGAAATTTTGTTTCCAGTTTGCACTGCCTTCCCCACCTTAGCGAGTACGGTACGTCCCCTCTCATCATCACGATTAGACTTTTCAACATCAGAATCATCAGAAGAGGTTGGATCACCTTGAGAGCACACTTGCTTTTTCTTCTTGGCCATAAAGCTACAAAAATTGCAAATAGAGAAGCCCATTAACAATATAGCAACATTGGGAAATAACATAACATGCATTTCTTATTAAGCATTAGATCTAATTAATACAAATACTCTAGGAACTTGTTAATGTTGGATATTAGACGGTTAACATACATTTGTGAGGATTTTAGCGCCTAAAACACTCTACCAAGATTACAAAATATAGGTTTGAAATACTTGTAGAGTCTGTAATACTACTGTTGCTAACTTATATTCACTACTATAAGATAAAAAAACAAAAGTATTCAAAGAGCAGAATTAGAAAAAGGTAAAACAACATCAACACACCTCACTTGTTTTTACGACGACGCTTTCGAGGTTTATCCTTATTACTACTTTTGTCAACCCAATCACCTTCCTCATGGTCATCACGTACATATGTTGATGAATCTTCGACTTCATCGTCAAGAACACCCTCGTTTTCAAAAATATTAGTTGTTGTTCTTTCTTCCAAAACAACATCCTCATCATAATCATCAATGTCTTGTCGAGATCTTGGTGTTATAACGACTGACCTCTTCTTATCAACTGGATCAGTGACGTAAAATATTTGCTTCGCTTGACTAGCTAATATATATGGATCTTCCTTGTGACCAAGCTTGTCAAGGTTGACTAAAGTGAAACCTAACTCATCATACTCGACTCCGGCATGCGAATCAACCCAATTGCATCTAAAAACTGGTATCAAAAATCCAACGTATTGCAACTCAATGATCTCTTGAATGACCCCATAGTATGACATTTTACCAGATACAGGATGCTTATCTTTAGAACTAGCAAAATGCATAGCCTCGGCTTCAACTGTTACCCCACTGTTCTGCATAGTACTATTTTCATCTTGATCCCTAGTGTAGAATGTACAACCATTTATGACATATCCTGAATAAAAAGAGGCATTGAAATTAGGTCCATAAGATAGACTCTTTGGTCGTTCAGAAATGGAATGGGATGAATCTTCAAGCTCTTCCATAACTTGAGTTTTCAACCAAGTGCTGAATGATTGTTATGTTCGCTTAGTAATGATTTCTCATTTCCTCTTCGATTGTATTGCCTTAAATAAGTAATGCGCTGCTTAATATACGGTGCAACTTCATCTTCATTAAAGAGAATATAAGTGTGTGTCGTGTGCCACTTCTGATGAGACAAGTCAAGTTGCTTACGACCTAAAGTACCTTTTCCTTCCATTTTTCCACTATGCCGTGATATAGGAATCCCAATCGTCTTCGCATTTCCAAAAAATTCACTACAGTATCCAGCAGCATCTTCATAAAGGGCTCGCTCAGCAATACAACCTTCAGGTCTAATGTGATTTTTGACATATCCCTTATAAGTTTTCATTTGCCTTTCAAACGGATATTGATTTCTCAAATAAACAGGACCACAAAATCTTACCTCTCTCACCAAATGAACAGTCAAATGAACCATGACGTCAAAAAATGATGGAGGGAAGTACATCTCTAATTGGCACAAAATGATGACTATTGAAGTTTCTAAAGAATTCAAGTCTTTAGGATCTATGACTTTACTAGATATTGCATTAAAGATAGAACACAATTTGATAATAGCAAATCGAACTTATTTAGGTAAAATTGAACGAATAGCCACAGGTAGCAAGTGCTGCATCAAAACATGGCAATCATGAGACTTAAGACCCACGAGCTTCAAATTTCCCATTGAAACAAGACTTCGGATATTAGAAGAATAACCCTCAGGGACTTTTACACCCACTAAACATTCACAAAATTCTTTTTTCTCTTTTCTCGAGAGTGTATAAGCAGCTGGAGGTAAAAAAATTCTATTATTTCTTTCAACGACGTGGAGTTCTTCTCTGATCCCAAATGCTTTTAAGTCTTCTCTAGCACTAACACCGTCTTTCGTCTTTCCTGAGATATTCAATAGTGTTCCAACTAATCTATCACACACATTTTTCTCAATATGCATCACATCTAGAGAATGTCTGACAAACAAAAATCTCCAATAAGGCAAACGCCATAACTCGGAACATTTCTTATATCCCTGTTTAGGAAGTTTGGACCCATGGTTCTTTCCAAATGTAATCTCAATATCTTTAACCTTTTTAAACACCTCTGTACCACTCAAGACTCTTGGACGTCCCCTCAGTTCTTGTTTCCGTCAAAAGCCTTTTTTAATTTACGATAAGGATGATCATATGGCAAAAATCGACGATGTACATCAAAGATATCCTTTCCAGATGATGGAAGCCACTTTCCCCTTGTACTATCCTCACATATAGGACAAGGGTGCTTTCCTTTTGTGGTATACCCAGAAAGATTACCATAGGCTGGATAATCTTGAATGGTGCAAAACAACATTGTCCTAAGGTTAAATGTCTCATTTCGGTGTGCATCATACAATTCTACACCTAAATCCCATAGCATCTTCAAATCATCAATGAGGGGAGCTAAGTACACGTCAATGTCATTTCCCGGTTGTCTAGAACTAGAAATCAACAATGAAAGCATCATGTACTTTCTTTTCATGCATAGCGAATGAGGCAGGTTATAGGTAACCAAAATCACAGGCCAAGTACTATAGATGGAACTAAGGGAGCGAAATGGATTCATACCATCGGTGGATAATGCAAGGCGTAGGTTTCGTTCTTCTTTACCAAACTCGGGGAATTTTCCATCAATAAACCTCCATTGCGGGGAGTCAGCTGGGTGTCTAAGTTTATCATCCTTAATTCGACCGTTATGATGTCATGTCAACTTTTCAGCATCTCCGGCATTTGAAAAAAGACGTTTAAATCTTGGTATTATAGGAAAGTACCAAAGAACCTTAGCCGGAACTCCTTCCTTTTTCTTATACCGCAAGGCATTGCAAACGGGGCAACTCTGTAATGATTCACGTTCATTTCTATATAATATGCAGTCGTTAGGGCAAGCATGGATTTTTTCATAAGGCAAGCTCATTGAGGATAAAATCTTTTTTGCCTCATATGTATTACTCGGAAGGACATTATCACTAGGAAGCATATCTTTCACTACTTCAAGGAATTCAGTAAAACCTGCATCGTTCAACCCATGACCTACCTTCAAATTATATAACCTAAGTACACTTGACAATCTTGTATACCTTTCACACCCTTTGTACAAAGGCTTTTCAGAATCAACTAACAATTTCTCAAACACAGAAGGATTCTCATCAAACTTATCATGAACTTCCCGTAACATATCTTCTAACCTATCACCCTCATCAATAGTAGGACCTTCCTGCGCACTTTTTCCAGAACAACCCTCCTTATCCTCCCCATGCCAAATCCAAACAGTATATGTTCTATCAAAAGCCGATTTGTTCAAATGATTAAGTATTTCATCTACTCTTTTATGCAAGAAATTATGGCACCTGAAACAAGGACAAGGTAACCTAGTACCACCTCCAGAGTTCTTAACAGCAAAATCAATAAATTCCTTTACTCCGGCCATATATTTAGGATCACCCGGTTTTGACTTTGATATCCAACTGCGATCCATATCTACACACCAACAATTTAACATATTTAAAGAATCATAGCATATTTACGTATGTGCGCAAAATCATATACATGTAATCATAGGCCACTAAGGGGAATGTTGTGTCGAATGTTTCCTATAAAATAGTAAAAAAGCACACATTCACATCCTAAGTGAGGTTAAACTTACAAGGACAGTACGAACGGGTACTAGGTCAATGCAAAATGAATATATGCAAGCAAACACAAAAGTATAAAAAATTGCTTACCTAATTAATCCACGTATAGACAATGCAATTCAAGGTGCTAGCAACAACACAAGCCACACCTGATATAAACAATAAACACATAAAACAAGTTAAATTGTTAAATGATAAAATTGCATATAGTTAATTGACTTCAAATTTTTTCTTGTATGTGATACAACAATGCCAATTCTTATAAAAGGCTTTAGTAACATATAATAATGAAACGTGTTACACAAAAGTTTATCACTAATGTTAAGCTTGAATTTAAGAACACATGCTATAAACCAACCTCTTTATGGAACAATAAGTTGAAAATCCTTTACAGAGAGGCAAGTAATTTTTTTTCCTCCAAAATATGACTAATATACTAGTGTGATTTAGAATATTTATTTTCAAAAATACTTTTTATAAACATACAACCTTAAAGGAACAAAACATATATAAGAACCTACTTAGTATATTAGTCATTATTTTGGTTTATAAGATCTAGAAATAAGGGGTGGTCATTAATTTCTCCTCTTGCTAGCAAAAGCCGAGCTCCCTCGCCAAACTGAAACTCCTAAGCTAACCTACTCAGAATATTAGTCATATTTTTGTTTATAAGAATTTAAATAAGAATGAAGATGAAGATGGATATAGGAAGGAGAGGAGGAGAGAGAAGGCATAGAAAGAAAGAGAGGTTTGTTGATAGAATCTTAGTTGGTTACATCAGTTCTAGGGAATTCGAGTGTCCTGGTGTAACTCCCAAAAGGAATGAGAACAATTTAGTAATATATGTGATAATCATCCCTCCTCTTTATGCATGCTTTATGAGGTTCTTGTATGACTGATTTGACGAATCTGTGATGATTTATCCTCCTCTGCTGGCATATATGGTAATATAATGGTTTACTAACCGATCTAGTATCAATCCCTAGGTTCCAACCAGGACATGTCTGGCATATAAGGACTCTTGTATTTGTGAATATTTTCATTATGAGCCATAATCACTTAACATCTGTCACCAGCGGAAAGATATATCTGACGCTTATATTATTGTCTGGTCACTTGTGAATGGTCTGAAGTATAATTAAATTTAGCAACTGAGTCCATGAAGGTTGTGGAAGCACTGATCTTATCAGAATCAAGCCGCCGATCTATTGAGAACCAGCTTATTAACCAACCATTAGCTGGAAGCCGGACAACCAGCGCAACCAAACCTTTTTGCTAATCAGGTGAACTCAGCTGTATGAATTCTTTGCTTTGGAAATAAGAATAGAGAATTTATGTTAAAGAGCTCCCACAAAATATAACTTTGGCCATTGCCGTGCTCTTAGGAGGTCTAAAGGGCCAATGTTGTCGTATCATGTCCTGTTGACGGTACTGTTGGAATTCTACTTTTCTTATAGGGCTGCAGAAAGATAAAAAAAATTGGATTTACAGGCTCTTGTATAACAAGTAGCAGTATTCTAGAATATTGAGGCATACATCATCCTCGGAAACATTACTACAAGAAACTGTTTAACTTAACATCCAAGAGTGGTATTATGATGATGGAAGCAAAAGTACTTCAATTGCTTCAAAACATAAAATTCCAATCATTAACATAAACCATAAAAAAAATTGTATTTTGGTCGATTCACTCACCATCACACAACAACTTTCCAACAATTTTGGTCGATTCACTCACCATCACACAACAATTTTCCAATGCCTTATAACATCACTAATTTTATGATTTTTTAGAGCAATCTCTAGTGCATGAACAAAATTGAGCTAATTAGCTCTCAGAATTGCAAATAAGAGTAGGAAGAAAAGAATAGGAAAATTAAAAATCATCATGAGAAATTACTAAACAAAATAAATCAAACCTAAACCAATTATCCGCACAAAAAAAAACCCTAAAATTACACCAAAATTCACTTTTCAGTTTACACTATAACGGAACAGTGTATTGAAGAGAAGAAGATAACAAAACCTAAGAAAGGGAGGCGCGACAACTGCTCTGCAGTGGGCGTGGCGGCCGCCGGTGATTAAGCAAGCGGAAGAACCAGAATAATCCAGTGGTCGCCGGTGATGGATTTGATGGAGTTGCGAGTGGTGAACCAGTTAATGGAGATTAACAATTGGGAATGATGAATTCCAGTTTTTCAATTGCGAATTAAATTGAGAATTGAGGGGATTTGGGTGGAATTGTGATGGGCAAGAAGAATCAGTTAATGGAGTTGGGATAATTTGGATTATGGGGAGTGGTGGTTTACTGGTTTGAGGTTTTGGTGATGGTGCGCAGTGCGTAGCTTCGAGCGAGTATGGCGGGATTGAGAAAGGTAAAGCACGATGCAGTATAAAAGAGTGGTGGTTTTTTTTATTGTATTTGTTTCTTGTTTTTTTTAGGGGATTTTATTGTATTTGTTGCTTCTAAAAGGAAAAACAATTTTTTTTAAAAAAGAATTATATATATAGAACGTACATTACATTACTATTAATCTATTATGTTGAAAAGATATTAAATTTAAAAATTAAAAATATTTCAAGGAAACCGGTTTTAGTTAGAACTAGTCTTCTATATCACAACAAGAAGAATACATACGTACAATATTGTATTTTGATGAAAAAAAATTGAGTTAAAAATTTAAAAATATTTCAAGGAAACCGGTTTTACTTAGAACCAGTCTCGTATTTCAAAATAACTTTTTCAATAAGCCAAATAGTTAAACTTAAGAGACTGGTTTTGGATAATCACTAGTTTCCTATATTTAAGAGATGGGTTAGTAATCTTAACCGGTCTCCTATAGGTAGTCTCTTTGGCCATTTTTGTAGTAGTGAAGGGTCGTTCAAAGTTGATTGATTTGAGTTAATTTGATTTTAGTTTAAGTAGTTAGTGTGCTTTTTAGGTTAAAAAACTAGGGCTTTGGTGGGGTTGTTGTTGTTGTGGTTGTTGTTGTTGTGGTTGTTGTAGTGGTTGTTGTGTTGTTGTTGTACTTAATTAGTTTAGTTTAGTTTAGTTTAGTTTTGTTTAGTTTAGTTTGGTTTAGTTTAGTTTTGTTTTGTTTTGTTTTGTTTTGTTTTGTTTGATTTGCTAATTTATACTAATGTTAACTTTAACTTTGTTGTTTATTGAAGCTAGCTAGTGACGGAGTGTTGAGTTTGATTTTCCTATTTACAACCTTGATATTGGTATGTTATCATTCATATTTAACTTTCTTGCTTTCATATATAGTAAATTGGTTTATACGTGAAAAAATGTATATATTTTTCGTTGAATTGAGATTAGATGTAAAATGTTTTGTTGTTTAAAAACCTATGTATGCATCATCATATCATATGCCTAGATACCCGTTAGAGACTTACTCATTAGGAGTAAGTCTTGAATAGTCCCCGGTTTGGGACTGTTCTTAGATGTTTAATCTCACTTAGGTGGTGAATGTATGCCTTTATTTCAATTCTAGAGGAAAATCTTGGCTCGTCGTTTCCCTACTTTTGTTCTTTGGGTACATATGTAGATATAAGTAACTATATATCTACATCGTGTACTTGGAGAACTGTAGGGAAATTCTGCCGGATTTTCCGTAGAATCGAAAAGAAGACATACATTCACTAGTGAGATTAGACATCTAAGGATGGGTTAGGTTGGAGTGATAAGGACCCTTGGAAAGCATGCCTAATTTCATTAAATATATATGGTTCATAAACTCTAATCATGTAATGAAGTTCGTCATTGACATGAGGTACTTATTGGTTGTGTTTAATTAGAGGTCTGATTGAAATGAACCGTGCATGGATGTACGGTAGTCGCGACACGTGTGAATTCGTGGATGGGGTCTATGAATTTTGTGATGCTGCATTAAGCCATCAGGCTGCAACGAGAACCGAGGGGTTTTATTGTCCTTGTGTTGATTGTAGTAATGTGGGCATGGTTAGTAGCTTTGGGTCGCTTAGGGAGCATATCTATCGTCGCGGGTTTAGGCAAGACTACCATGTATGGGTTTGGCACGGTGAGGAGGGTATATATGATGGTGGGAATGCCATTGTTAACGATGTGCGTGAAGGAGGTGAGTTTGATGTCATTGAGAATGACAAGAACATCGAGGACGAATATGAGGATCATGAAGTAGAGGATGATGATGATGAAGGGGACTATATAGAGGAGATGATGGAGGGGGTGGATGATTATGCTGGCAAACGGCCTCGTGTTTTTGAGTGCATGACCGAGGCATCTCGGAAACCGTTGTATCCAAGTTGTACGAGGTACACGAAGCTGACGGCCGTGATAACACTCTTTAATATCAAGACGAAAGCCGGTATAAGTGACTCTTGTTTCACTTCCTTGTTGCAAGCCTGTGGTGATATGTTGTCGGACGACCATGAACTACCCAAGTTGAACTACAATGCTATGAAACTGATGTGTCCCTTCGGTTTAGAGTACCAGAGGATACATGCTTGTCCAAACGATTGTGTGCTATATCAAAATGAATATGAAAATATGGATGAGTGTCCTCAATGTGGGAAGTCGCATTACAGGTGTGCAGGGGTTAGTGATAAGAAAGGGCCTCCAGCAAAGGTGATGTGGTATCTTCCGATTACACCACGATTCAAGCGCATGTTTTCAATTAAAAAAGATGCTAAGAACTTGAGGTGGCATGCAGAACGAAGGAAGAAGGACGGTTTTATCAAACATCCGACTGATTCTCCTGAGTGGAAAGGTATCGATCGGGTGCATAAGCCCTTTGGTGCCGAGGCCAGAAATTTGAGGCTTGGCCTATGCACGGATGGGATGAACCCATTTGGCACTCTTAGTTCTCAACATAGTACATGGCCGGTTCTTCTAGTTATATACAACTTGCCTCCTTGGTTGTGCATGAAACGCAAGTACATCATGTTGTCGATTCTTATTTCAGGGCCGAAACAGCCTGGAAATGACAAAGATGTCTACCTCCAGCCACTTGTTGATGATTTGAGAAAAATGTGGGATGAAGGGGTTTCTGTGTATGACGCACATGCTGATGAGGTATTCACATTGCGTGCCATGCTTTTATTCACTCTTAATGACTATCCTGCTTATGGGAACTTATCCGGGTACAAGAACAAAGGGAAGAAAGCATGCCCGATTTGCACGGACGACACAAAGATCTAAATACATTAGTACTTGTCACAAAGATGTTTATATGCGCACCCGAAGGTTCCTTCGACGCGACCATCCTTATCGTAATAAGAAGAAGGCATTCGATGGAACAGTTGAGGAAGGGGTTGCTCGTAGACCATTGACTGGTATTGAGGTTTATGATCAAGTCAAGGGTATTGAAACGATATTCGGCAAGGGAGCGAGTGTTGATGATAAGGGACTTTGGAAAAAGGAGTCTATTCTGTGGAAACTTCCATATTGGAGAGATCTAGAGGTTAGACATTGTCTCGACGTCATGCACATAGAGAAAAATGTATGTGACGCCATTCTGGGGACACTTATGAATATTCCACATAAGACAAAGGATAGCAAAGGGGTACGACTGTATCTGGAAAGTGAGGGACTTCGACCAGAGCTATGGGCTCAAAAGAGGGACACTAAGAAAAGAAAGAAAAAAGAAAAAGTGCCTAGTAAAGGAAAAGAAAAGGGAAAAGAAGACGGGTCGCCTGCAGGAATTTAAGGAAAAGGAAAGAAAACGGTGAAGGATGATGATAGGAACTATTTGCCTCCGGCTTGCTACACTCTATCTAGAGCTGAGAAGCGACTTTTTTACGAGTCTTTGTACGGCATTAAGGTTCCATCAGGGTACTCATCGAACATGAAAAGATTTGTTACCTTAGACGGTGAGTTGAAATTATCGAGTATGAAGTCTCACGATTGTCATGTAATGATGCAAGTATTCATACCGATTGCAATTCGAGGGATATTGCCGAAACACGTGAGACACACCATAACAGAGCTATGTTCGTTTTTCAATACTATATGTAGCAAAAAGTTACAACCGTCGAAGCTTGATGCTCTCCAGGCTGGTGTGATAGAGACTTTGTGCAAGTTTGAGATGTATTTCCCACCTGCTTTCTTCGACATTATGGTCCATTTGGTTGTACATCTAGTTCGAGAAATTAAGCTATGTGGTCCGGTGTTTTTGAGGTGGTGCTATCCCTTTGAGAGACATATGGGCTCTTTGAAAGATAAGTAAGGAATCCTGCTCAACCAGAAGGAAGTATAATTCAGGGGATTGTGAGTGAAGAGGTCAGTAATTTTGTGGCTGGGTTCTTACCTAATGTTGATCCTATTGGAGTTCCTACATCTCGACACGAGGGCAGACTCGATCGGGGGTAAAGGTACACTTGGCTCCAAAATGATCGTACCTCCTGTTGAAAGGCGCATACAAGCACACTTATTTGTATTGCAGCATATGGTACAGGTCCATCCTTACTTGGATGAGCATATGGAGGAGTTACGCGATCAGAATCCAGGTAAAGGGACTAGAGCATTGATGCAGTTGCATAATAAGACGTTTATTGATTGGTTCCATAACCGATTAATGCGTGAAGTAGATTCCAATGTTTCTGAAACTCTGAAGTGGCTAGCATTTGGTCCTCGAGAAGCTGTGCACTCCTATGAGGGTTATGATGTTAACGGATTTACATTTTGGACAGATCGTCAAGATCAAAAGTCGAGATCTCTGTAGAATAGCGGCGTTTCAGTAGAGGCATCATCTACACAGTATGCAAGTGCCAAAGACAAGTCTCCTATTGATGCTAAATTGTTATACTATGGGCGGGTTCAAGATATATGGGAGCTCGACTACTCTGGTTTCACGGTCTGCTTATTTCGATGCAAGTGGGTTGATTATAACCGGCGCTACATAAGAAAAGATGACCCTTGTGGATTTACTCTTGTAGACTTGGGTCGGTTGCGTTATAGTGAAGAGTCATTCGTGCTTGCATCACAAGTTAAGCAAGTATTCTACGTAACTAACCCTTCTGATAAAAAGTGGTAATTGTTGTCCCTGGAAAAAGAAGTATACTTGGAGTTGGTGATGTTGAGGATGAGGAGTATGATGCGTTTGAAGACACCCCGCCTTTCACCATTCCCAAGTCCGATGTCACTGATGTCGAGTTAGCGACAAATTACATGCGTGCAGATCACGGGGAAGGGATAATGGTTGAAACTTCATAGGAAGGTGGCAAAAGTAAACAATAGGCTCGACTTCTCAAGTTCAAATTCCGGCTTTCGGCTTTTCAAGGTCATTTGAATGAATTTCTCACTTTTTGTCGTTTGTAATGTCATGAATAGTTTAATTTGGTATGTATATATGTATTACAATCAACTAAACTCGCTTCACATGTTTTGAAACCCATTTTGGGTAAGTGAATGTCATTTCGGGCCGATTTCGGCTTTTCGAGCCCAATTTCTTTAATTTATCGCTTTTAGCCTCATTTTAGGTCATGTATAGTTCTTATTGGTATGTATATATGTATTACAATCAACTAAACTCGCTTCACATGTTTTGAAACCCATTTTGGGTAAGTGAATGTCATTTCGGGTCGATTTCGGCTTTTCGAGCTCAATTTCTTTAATTTATCGCTTTTAGCCTCATTTTAGGTCATGTATAGTTCTAATTGGTATGTATATATGTATTACAATCAACTAAACTCGCTTCACATGTTTTGAAACCCATTTTGGGTAAGTGAATGTCATTTCGGGCCGATTTCGGCTTTTCGAGCTCAATTTCTTTAATTTATCGCTTCGCAGGGTGGGGGCAAGACAAGGGGGAGTCTGCAGGGGGCAGCAAGGGGGGAGTCTGCGGGGGCAGCAAGGGTAGGGGGGTCTCGTGGGGGGGAAGCAGGGCTGGGGGTCTGCAAGGGGGAGCAAGCGGGGGTGGGAAGCGGGGTGGAGGGGTGCAGGGGGGGACAAGCAGGGGGGTGGGAAGCAGGGGTCCGTGGGGGGCGGCAGGGGTGGGGGAAGCAGGAGTGGGGGAGCAGGGTGGGGGGAGCAGGGGGGCGACGGGGGTGGGGGCAGCAGGGAGTGGGGGCGACGGGGTGGGGGAGCAAAGCGGGGGCAAAGAGGGGTGGAGGGAGCGAGCGGGGTGGGGAGCAAGCGGGGGTGGGGGAGCAGGGGGGGGGGGAGCAAGCAGCAGAGGTGGGGGGACGAAGGGTGGGGGAGCGGCGGGGGCAAGCAGGGTGGGGGGCAGCAGCAGGGGTGGGGGGAGCGAGGGGGGGGGAGCGAGCAGAGGTGGGGGGACAAAGGCGGGGTGGGGAGCAGCAGGGGGCGGCAGGGGGTGGGGCGAGCAGGAGTGGGGGCGGCAGGGTGGGGGCGGCGGGGGTGGGAGCAACGAGGGTGGGGGCAAAGAGTCGGGGGGAGCAGCGGGGGCAAAGGGGTGGGGAGGGAGCGAGGGGTGGGGGCGAAGGGTGGGGAGCGAGGGCAGCAGGGGTTGGGGCAGCGGGGTGGGGGAGAGCGAGCAAGGGGGCAAGAGGGTGGGGGGGAGCAGGGGGTGGGGGCAGCAGGGTGGGGGCAGCAGGGGGTTATATATTTGTTTGATGTTTGTTTGATACCATTGTTTTTTTGTTAACTCTTGCGCGTCTCTAATTTATTTTTTTACATTATTTCAGGACTTTCAAACATGGACCGAGATGATGTGATTGTGGAGGAAGAAATAGATGATGATTATGATAAGTCATTGGATGATGATGATGAGTATGATGCGGACAAGGAGGAGGATAAAGGTGAACCGGAAGACATAGCGGATGATGAGGAGAAGCGCTTGCGTGAAATGGAAATTCGCTTGGTGGAAATAAATGAGGTGCTAGCCGATAATGCTCCCCCTATTGACGACAATGCTAGGGAAGATTATCCATTTATCTCATCCATCGTTGTGCCACACAATAATGCGGGGAAAGAATTGCATAGGACCACCAAAACTCCAAGCATCGTTGCAACAAAGAAGCGAAAAGGAAGGGGTGCGACTAAGGGTTTGAATGTCGATAGAAATATCCATATGACCCTCGAGTATGATGATTTGGGTCAACCTTGTGGTAAGTGCCGTGCAAAGTATGGGCAGCATATTGGGTTTTGTATGCGCAAACTCAACATTTTGGTCAAATGGAAAGATGTGCCCGAGGGAATGAAGAAATCATTATGGGAAGACACTTGTGTAAGTTTATTTTTCAACTAAATTAGTTTAAGTTCTTGCATTTAGCCACATGTTAGGACATATATAGCTCTAATAACAACATATACAACCATTAGAGTTAACTAAAATCCATTGACATGCTTTCAAACCCATTTTGGGTAGATGAAACCGATTTTGGGTAAATGAAGGTCATTTCGGGCCGATTTTGCTTTTCATGTTCAATGTACTTAGTTTCTCGCATTTAGCCACATGTTAGGACATATATAGTTGTAATAACAACATATACAACCATTAGAGTTAACTAAAATCCATCGACATGCTTTCAAACCCATTTTGGGTAGATGAAACCGATTTTGGGTAAATTAAGGCCATTTCGGGCCGATTTTGCTTTTCATGTTCAATGTACTTAGTTTCTCGCATTTAGCCACATGTTAGGACATATATAGTTGTAATAACAACATATACAACCATTAGAGCCAAGAAAAATCACTTCTTATGCTTTGAATCCCATTTTGGGTAAATGAAGGCTATTTCGGATCGGTTTTTGCTTTTCATGTTCAATGTACTTTGTAACACCCCGGAATTTCACAGCAGGAAAAGAAAGAGATAATAATAGTATTTTAGGACGATAGCGGAAACATCGTCTTCTGGGAATTAATGTCACTACTACAAGAAATGCGTTTAAATAACTAAGTGATAAAACCAACATAATAAATAGTATAAATAAAATTAATTAACTAGATTAATAACCAAAAGAGAAAACTAACTCTTCAACTAACTAAAAGTCTATGCCTAAAACATCGAACATTTTAATGCTCACATCTCAACCCGAGCCCAAAACCAAAGAAGATTTCCATCAACATAACGTGAAAAAATATACAACAAATATCCACAATCAGTGGGGAGTAACTAACAGCTCTCCCAGCTCAATTAGGATCCACATAGGAGTTATCAAGCATTAATAAATAAGTCTCAATCAACATTAAATATCAAACAAACCGATGCAGAACGACCAAATAACAACAGCTAACAGCTTAACATGCTTAAACAAAATAAATCATCAATAATGAACTTAAGATAAGCATACAAGATCCATAGCATAAACCTCCAAAAATAAATAAACAAAATAATATAATAGCTTTTGAGAAAGAGCAGAACGCCAGTGGATCGCAACCCACTTCCTAAGGTTTGTCAGATCGAAATCTCCAGACAGCCTATGGGCTTACGTTCCCTACTGTCTGTGTCTAAGAATGGCCAAACTCCCTATGCAGGATAGTACCCAGCTCAGTACTTCCCAACCTCTCGGACGACAACAATTAACCCAGGTAATACCCCTAAATCGCAACCTAGGTGGTTGGCATGTTCTTCACCGGGGACTACATCTATCCCAACGGATATCTTAATCTCAATAAAACAGTTCTACAAATAAATACAATAATTTATTCATCCACTCAAATATAAATAATTAGGATGCCCTTAAGGCCTTACACCCAAAATCAACAGAAACTAGGATCGCAATCCAAGAGTTTCAACTCAACAATATTTATTCATCCCAAAGTATTAGTAATAATAATACTAATAAAATCATTTCACCAAACTAAAAAAAATAATAAACCTTCATTAAAACATAATTATACACCAAAAACACAGTATAATCAAATACTCCAACTACTACACTCTCGTTGTCTGAGTTTGGGTACAAGGTTAATTACAACGTTAGTTATAATACCCCCGGTACATAACTCTTGGCGAAACGGTACTAAAGACAGTATTATTCTCCCTCGAGTACTGTAACGTCGACAACTTAGATATTGATTTATAAAACTAGAACAATATTATACTCCCAATATAATACAAACAACCAGACCATCATAAGATAATTAAAACACTCATATATAACTAACAACACATGAGAACATGGTCATAGAAATAACTCATCAAATCTGCCCGATTCACAAAACAAAATTATGCAACTAAATCATAACTTAATCATAAGTACAAACTTATAACTTATAACAAGCAGAGGAAAGTCATGTTACACCAAAATAACTCCTCTGCATGTTATCCAAGAGAATCTCACTGAACCTATAAATTATTATACCACTACATACACACCATATATAAGTGACTCTTGGACAAATTTTATAGCTTAAAAGTACAACTCCAAAAGCACGCATGAATTGTATATAGCTACTGTAACACTTAGCATGTAATACGCATGCATAAGGCAAAAAAGGAAAAAATAAACAAACCGACGACGTTGCGCATCACCAAAACCATCGAACTAATGAAGAGTAAAGAACAACCAACATGCAGTAGCAGGGGTGATTGTTTGGCAAACCAACAACCCACCTCTAAATTACAAACTCATCTAAGTTGACACCACACATCATGCGTCATTCTTCAAGGGAGAAAACAAACTTGATGCTACAATAATAACTCCTGTTTTATATTACAAAGACAACAATCACAACGCACATCATACAAGAATCAAAGAACATGAATTAATAATTATACACTAGAACAACAACTATAACGTATAAATCACACTTATGTATATAGATGAACATATTTATCAACTACAAAACCCAAAATGATCACATATTCATATAATTCATAGAAGCTCATGAAAACAAACATATAACATGAAATTAGTCCCACCCAAATTCCTAAAAAAGAATTCTAACCCGACTTAAGTATTAAAACTAGATAAATCCTAAATGGGTTCTAATCGTACTAGGAATGCCGTTAGTTACCTGGATTTTAGGTGGAAAATAATACTAGAACGGAGGAGAAAGAAGATAATAACATTGCTTCCGAAAACTCCAAGAAAACCGGATGACTCGTCTGCTTGAAACGTAAACTGCGACCAATTCTTCCAGTATCTTCAAAAACTGATGATACCACGAGCAAGATCTCTCCGAGTAGATGAATTTCGACTACTCACACGCCCAATTCCGATAAGAAACGAAGGAGATACGATGCAAACAAAATGGGTGTGCAGAAATGGCCGAAAATGCGAGAAGGGAAAAGGACTCTTTCTCTTCCTTTCTAAGGCTGGCGTGAAGGGAGGTTTTGAGTGCAGCAAAATAATGTGATTATTCATATCATTAAGCAAAGGTTTAATTGCATTAAGATGGGTTAATGGGGGAATGGCTCTTCACCTTTTGGTGGTTACAAAGAGGGATAGAATATGCTAATACTATGCTTAATACTCCTCTAAAAAGAATAATAAACCTTCATTAAAACATAATTATACACCAAAAACACAGTATAATCAAATACTCCAACTACTACACTCTCGTTGTCTGAGTTTGGGTACAAGGTTAATTACAACGTTAGTTATAATACCCCCGGTACATAACTCTTGGCGAAACGGTACTAAAGACAGTATTATTCTCCCTCGAGTACTGTAACGTCGACAACTTAGATATTGATTTATAAAACTAGAACATTATTATACTCCCAATATAATACAAACAACCAGACCATCATAAGATAATTAAAACACTCATATATAACTAACAACACATGAGAACATGGTCATAGAAATAACTCATCAAATCTGCCCGATTCACAAAACAAAATTATGCAACTAAATCATAACTTAATCATAAGTACAAACTTATAACTTATAACAAGCAGAGGAAAGTCATGTTACACCAAAATAACTCCTCTGCATGTTATCCAAGAGAATCTCACTGAACCTAAAAATTATTATACCACTACATACACACCATATATAAGTGACTCTTGGACAAATTTTATAGCTTAAAAGTACAACTCCAAAAGCACGCATGAATTGTATATAGCTACTGTAACACTTAGCATGTAATATGCATGCATAAGGCAAAAAAGGAAAAAATAAACAAACCGACGACGTTGCGCATCACCAAAACCATCGAACTAATGAAGAGTAAAGAACAACCAACATGCAGTAGCAGGGGTGATTGTTTGGCAAACCAACAACCCACCTCTAAATTACAAACTCATCTAAGTTGACACCACACATCATGCGTCATTCTTCAAGGGAGAAAACAAACCTGGTGCTACAATAATAACTCCTGTTTTATATTACAAAGACAACAATCACAACGCACATCATACAAGAATCAAAGAACATGAATTAATAACTATACACTAGAACAACAACTATAACGTATAAATCACACTTATGTATATAGATGAACATATTTATCAACTACAAAACCCAAAATGATCACATATTCATATAATTCATAGAAGCTCATGAAAACAAACATATAACATGAAATTAGTCCCACCCAAATTCCTAAAAAAGAATTCTAACCCGACTTAAGTATTAAAACTAGATAAATCCTAAATGGGTTCTAATCGTACTAGGAATGCCGTTAGTTACCTGGATTATAGGTGGAAAATAATACTAGAACGGAGGAGAAAGAAGATAATAACATTGCTCACGAAAACTCCAAGAAAACCGGATGACTCGTCTGCTTGAAACGCAAACTGCGACCAATTCTTCCAGTATCTTCAAAAACTGATGATACCACGAGCAAGATCTCTCCGAGTAGATGAATTTCGACTACTCACACGCCCAATTCCGATAATAAACGAAGGAGATAAGATGCAAACAAAATGGGTGTGCAGAAATGGCCGAAAATGCGAGAAGGGAGAAGGACTCTTTCTCTTCCTTTCTAAGGCTAGCGTGAAGGGAGGTTTTGAGTGCAGCAAAATAATGTGATTATTCATATCATTAAGCAAAGGTTTAATTGCATTAAGATGGGTTAATGGGGGAATGGCTCATCAGCTTTTGGTGGTTACAAAGAGGGATAGAATATGCTAATACTATGCTTAATACTCCTCTAAATTTCGGACAGCATAAGAAGGAAATGGGCTTGCAAAATTCGTTACGTTGGTCGACCAATAATATATACAACGCTTAAAAACTAAAATCACACGCTACTTAAATTTATAGAATTACTAACTATATGATAAAATAAATATGCACATTATATATATACCTAATAAAATTCCTAAATAAATATATACACTTTAAATTAATAAACAAAACCACATAATGCAACAACTAAATAATTATACATGTTCAAAATAGTTTTAATAATAAATTATGTTTTTTTAACAGAAAATATCATTTTAATGTAAACAAACGCCAAAATAAAGAGTGAAAAATACGGGGTGTTACATACTTAGTTTCTTGCATTTAGCCACATGTTAGGACATATATAGCTCTAATAACAACATGTTTTCATTGATATATATCTATATGGAAATTAACTATTTGTTGGTTTCTTGTTTCTATAGAATTTGTTCCATATTACTCCTAATGACGCCAAAAAGGCGTTGTTCCTATCCGTGGTGGCCGAAAGATTTAGAGCTTTCAAAAGCAAACTAGTTAGTGGGTGGATCACGAAACGGAGAAAGAGGAATGAAAAGAAGAAGGTAAAGAGGAGGAAAATTGTAAAATCAAAGCAAAATGAGACAGTAGAAACATAAAAATGACGGGGGAGAGGAAGAGCCACGACATCCAGATAACATGCCTTATGAGATTTGGGGCCATATAAAACGAGAGGATTGGGAGGCATTTGTTGCCCAAAATACTACGCCAGAGATGGTGGTAGTATTGTGCTATTTATCGCATATTCGACTTTGTATATTTACTTTTAATACAATTAGATGTGTTTTCAAACTAACCATGTGATTTTATAGGCTAAGGGTGAGAAACATGCACACAGTTCAAAAACAGAGGAACCACTACCATCATATGGGTTCCTACACTTATACGAGGGCGAGACATGTGTGGATTGATGATAAATTTTACCCTTCTATCGATGCATCAACAACGACATCTTCTGTCTCCAACACCGCATCTGTCAAAGTTGACCGTGTCGCTGATTGGTGGTGCTCCATGCATAGGCGTGATTCAAACAATAAAATGACCATTTCAGATCCGGGGACCTTGAAGATAGCAAATGCCGTTGTAAGTAATTGAATTCACATGTTTTTCCCCCGCTTGCTGCCCATCCCCCCCTGCGACCCCCGTCCCCCTTGTGCCAAACCCCCGTCCCCTTGCCGCCTCCCTGCCGGACCCCCATCCCTGCCCCGCCGCCCCCCCCCCTCGGACCCCCTCCCCTGCTGCCCCCCTTCCCCCTGCTGCCTCCCTACCCGGCCCCCACTGTTGCCCCCACCCCCTCGGACCCCCTCCCCTGCTGCCCCCCTCCCCCTCGGACCCCCTCCCCTGCTGCCCCCTCCCCGCTGCCCCCTCCCCCCTCGGACCCCCTCCCCCTGCTGCCCCCATCCCCGCTGGCCCCCCCGTAGACCCCTCCTTCCCCCCGCTTGCCCCCCCCCCTCTTGCCCCCCCTTCCCCTCTTGCCCCCCCTCCCTGCTACCCCCCTCCCCCTGCGACCCCCCTTCCCCCCTGCTGCCCCCCTGCAGACCCCTCCTTCCCCCCCTGCCCCCTCCCCTGTTGCCCCCCTGCGACCCCCCCTTCCCCCCCTGCCCCCCTCTCCCCTGCTTGCCCCCCTTCCCCCGCGCCCCCCTTCCCCCCGCTTGCCCCCCCCCTCTTGCCCCACCCGACCCCCCTTCCCCCCCTTGCCCCCCTGCGGACCCCCTTCCCCCTGCCCCCCTCCCCTGCTGCCCCCTGCAGACCCCCTTCCCCGCTGCTGCCCCCCCCCTTGCTTCGCTGCCACATCCCCGCACAATCCCCCCCCATTGCACAACCCCCCTTGTTAATTTGTAATTTTTTATACTTACACTTATAGTTCTATAATCTATGTAGATGGGGATCAAGCAAAAAGAGGTTAGCGGCGAGTTCACTCCCGAAGGCAACAAAGATGCTCTTTACGAGACTTTTGGAAAGGACCACAATGGACGTTTGAGGGGTTTTCGTGGTATTCGTCTCGGTGTGAAAAAAGCCTATGCTAAAGATTCCTCCGTGGGTAGAAGATCACGCTCTAACGAATCTATGTCACAAGTTTTGCGGGAGAAGCTTATGGAGGAAATTACAGAGAAAGTGACGGCTAAAATACGGAAAGTTTCAACGCGGTCCTTTCACAGTTTGGTATACCGGTGATACGTCCTTTGGATCGTCCTTTGGAGGACAAAGCTAGCCATCCTAACACACAAAAATCAGCACCTATACTTGAGTTAGAGGTAACTATTATCCTTCTTATAATTTTTAGAACTAAGTAATATAAACTAACCTCAATCCATTTACTTTTGGAAGGAAGAAACGCCTTGCCAGCTTTTACTAGATGTAAAAGATGAGGGTTTGATTGTGGTGGTTGAAGGAAATGAACAACCACGAAGTGAACGACCAATAGTCCATCACGAGTGTGTGGACAATGAGCACTTGGCGGTTAGTTTAGTCACCATCACTCCTGGTTACGAAGACTTTGCTCTTCCGTTGCCTAAACCGTCAGTTGATATAAATGTCTTGATCGACGCTCGTGGTGGTTATGTGTTGTGGCCATCGGCATGGGTGAGGTTTTCAGACGAGGTAAAATGAGAAACTAAAATCCATATTCATATTGATTTATTTCATACCTATTAAATATAAACTAACTAAGTTGAATGTTTTTCCCTTTGAATTAATAGGTTTTGGAGAGAATAAGCAAGCCTAAGGAAAGCAAGGCGGACTCACCTCCTCTAGAAAAGGCGAAGGAGAAGGAGGGTACAAGCAGGCCAAAGAAGGCCATTTCGGGTAAAGGAACGCAAGACTCCAAAGGTTTAAGTTGCGAACAAAACCCGTCTACAGATACTTGGATTGAGAAACCAACGCTTCAGTGTCTCACTAAGTCATGCTTATGGCTACATGCAAATGTGCGTGATATGCCGGATGATACACCTGTGGAGGTGAAGTTGGGTACCACGGAATTCAACTACCACGAGGAAACATCGACATGGGTGTCTAAGGTTGATATGAAGGAGTTCCTTTGCGGAGAGATGTTGAATGTTTCCTTGATTCAAACCTTCATCAGGTATAATAGTTGTACTTATGAAATATATGAACTTCCTTTGCAATATCTAATAATATATCTATGTTATGTATTACTTGGTTGTGCTTTGAAGATTACTCCAAGATATCCTCGTGGACGCGATCAGTTTGGGTGGTTATGTCCAAATTTTGTCCGAGCTGACAATTGTTTTCAAAACACAAGTGAGGTTAAGGAGTATATTTGGCTATGTCTCAAAACAGCTAAACGTGCACAACATAAGTTCATATTTGCCCCTTGTTTTGAAGAGTATAGTTCTTAACCTTGTATCCATTTTTGTCACTTTATTATTATACAATACAAGTACTCACATGATTGCTTCCTAACTTTTTTGGGATTTTAGTCTCCATTGGTCGCTCCTTGTGATTTGTCCTTCAAGCAACACAGTATATCAGTTTGATTCTGCAGCTCAAGATCCACCACGATCCTTACTCCTCAAATCATGCATAAATAGGTATGTTTGTTACTTAAAATGCTTATTAGCATAACATGTTTCACTAATTTCATCCTTTGCCCACTTCTCACATGAAATTAACATATTTACAGTTGTATGAAGAAAGTTGAGAAAACAGGACAAGTTCCTAAGTGGAAAGCAATGAAGGTAATAGATATTAATTAAGCTACTTCTTTCTTTTATAAAAAACAAACATGTACGTTTCTTACATGATTTTTTTTATGTAATTTTATAATTAGTGTGCTCAATAACCCGGGGGAACCGAGTGTGGCTACTATGTGTTGAGGTTCATGTTCGATATATTTTCAAGTTGCAAGGAAGCCGGGGATCTTGAGAAGGTATTATACATAAATAATAAGTAGCTCAATTTACGGCCGATTTTGGCCTCGTAAGCTCAATTTTTTTAACTTTCCCGCATTTAGCCACATTTTAGGTCATATATACTTATAACAAGTACATATAGAACTATTAGAGTCAAGTAAACTACATTCACATCACTTAAGACCCAAATTGGGTAAATGAATGCCATTCGTAGCCGATTTTGGCCTTTTAAGCTCATTGTACTTATTTTCATACTTTTAGCCACATGTTAGGACATGTATAATTCTAATAACAACATGTATAACCATTAGAGTCAAGTAAATCCATTCACATCCTTTGAAACCCATTTTGGGTAAATGAAGGTCATTTCGGGCCTATTTTGGCCTTTCAAGCTCATTGTACTTATTTTCTTACATCTAGCCACTTGTTAGGACATGTATAGCTCTAATAACAACATATACAACTATTAGAGTCAAGTAAAATCCATTCACATGCTTTGAAACCCATTTTGGGTAAATGAAGGCCATTTCGGGCCTATTTTGGCCTTTCAAGCTCATTGTACTTATTTTCTTACATTTAGCCACATGTTAGGACATATATAGTTCTAATAGCAACATAACCATTAGAGTAAAGCAAAATCATTTTTCATGCTTCGAAACCCAATTTGGGTAAATGAATGCCATTTCGGGACGATTTTGGCCTTTTAAGCTCATTTTGCTTATTTCCTTACATTTAGCCACATGTTAGGACATGTATAGTTCTAATAACCACATATACAACCATTAGAGTCAAGTAAAATCCATTCACATGCTTTGAAACCCATTTTGGGTAAATGAAGACCATTTCGAGCCGATTTTGGCCTTTCAAGCTCATTGTACTTATTTTCTTACATTTAGCCACATGTTAGTACATATATAGTTCTAATAGAAACATATATAACCATTAGAGTCAAGCAAAATCATTTTTCATGCTTCGAAACCCAATTTGGGTAAATGAATGTCATTTCGGGACGATTTTGGCCTTTTAAGCTCATTTTGCTTATTTTCTTACATTTAGCCACATGTTAGGACATGTATAGTTCTAATAACAACATATACAACCATTAGAGTCAAGTAAAATCCATTCACATGCTTTGAAACCCATTTTGGGTAAATGAAGACCATTTCGAGTCGATTTTGGTCTTTCAAGCTCATTGTACTTATTTTCTTACATTTAGCCACATGTTAGGACATATATAGTTCTAATAGAAACATATATAACCATTAGAGTCAAGCAAAATCATTTTTCATGCTTTGAAACCCAATTTGGGTAAATGAATGCCAAGTATGAGACGATTTTGGCCTTTTAAGCTCATTTTACTTATTTTCTTACATGTAGCCACATGTTAGGACATGTATAGTTCTAATAACAACATGTATAACCATTAGATTCAAGTAAATTCCACTCATATGCTTTTAAAAATCCATTTTGGGTAAATGAATGTCATTTTGGCCCGATTTTGGCCTTCTTAGCTCAACTTTCCTTAATCTCCCGCACTTACTCTCATTTTAAGCTCATATATAGTTCTAATAAGTATATATGTAAGTATTAAAGTCAACTAAAGTCCACTCACATGCTGTAAAATCCATTATGGGTAAATAATTGTCATTTTTTGTCGATTTTTACATTTTAAGCTCGATTTCCTTAATTTCTTACATTATATTATTTCTTCAATCTCTTTAGAGTCAACTAAAGTCATATATGTGTGTTTCCTTATGTTTGTTTTATAAGGTATTCCTCGATGGCAAACCAAGGAATGGTTGTTTCACCACGGCCGAGATAGACGAGGTTCGGGATTTGCTAGCACGCTACCTTACCGACTTTTGCATGTGAAGATGATGTCGCGGCTTTGAGTTTTTATGTTCTTATTATGTTACTAGCTACTTATATAGGTCCAAATATTTATTTTTGATTTTAGTACTTATTTCAACTTTATTTGTAGTACATTCTCAAAATATTATATATATATAATATCATTTTGACTTGTATACGACGCGTGCGTGATACTTTTTTCCAATTATAACAGGTTTAAATATAAGCTTCATATAAATATAATAATATATATATATAAATATTATATATATATATATATATATATATATATATATATATATATATATATATATATATATATATATATATATATATATATAACAATCTGATCCGGTTTTCCTAAATAACCGGATCAGATTGTGTGCTTTGCATACACCAAATTGGCGCCAAGTACATTTTCTGATCCGGTTTTTTAGGAAAACCAGATCAGATAATATTACTATCTGATCCGGTTTTCCTAAAAAACCGGATCAGAAAAGCATTTACTGATCCGGTTTAGGACCGGATCAGTAAATAATTGATATCGGCTGCGAGCCCACCTGATGCGGCCCAAAACCGCAGCAGTAAGCCCGGTTTTGACCGCATCATATGGGCTTTTTTCCACTAGTGAGTTAACCACGCCCATGGTTTAGACCCATGCAAGTTACATTGGGTAATTTTTTTGTTTTATAATTTTAAGATATTATGATATTTCCCATGAAATTATGGTGAAAATATGTAACACGTGAATCTATGAAAGTGATGATTTAAAAGTTTTAATTTGCTTTTTATCTATAAAGAACACCCCATCTACATGGTTTCAAAAGCATGAGTGATCATCTACTGATTATTTACTTATTTAGAGAAAAAGTGACTCGTCCCTGATCAATTATAAGACATCTTGACATTATGACTAAGAAATACAAAAATTAGTCATAGTATTAGCAAAACAAAAAAAAATGGTGGACTGGTGCATGGTGGTAGCCTGTCAAACCAGGTTGTGATCAAAAGCAAAGAATCTGATTCAGTTAATGTCGAAAAAGGTGCTTAGCCACTTAGGTGAAGGACATAGACTTGCCAAACTTGATGTCAGAGATATCGTATTTTCTCTTTTTTTTTTAGTTTATTATTTCTCCAAAATTGTAGCTCCATATATTCTCTAGAAATATTTTCTAACATCATAGTATAAATTATTATTAACTAATATGCTAAGTCTCAATCGTCATATAAATTACGACATAATTTTGACTAATATAAAATCCTAGGTACTAAGGCAAGATTCCATGTACAATAATATAATTAAGATTACCACTTTGTGAGATTTAGTTAATAATTATATAAGTAGAAAGCCATATTTTTTTCTAATGCCTAACATAGATTAAGGCTAATTTATTGTCAATTTTGCTCCTGATTTCAAAATATTATTATACATTATTTATGAAAATATGATAAATATCTTATAGAATGTACCCATTTAATTAGACTCACTTGTTTATACGTTATTCTATCATGACTTCAAAATTATTATTAAGAGGTCATTAATGTTACCCAAATTATCTTTTTTATAATAAATGTCTCACCATTTTCGTAATTTGTATGCACGCTTAATTCTAGGGTTGACCATCATTATTGTATTACTTTGTGATTGTAAAAACAGACCTACAAAATCATCATATATTGTTCAATTAGAAAAATATAACCCACGTAGATCATATATGCCTTTAAAATAAAAGTGTGGATTAAAACGTTTACCATTAAATTCATTGTTAATGATCAATCCTCTTGCGAAAAGTGTGATGTGTTGTGAGACAATATCCCAACTATTGTTTTGTACAAATCCATGAATGAAATTGCTCAAGAGGCACAATTTAGTTGCAGTTTAACTAATCATATTAAGAAAAGAAGTAAATTAGAACCAAAAGGATATATGGTATCATGGTCAACATATAAAAGGTAGAATTATAGTCAATTACATTTGTACATGTACAGTATATTATATTTTTGTAATTTCACACCACCTAGATAGATGACAAAAAAAACTATAAATTTACCTTTTATCTATAATGATAATATGTTGCTTGTTGATGTTTTGAGTACTATCTAATTCCACGACACCTAAATATATAACTATTGCTAATACACCTACAAAAACAATGGGTTGAATATTAAAGTTGTGTGTGATTCAAAAAAAACTAATATATATTGTATTGGACCATGTCAATAAATACCTATTTCAATGTTGTCAGTTGCTTGAAGCATTTGGAGTTTGCCTAGCTTTGTGAATTTGATATTTGCATCCATAGTCAACGTGTATCTTATTAAGTAATGAGATGATTTATGTATTGTATTGTAGTCACCGTTAAAGAATTGATATCAGTATTATATAGGACCCGAACTCGATTGTGTTTTTTTAGAAAAGTATATAAAAACCGATGTTGTTAATTAAGAAATCTTGCTCTCAGTTGACTTCCTTCTATATTTTTGAGGCGTCAATTAAGGCAATAAATCAAAGCAAAGAGGAGGCTGAAAATTTGGCCACGTGGCATATTGAAAGAGAGGCTGGGAAATTGAGGGTGAAGGAGAGTAGAGGAAGGGTAATGGCTTACCACATAAGACGGAAGTTTTCTTGCTTTAATATTATATATGATGATTAGTCACATGTTACCATTCATCTAGGTTATAAGTACTATCCAATTGTGTAAAAATTATAATTTTTCGAATTATGTAGCAAAATTTATACTTAATTTATATTCTATAATATTTTTAGGTTGTCTAGTCAAAATGAAGCTCTAATTTTCCCTTATCCAGATCTCAATATATGTATTCATATCTATTTAAAATTCTATTTTTTTATGAAAAATAAAAAAAATGACATGACATTCTAAGATGGCACTCTATATGCCTTCGAAATCTTGAGGAGCTATCTATCTTCCCCATGGGAATCATTACCAAATCTAGTATATACATAATTTAATCAAATGACTTCCCTTTACTCATTAGAAATCACTATTCACCTTCATTTTGTCCAAGGTTAAAAATGGTGAAAGAATAAGGATATGAATAAAAATAAGAAAAAAGAATAAAGTACATAAATCTAATTTTTTGTAAAATAATGTGATTAGATTTCGGATTTTAGACTTCGTGGCTGAGCAGCCAACATGTTCTTCAACTATAAATACCCTTCATTAAAGGTATTAAAGGGGAGAAGGGAGGAGTTAGAGAGCATTAAGGAGAGCTATTGTAATATCCCGCAAATTTAACTTGGGTTAATTAAATAATAATCATAATTAATAGTGAATTTTTTCTTAAAATAATGTTTAAAGATATTTAGTTAAACTAACGAAAACTTGAATTCCAAGTTACAAGTCGGAGTACAAAATTTCATGAATTCTCTAGGTTAAAAATATTTTCTAAATCTAGTATGCATGACTAAATTAATTTGTTGTAACAAACTAACTTAAAAATTTTTCACAAAATGTAAACTCACTTGGAATTATGAATTGTTAGAATAAATTAAGAAAATCATGTACAAACAAACAACAAGTGGAAGACTAAACTATTAGAATAAATGAAAAGAATAGCATAGAAAGCTTAAACTAATTATTTATCTCCCTTTCTCCTCACATGGCCATGAGAATACTAAATCAGATTTTCTCATTAATAATTCACAAATATCTCTCAGAACAAACAAAAATTCTGATTTTAGATTATTTTAATCCTTTATTCCTGAACTTTTGGCTACCAACAAGAGTTGCCTCAAGAGGTAAGCAACTTGATGTCGCTTAAGAGAGGTCTCGAGTTCGAGCCTCACCGTATGCAGAAACTCTTGTTGGGAGACTCACCCATCAAAGCCATGTGTGCGACCCGGGTTGGACTCAGATGTAGTCGGAGCAAAGCTCCGATGGACCGGGTGGGCAACCAAAAAAATAGCAACTAAACTCTAAAAATTTTACCCACATTGCATTATTTTCCTCTCACAAACTCCCTCTTTCTCCTCCCTCTCCTTCCCGTCGCTTCCCCCTTTTCGGTCAGCAGCCTCCGCCGGAATCCGGCCACCGCCTGTAGGCGTCGTCGCCTCTCCCAGCACCACGTCCTACCACTGCATCCCTTGCTTCCTTCCCTCTTCCCTCACTGTATTCTCTCTCTCCTCTAATGCTCTCACTCTGTCCCCTCCCTTGCTCTGCGTGGTGCCCTGCCCCATCCACCGCGCACCCGCCCGCAGCCTCACGCCGTGCACTACCGCGACCACGCCCCACGCCGCCACCTGCCGCCCCGCTGCAGCCCATCCTTTTTCCTCTTACACCTCTTCTTCATTGCTTCCATATTGAAGCATTAAGGTATTGTAACCATACCTTCTAGCATTGAGTTGCTTATATCTTAATTATATAAGATGCTTAATCAGTAAAACTAATTTATCAAAAAAAAATGAACAAAATGCTCTCTTACAACAAAAAGAAAGCTAAAACAACATTGAAAATTAGAGCTCTATGTGAATTAAAAAGGAAAAAGAATGTACATTTGTGTATAGAAAGCAAACCATTTGTCGAGATTTTGATATCAAAACCCAAAAAAAAGGGAGGGAAGAGGAGACAAAAAATGTAATAAAAAGAAACAACTCCTTCGCAGGAGTCGAACCCGTGTATCACTGAACAAGGGCTGAAGAATCGTGGCCCAACTCACGACTGAGCCACCCTGGATCGGCCCCTGCCGTACCTAATCTAGACAACCCGGTTGCCACTACTAATTGTAGAGAAAGTCTTAGTGTCTCATTATTGAGAAACTGTTGTTATCTCATCGTGAGATGCCAAACACAGGGATACAAAAGTAATTTAATAACTTGGAGGTACCAAAGTAAGTATAAGCTAGTACCAAAACTCATTAAAATTGGCAATACCGAAGTAACTCTTACTTGGTACCAAAATGTAAGTAAATTTTGGTACCAACTTATACCAAAGTTCAGTAAAATTGGTATCCATACCAAAGTAACTCTTACTTGGTACAAAAGTGTAAGTAGACTTTGGTATCAACTTATACTTTACTTTGGTACCAAATTTTATTGAGTTACTTTGGTGTTGATATCAATTTTATTGAGTTCTGTTACCAGCTTATACTTACTTTGGTACCTCCAGACTTTGGTATAACAATGAGATGCTATTTTGGCATCTCACGATAAGACGCCTATTGAAGCGCCTCATTGTTGGTGTACATTTTGAACATCACAAGAGTATTTTAGTAATTTTCTAGGCTGCTGATAAAGTAATTTATAAGCTTGTACCAAAGCGCAATCAAATTGGTACAATAGTACACTTTCGTACCAAGTATATGTCACTTTGTTATTGGTATCAGAGTGACTATTTTGGTACCAAAGCGTTGTCAAATTGGTACCAAGTATGTGTCACTTTGGTAATGGCATCAAAGTGACTATTTTGGTACCAACTTAACTGTGATTTGGTACTGACTTACATTTATTTTGGTGCCTTGTTGGAGTACATTTTAGTAGGGCAGGCAATGGGTCGGAGAAGGGGCGGGTGGACCTCAACCAGCCCTATCATCCGCGACTTAAATTTCCATCCACACCATCCATCACTCGCCAAAAATTCCACCGATATCCACCCCACCCATCAACCATGGATAGGGCGGGTGAAAAATTGATGATACTAGAAAAAGCTTACTGTAGACTTAGGGTGCGTTCTCTTCACCTTAATAAATTAAGTTTCAGGTCCAATCAGTTCAGTTCAGTTCAGATAAGTTCAGTTCAGTTCAGATAAGTTTCAATCAGGTCCAATCAGGACAATAAGTTCCAATCAGGTCCAATAAGTTCCAATCAGGTGCAATAAGTTCCAATCAGGTTCAATCAGGTCTAATCAGGTCCAATAAGTTCCAATAAGGTCCAAATAGTCAATGATCAATAAATTTGAATTAAAATTTTAATTAAAGTACCACTATGATTATTATATAGTATTATATTTGTAATATTGTCTATTATTTTATTATTCATATTACGATGAACTGATATGCTATTATTAAAAAATTTAATTAAAATACCGTTATGATTATATAGTATTATATTTGCATTATTATCTATTATTTTATTACTCATATTACTATTGGCTGATTATGCTATTATTAAAAAATATTATAATCATGGTCATATAAAGTTAACAATAATAATCATCATAATCATAATATTTTGGAATTCGTCTTTAAATAACTAGATATAACATATTTTCGTTACTAATAACAATGAAAGATATAAATGTTATTAATTGATTTCCTACTAGTGCTTTATGAAATCAAAGCAACACTATTAGATATATTAGTGGTGAAAGTTGTGTATAGGCAAGCACATAAATAGTATTTTTTTTGTTAAAATGTTAATCATAAGAGATAACTAATAATTACTATTTTTTTGAAAGATTAAATTTTAATGATTATTATGTTATAATAAATTTTCAGGGATAGTAATACTATTTATGTTAGGGGTAATATTTATGTTATTACTCATCAAATTTTTTGTTAAATAAGGTCAAATAACTTCCAATCAGGTTCAATAAGGTCTAATAAGTTCCAATCAGGTCTAATAAGTTTCAATCAGGTCAATAAGTTTCAATAAGGTCCAATCAGGTCCAATAAGTTGAATCAGGTCCAATAAGTTCAGTTCAGTTCAGGTCTAATAAGTTCAGTTCAGATAAGTTCAGTTCAGTTCAGTTCAGGGTTATTCAGGTGAAGAGAACGCACCCTTAACAGTTAAAAATAATTAATGTTTAAAAATTTATTTATCGATTAACATTATAGCGACTAAATATTAATTGCTAACTCATAATACATGCCGAAAATTAATAATAATATATATACTAGTATATTATATGTTTATATTTAGGGAAAATCTCATTGGTACCCTTGTGGTTTTTAAGTTTCTCATTGGTACCTTTATACTTTTCATATTATCACTAATGCATATGAATTATTGTTTAGTTTGTAAATGTGACTTAACTTGCCTAATTTCTGTTTAATCAACTTATTTTCCGTTAAGTAGAGCTTTTTGCTAACTAGACTACTAGAGTTACTTAGTGGGTTAGTACTATCTAATTTCCCTCCAAATCCAATTACTTGTTTCCCTCCCAAATCATAACCTTAATTTCTATAAAAGCTGGATATTTCCCCAAGCTCCCCCCCTAACTAGCCGTGAAACATGCATATACTCAGCCATGAATCATCAATGTGTTTAATGGGTTTAAAGGGTGTAGATTATAGAGTGCAAAATTCAACAAGATTGTATTCAAATAATACACCACAGATTTGTTATTAAATTATAACCCAATGACATAGCAAACATGCAATTGAAACATAATTCTTATTAGTTTGATTTTTTTAGGAAAAAATACCCAAAATTGAGAAAACTTACAAATTCGTTGGTGAAGAACCAGAAACCCCACCTCACCAAAAAAAATAGGTTGATGGGTAAACTATGGTTGGCATAATAAACCCCATTTAATGGAAACTAAGCTGATTAAATATAAATTAGGCAAGTTGAGTCACATTTATAAACTAAACAATAATTCATAAGCATTAGTGATAATATGAAAAGTACAAAGGTACCAATGAGAAACTTAAAAACCACAAGGGCACCAATGAGAATTTCCCTTATATTTATTAGTATCAATAAATTATATGGTGGATGGATGGAGCGGGTGACGGGTCAAAAGAAGTTCACCCATCTCCGACCCGTCCCGCCACCCACGAGCACCCGCCTCATTGCGGGTTTACACCTATTTATCAGGGGCGGGTGGGTGGAGAATCCACTCATTTATGGATAATTGTCACCTCTATATTTTAAACTCCAACAATGAGATATCAAACCAAGCTTCCCATTATATATGTCAAATTGTATACCGGACCAATGAGTCAACTAAAATCCGACAAATAAAACTCATGCTGAAAGAAATTTCTTAGACAAGAAACAAATTAGTAAATCAAATATATCATTACCCAATAACACTTCCTTTTCTGTATCCCAAAACACGTTGTCTACTACAATTTCGAAGTTTCAATCCCTAGTCTTCGCATTAACCACGTCTCTTACTCCAATATCAATCAATTTGGTATTCCACGGTGAAAAAGACAGCTCATTAATTACTCCTTCCTAAATCCCTCTTAATCTAAGTTCCCATTTCAGTAATCTTCTTGCCGCTTATCCCTAATTTACCCCTTCTTTTTTACCATACTCATTTTCAAAATATCTTTTATTTCCCTATTAAGATCAATCACACAAAATTCCACCAATAAAGATATACTATCAAATAATCTAGGAAATAAAATCCTATTGTACGTACACATTTGAACTTTCTAGTGCATCCTCTCCTATATATAAACATCTCTCCTCTCACCACTACTTTACTCTCCTCCATTATTACAAACTTTACTGTTTTGCAAACACCATTTTTAAGCACATCATCAAATAATTTAGTCATCTTCCATCCATGGCTTCTATGAAGCTATTGGCTGTTTTGTCGCTTTCTTTTGCTTTTGCTTTCGCTTCTTCGGAGGCCGTTCAACCTCGCCCTATTAGGCACTACGTTAATGGCAGACAAGGATGGGTACTTCATCCTTTCCAGGATTACAATCAATGGGCTGGAGATAACCGATTTAGTGTTCATGACACTCTTTGTAAGTTCTTTCTTTCATTTCCCTTAATACTTTGATATAACTTGATATTTTTTTTTGTTTCTTAGTGAATTTGATAAGTTTTAACCTATAAAGCTTGAAAGTGTGTTAGTAAAGTACAAATCTGAGACCATTTTAATTCACAAAAGGTGATTAATGAAGTTTTATAACGGGTTTTCCATCAATTGGAAACGAAATTAAACAAAATTTGTTTGTTTTTTAGAAAAATACTACTATTCTCATTGATTTGAAAGTTCTATGGCATCTACAATAAGTATAAGAAAAAAGTAAAATACTATTTAACTTGATCAAATCTAAATAATTGTATAGAGAAGTAGGTGTCTTTAAATTTTGGTATTACATAAAATGATTAATTCAACTTATGGCTTGAAAAAGTTAGAATAATGCATATATGAAACCATTTTGATTCACAAAAGGCGAATTAATCAAGTTCGGAACAAGGAAATGTAGTAAGTTGTAAACTTGTATGAAGTAGTTGTACTTCAATTTTGGTATGAAATGCTTTTCTTATTCTAGTAAAAACTTTTGGTATACAGATTTTAGGTATAATAAAGAGGAGGATTCAGTGTTGGAAGTAAGCAAAGAGGACTATGATAGTTGTAACACTGATCACCCAATAGAGATGAAACAAGATGGTGAATCTGAGTTTGACTTAAATCATCCTGGTCCATTTTACTTCATAAGTGGTAACAAAACTCATTGTGAACAAGGTCAAAAATTGATTGCTAAAGTTTTACAAATCCCTTCTTCTTACCCTCCTATGCCACCTAAAACTTCCCCTTCCCCTATCTCCCAACCACCACCCGCTTCACCACCCATCGACCACCACCATCATCACCACACGACACCGCCATCGGCCCCGAAAACATCCCCAGGACCCACCTATTCTCCTCCTACACCCCCCGGTCCACCAGGAGCTTCTGCTCCCGGGGCCCACCATGGTGGCGGCTACCCTCACCCACCACCTTCCGCCTCCACTCCTAAAAGCTCCCCGGGCCCCACCTATTCTCCTCCTATTACACCCCCCGGTCCTCCGGCTTCCGCTCCCGGGGCCCACCATGGTCATCCACCACCTTCCGCCTCCACTCCTAAAAGCTCCCCTGGACCCACTTACTCTCCTCCTATTACACCCCCATCATCCCCTGCCACGTCACCAGCTGCCACGTCACCAGCTTCTTCCCCGTCATCAGCCACGTCACCACCTTCCCCAGTCATGCCAGGTCCAGCATATCCTCCATCATCTGCCACGTCATCACCTACAGGTGCTCCGATCACTGCAGGTCCGGCTATGTCCCCGACATCATCGTTATCACCGTCAATGTCTCCGACATACGGCATGTCACCCGCAGGTTCGCCGTCAATTGCCGGTTTATCACCGGCAATGACACCGTCAGGTGCGGCGTCGCCGCCGGCACCGGTGGCTCCTGGTCCGGGAATACCTCCGGCAGGTTCTCCGGGAGGAACTCCGGCGGACTTGACGGCGCCTTCACCGGCGGAGTCGACAAGATCAGCAGCCGGGAGGAGGAATAGCTTTTCAGTGGGAGTGGGAATTTTGTCACTATTCGTGGCTTTTGCTATGTGGTTTAATTAATTTGTTTTTTTTTACTATTTTTTTGGGGTTTAATTTATGTGGAGGAGTAGAGGTACATGTGTGTGATTTATCTACTTTTTCTAGACTCCCTTAATTATTAGGGGTGTTTTATAGAGTATGATAATGTAGGTTTTGGACACTACAGTGATTTTTTTTGTGAATTATTCGACTTATCAAATAAATTTACTCTCTTATGTACTTAATGTGTTGTTACTATTGTTACTGGTTTGAAATAAATTGTTTCAGCTTACTTTTCACGTTTGTTAATAGTCATCCTCCATGATCTACATGTTGAATTGATCTTTTATCTGTAGAGACATTAATCACTTTTCTTGAGAAGATAACGATTACTTTAGTGATAAACATTTTTAAATGACGTTTAGTTCTTATATTTTTTTAGTCATGTATTGTGTACAATAAAGTCAATAATGATCTTTGTTTGTAAATGTTTAAAAGCGTTTCGTGATGAGGCACGAGTTTAACACTAGTCTATTAATGTATTTTAAAACTCTAATCATCAACTTTTAAATTTAATGACATACAAGTGATTCTCGAATGTTTTTCATGATCATATATATTGAATATGATTATAAGAATCTAGTAGCTCTAAATGATATAGGACTCATATTACTAATTTTGAAATTATTATTGACCACTAAATTTCTCATAGTCATTTTATAAAATGATCCTCTAAAAATCTTCATTGACAAATTATGGTTATGATTGAAGAGAAAAGTTTCTTCTAAATAATGAGAAATAGTGAATCCAATTCCATTAGTTTTGTAATTCCCACATAAAATCCCTGTTCTTCACTAGTTTTGGGTCTGTCGGCAGAATCAAAGACTTGTCCTTGTCAGAAATAATACCGTTTTCTTTTGGTGCAAAGAAATAATACTGTTACTTCATCATAAATGAAAAATTGGTTTGGGAGTGATGATTATAAATGCCCCAAGGTAATATTAGCTCTCCAGTCTCCTCAATAATTAGTATAGATGTCGACGAGCAGGTTAAGCTAACTAAGGCTCTGTTATAAAATCTTCATTGACAAGTCTTGTAACATCTTTGCCATTAGAAGTTATAAAATATAGATTTAAAAGAAAATCCCAAATAAAATAATAAAAAAAAAAACTGCAAAAGGTCAAAGACTCATTGTAGGGATATCTTTTAGCTAGAAGTATTTTGAGTTAGGAATGTCAATGTGAATTAAGCCTAACTTAATAATATCTTCGAATCGAATTCCCAAAAAGAAAAACATAAGTTTCTCCTTTCGTTTGATAAAAGTTATTTCATCTGTAATATAATGTTGAACTATCTTCATGCTTAAGTAATTTTTCTTTCCACTAGCTACTAGGAGTAAAGTAAAGCTACAAATAATAAATATAATAAATGTTTTTATAAAAAGTAGTTGGGACACTTTCAGTATTAATTTTTGATCTTGTCAGAAAAAATAATGAATAACTGTCTTTCTTGACATCAATATTCTAAACTGAATTACGGTTTGAAGCATGTTGATTTTTTTTGTTAGGAGAAATAATTAGCCAAAGACCAACCATTGTTTGGATACTAGCCTGCATGGCTTACTATTTCATAGGTTGGGTACAAGGTTTTTTTTTGGTAAACAAAGCATTCATTCCTTAATTAATAATGTTGAAAATATTACAATCCGATATTAATTGTTCAAGACAATAACTAGGGGGTAGGGAAAATCCTAGTTACAATACAAGCCGCATCCATGGCTCTACAAGCCTTGCCTAAAATGTCTACTGCATGATTAAACCGTCTATTACAATGCTTAATCAGAGTCCCCGGGAACAACCTGAGCCACTGCCTGCAAGGATGTAATACATTGAAAATCAGAACGGTCCTCCATAATAAGATCGACCGCATTCTTACAGTCAGAATAAATGATAGAGTGCTGAAAGTTCTGGGCCTCTACACAATACATAGCCTCCAATATTGCAAGAAGCTCCGCTGCAAGAGAATGGTTAGCATAGACTTTTTTACCAAGTCCCATGAGCCATTGGCTCCTACTATTCCGGACAACACCTCCAATCCCAACTACCTCTCTAGGCCCAACAAAGGAAGCATCAACATGCATCACTAAGTAACTAGAGAGGTGGGTAAAGCATGGGGTGGCCACACTACCAATAGCGTTAATAGATGACACTGACACAAAATCCCTGGCACTCCCCGAGGCTCGGTAGCTAATCACCTGGATAAGGGAAGGCTCCTTGGCCTTAAAGACACAAGTATTCTTGTCCTTCCAAATTTCTTGACACAAATAGGGGAAGATAGAGGCCCAAGACCCCTAAACATGGCTTTAGAAGACATATTCTCCTTAAGCCAGGAGCGAAAGTCTAAACACAAGATTGGGGGAACATCAGCAAGCTCGCTCCCATATATCCTTGATCTTGGAACACAAAGCAAGGAGATGGACACTGTCCTCAATGGACTGATGACACATAAGACATGACCCATTAGACATAATCCCGCTAATTAGGAGGAGCTTCCTTTGGGGGATACGGTTATGCCAAAGCAGCCACATGAAATTTTTTATCTTAGGTTCCATTTGGCCCTGCCAAATCCACGAGAGATCAACCTCCACAAGAGGTTGAGGGAGGAGAGCATTGTATGCAAGTTTGAGGGAAAACCCTTTAGGTAACACAAAGAAAGGAGTAAGAACGTCCTCTGGGGAGTAACCTAGAGGAGTGGGGCAGCTAAGAATTCTATTAACAACCCATACCGGGAGAGAAACCGAAAGGGAAGAAAGGTCCCAACCCCCTAACGAGACGAGACTATAAACTTTTCTACAACTTTCCTCTTGAAGGAGAGGGCCCTGAACCCAACCGAGAATAGGACCAATCAATAGCCAGTCATCATGCCAGAAGTCAATGGTCTTACCATTCCCCAAATTCCAATAGCTATTTCTACCCGCTTTCGAAAGAAACTTGGATTTCCAATTAGCCAACTGAGATCGAACCTTGTCAACCACGAATTGGACTTGGGTCCTAGTTGGCCGCTTATGAAAAATAGGCAACCCCAAATACACCTCTAAGTTAACACTCTCCTCAACATTAATCGTGTTCACAAATAATGCCCTATGATCATCCGGGGTATTAGGGGAGAAAATGTGTTTGCTCTTAGCTTCATTGATATTTTTCCCAGAGTCCTTACAAAACCGCTCAAGGTTGGGTACAAGGTTAAACAGCCCAAAAAACAACATGCCTAAATGCTCACCTGCCACCACAAGAGAATTCCCAAACAATAGACACTTTTTTTTTATTAGAAAGCAAATAGAAGTATTCTTTTTTGTTTTTACTTGTTTATAAAAAAATTATATTATGGGATGTTCAAGAATCGGTTATTAGTTGTTGATTGTTTAACTTGGTTGGTTTGACCACTTAGGTTCTGTTCTTTTGGACTAAATTAATGAAATATCAATTAAAAATTGAAAAAGCCACTTAAATTAAAAGTGATTTGTCACACACCAAATATGAAGGGTATCCGCCAAATTGGAATATGGAAGCACCATGTCGGTTAGAAATTAGAATTCGATACCATACTATAAGCTTTGGAGACATATCGGATATATGCTCCTAGAGAAAAAGTTGAAGATGAACTCCAAAAGTGACAATACAACCAATAGACTACAAACTCGTCACAAAGTCCATTTTACAAATCAAAACCGCACAAAACAGCACAGATGTGGCATATACCCATTACTCCATCGACCATCCCTACTTGGTGAGTCACGGTTTTGCGAGGATTGTACAATAATTTGAGTCTTTAATTAATGTAATCATGTATATTGTATAAAGTCGTAAAATAAGAACGTAACTTCAAGACAGAGACAAGAGCTATGGAAACGACTGGCTTATCCTTCATTACTCCGTTCTCCACGTAGTGTGATCTTTACGTGCATGATTGGACCCGGAAGCTATAGGATCTTATTTATTCATTGACAAAAAGTATGGTCATTCATATCTATACCACATACTTATTTGTGAGAACTATCAACTATGGCCACCGGATCCCCATCCTTCTAATGAATGTTTATGTGAGCACAATATTTATTTTTTAGGTCATACATGAGAAAGTTCTAACTCTTTTGTTGTACTAGTGGAACTAGTCTTTACAAAGGATATTTCTATATTATATCATTACTTAAAGAAAGAATACAACGACCCATATATATTTCTAGTAAACATACTTAGTAAGCTAACTACTTAATTAATAAAATATCTTTGTAGCTAATTATAAGTTATCTACAAATGATTCATACCCTAATTCACTAAGGACACAACCTCGTAAAAGATTAGTTCCTATTTAACATTTTACTATTGATATAACACAATTATTTGTCAATTGAAAAGTGTATTTGCACGAAAGGTGCAACAAATTGACCATGAAGTAAAACTTATTTTGATATGTTGTGATAGAAAAAATCTAGTTACTTGTCTACATGACGGTAATAAACTGATTTCAGTGTGAAACGATCATATGGTAATTGGTTATAATAGTACGAAGATGAGTAATGGACAAGTTAATACACTTGTTGACTAAATGACTAGGTGACTACAAGATGAACTATTACTAGCCTTGGTGGTGTGGTCGAAGAACCCCTTTGATAAAAAAGTTAACAATAATTGGATTCAACAAATTTATAATGAAATAGGAGTAGTTCAAATCGTTGAGTGCGAAATACTAAAATCAATATAGTTTGACACCTTAAAATAAGTATATTGATGTTATCTGTTTAGAAATGTTTTAAATTCAAGATTTGGTTCCATATTCATTTTTGTGATCTTTTTTTTTTTTTTGCTAAGTAATTATATTTTCATTGCACAATCATTTTACAACCTAGAACCAACCCAAGCCAAGAACGAACCAATTAGGTTGGACCCTTCAAGAACAAGGGAGGCAAACCATGAACCAAACCAATTACATCATTACAAATTACTAAACCAAACATAGTCTCTTCTATTTATAGACTTGGGAAGTACAAGACTTGTTCTCATTTTCACACTCATTTTAATCTGTTTAATACTACTACTAATACTAGGCATGCAGTGTGACCATAAACTTCTATTTCTCCCCTGCCAAACATAATATAAGACAGCTGCAATCCCTGCACTAAAAACCTGCTTCTGAAACTTGGATCTCTTGCTGTTCCTGATCCATCTGATGATCTGCTGTAGTCTTATACTTGTTGTATGTATGCCAAGCCACCTTTTCACTGCATTCAAGCAGGCACAACTAAAAGCACATTCTACAAACAAATGCATATGTGTTTCCACATGTACTCCACACATCAAGCATTGATCAGAGGAGCTAACTCCAATTCTTGCAAGTTTTTCTGCAGTTTGTAACTTGCCTTGTACAGCTACCCATGCTATGAAACTGTGTTTAGGAGTGTTTATTCTGCTCCAAACAGTCTTATCCCAATGTACTTTTTCCTTTGTACCTCTAATCTTATCATACACATCTTGAATTGAATATCTAGACAAGTTACTCAATTCAATCTCAGTAAAATAAGCTTTCAATTTCTCTTTCACATCACAGATTCTTTTCCAATACCAACTTGCTCCTGTACTTGGAGTGTAATTCCACCAATTTCTTCCCTTAATATACACATAATGTATCCACCTTATCCATACATTATCCTGCTTCGAGGCAATGGCCCAAACATACTTCCCAAGGCAAGCCACATTCCAAACCGACAACCTCTCTAAACCCCAATCCTCCACAAGATTTACTCCAACATAACTCATCCCGTGCAACGGCTCCCGGTTTCGAGTGTATTGTTGCCCACTCCAAAGAAATGGCCTACATATCTGAGTGACTTCCTTTAACACACTTTTTGGCAAAATGAACACCTGTGCCCAGTATCTGTGCAAACTAACCAATACAAAATTAATGAGCTGAGTTCTTGCTGCATAAGACAAATTTCTGGAACTCCATAGTCTTATTCTAGATGTCATCTTCTCAATGATTATGTCACATTGTGCTTTTGAGATTTTATTAGCACAAATAGGTACTCCCAGGTATTTAAAAGGCAACTTGCTCTTTATAAAACCTGCTGCATAGAGTATCCTTTGCACTTCATCCTCAGCCATACCACAAGTATATACGGCAGATTTTTGAACATTAGCCTGTAGACCAGATGTATCAGAGAAGAGTTTAAATGCTGGCATCATTAGATATATTGAGGAAAACTCGCCCTTGCAGCATAAAATAAGGTCATCTGCAAAACACATATGTGTTAATTTCATTTCCTTGCATCTAGGATGAAAATGAAACTGATCTAACTCACTCATCTTGTATAGAATTCTTGAATGATATTCCATACATATGACAAACAAGAGGGGGGTGATGGGATCTCCTTGCCTCAATCCCCTTGCTGACTTGAAATACCCTTCCATAGAACCATTAATCAACAATGAAAACATGGAAGTTGTAACGCATTGCATCACCATGTCAATGAATCCTTGAGGGAAGCCTAAATGAGTCATCATTTCCTGTAAAAACTCCCAATTAACAGTGTCATATGCCTTCTGTATATCAATTTTCACCATACAACTAGGCTTGACTTGTCTCCTCCCATAATGTTTCACCATATCCTGTATCACCATTATGTTATGGACAATGAAACGTCCATGAACAAATCCCCCTTGATTCTCTATAATGATATCTGGTAAAACAAGTCTCAACCTAGCACAGAGGACCTTTGTAACACACTTATACAGAGTATTACAACAAGAAATAGGTCGAAATTCTGTGACATTTTTAGGACATCTAGTCTTCGGAATCAGTGTGATTGTAGTATTATTGAGCTCTTTCAAAATTCTCCCACTGTTCAAAGTTTCAAGAACTGCAGCAATAATATCTGGACCAATTATGTCCCATCCATCTCTGTAAAAGAATGCTCCAAACCCATCTGGCCCAGGGGCCTTGTTGCCTGGTATTGAGAATAAAGCATTATGGATTTCAGCTGCAGTATATGGTGCATTTAAGATTTCTTTATGTTCAGTTGTCAAAACAGGTCCAGCTTGTACTAATTGTTGCATGACCTGTGTCCTGTTCATCACATTACTTCCTAACAACTTTTTATAGTAAGCTAGAAAGGCTTCAGATACAGCTGCTATATTATCATGCCATTCACCCATTTCATCATTTATGCTATATATCTGATTCTGTAATCTCCTGGCTTTAATGCTCTGGTGGAACACCCTTGTGTTTTCATCTCCATCTCTCAGCCAATCAAGCGTTTGCTTTCTGACTCAGAAACTCAGTGTATAGCTTATGCTTATGTTTGTATTCTTGAACTGCTAACAATTTAGCTTCTGCTATTTCCACCTGCCCAGGATGCAAGTGCATTTGCTTCTGTGCTTCAATCATGTTCTGATGAGCTAACTTCTCAGTAGCTTGTAAATCATAAAATCCCACTTTATTCAACTCTTTCAATACACACTTCACCTGTTTCAGTTTCTTCATGACCTGAAACATCTTGGATTCCTGTACTTCTGTATTCCAAGCTTGTCTTACTAATGTGAGAAATTGCTCAGATTTACTCCACATTGTAAAATACCTGAATGGTTTTTTGCCACTAACTGCACTAGGATATATAGTGATCAGTGTAGGTGAATGATCAAATTCACCCTCAGCTTGAAAGTTCACCTCAGCAGATACAAATATCTTCTGCCAATTTGTGTTAGCTAGAACTCTATCTAGCTTTGAAAACACCCTAGCTTCACCCAATTGCTTATTGTTCCAGGTAAAAAAATTACCTGAACTTTTGATATCAACCATTCCACAATCCTCCATACAACTTCTTATGTGCTGCACCTCACTCTCTCTAACCATTGACCCTATTCTCTCATCCATGAACATCACACTATTAAAATCACCACATAACAACCAAGGATCCTGAGTATATACAATCCTAAGATCTTCCCATAACACCTCTCTTCTTGCTCTTTCATTAAAAGCATAAATAAATGTACAATAAAAGCCATCTGCTCTATTCAAAGGTCTAACAAAGCAATGCATCATTTGACTTGTTCCTTTCAATATATTCACTGCAAAACTCCCTGGTTTCCAAGCAAGAACAATTCTACCACTATCATGATAACTAGCATTTGAAGAAAAGCACCATCCTACAAAAATTCTTTGGTAAAGACTACCTAAATTGCTAGTCTTAACCTTAGTTTCCAAGAGACTTACAATACCAATAGAGGAACTGTGAATATAATTTTTCACATCCCTCTGCTTCTTGGCAGTGTTAATCCCTCGGACATTCCAAGCTAGTATCCTATCCATTACAGATAGGGAAGGTCCCCCCTCCCTCCTGAATAGCTGCTCTTACTTCAGATACATGATCTTCATTTATTACTTGAGCCAAGGTATGGAAAGCATTACCTGTAGGTGTTGCTTTTGCACTTGAACTTCTGACTCTTATGGGCCTGAGAGCCCTCTGAAAGCCCTCTGAATCAGTACTTAACACGCCTCCAGATTGAGCATCTGGATGTATGTTATTACTCTGATCACCAGATTGAGGACCTTTCTTCTGCATAGCAGCACCAGCCATCGTCTGTGATATGTTTGCCTTTGCAATCTCTACAACAGCTGATGTCTTCCCAACTGTCTCTGTAGTTCAACCACATTGACTTTTTTAGGAACCCACTGCTCATGCATTTTCCTCAGTCTACACTCTTTTGTATTATGTCCAAAATTATTACAATTTTGACATTTATTAGGCCTCCATTCATAGTTGACAGGAACACTAATCTTCACTCCATTCTCATTCAGAAAATATATGATATCTGGAAACTCTTGTTCCACTTTAACCTCTATCAAAATCCTTGCAAACTGTAATTTATCCCTATTGCGAGTAGCTTCATCTGTCTTAATAGGATCACCTAGTTGAGATGCTATTTTATGCAACGATTTCTTTCCCCAGTATTTCAAAGCCACCTTCAACTGCACCCATACTGGAAGTGTCTTAACATCCTCTTTCTCAAAATCAATCTCATCTGACCATGCTTTGATAATCAACGGTTTTTTTTGTGATCATTTTTCTATTCTAATTATGAAGCTACATATTTTACGAATTGGAGGACCATTAATATTGGACTAAAAGTAAATTTCAAACTCATCTTTTTTTTATTAAAGGTTAATTTTCCAGGTGGATTATAGTTTTGTACATATGCTTGTATAATTTAAACCACAGTATAACTCATCTTATTCAAATTGCTTATTCGTTTTTCTGTCCTGAACACTAATATTTTAGGTTCATGTTTTTTCACAAAATTTTTAGTTTTTAGTTGGTTATGTTCAATAAGAAGCTCATATTAATCAATAAGAGGTCCATATATTTTGAACAAAACTATACTTGTATTAAGATTTATACTCATTTTTACTGTTGCACTTGCTAGACTGATTCAACCAAGCTTGCTTACTGGAGGTGGTGGAGAACTCACCTTGTGACTTTGAGGTCACAAGTTCGAACCCCACTACCTACTTGCGCTTGGGAGTAGAGATTCCCTTATATCCCCCTACTCTCAAGCGTTTACCTGTGTAGCTCGGCTGGCTAACCTGCGAGAGGTCTTTGGGTCCAAAGGGTTCTTCTTCTTACCAAGAGGTTCCCAATGGGAGCCCAAAAAAACTTGCTAGACTGATTCTCCTCAATAGGCAGATCTAATGTGTTTGTTTGCTAAATCATGATTTACCTCGTAACAAGTCCTTTGGTGTTAATATTGTTTGGGCCCAATTATTAGATGGTCGACCCATTTAATATCAGAGGAATTACTCACTAGTCAGTAGCCCACATATATGAAAGTACTAAAATACCCTTTTATCCTAAAAAGACGAGTGAATAATTTTAAAAGGCTAGATGCTCCCTATTTGCTCTCGCTATCTGGGAAATCTCATACAGTATAAAAGGAAACAGTCTCATCAATAAAGAGGCACTTAATTCTTAAATAACAAAACCAGAACATGTCTCTCTACATCACTCACTCTCTCTACCTCAATCACATCACTGACTTGAGCATTGGAGGGGCTTTCCAGGTGCGGTGGCGGATCTTGTCCAACTATTTAACAAGGGCCGAGTTGATAAATTTTAAATGATGAATAAAAACACTAATAGATCCACACCAAAGTTTATATACTATTATTAATGGCCACAAAGAAGTTGTAGCTAATGTAATTACTCTAAATCTCAACCATACCCATTAACATTTTAAGCAACTTTTAAAATTTATTTGTTTGACCATTATCAAATCTTCAATTCAAAGAATAACCCATAAGTAAGTAGATAGATTTTTAAGAAATTGAAGGAGTAGTTCATTAGTAACTAAATGAATTACCAAATTGCTTTTTAAGTCACATCAAAAAAATAGAGGTAAACTTATATTTCATGATTGTTAGGAATGATTTAATTAAGAAAAAAAAAGTACGAATTACAGTGGGTAAAACAAAAGTTCTTTATTGAATAAGAATAGAAGATAGTAGCAATAAATGAAAAACATTTTTCCAAAATTAGGCAAATAAATAGAAGCCAAGATATAGGAGAAGAAAAGAAAGGCATTTAAAATGAAGAGACAAGAATCTTAGAAAAACAAAAATACCGCGGAAGTCTTGCTTGCAAGGGTTCGGACTTTGAACTTGTGGTTGTATTAATTGTTTTATTTTCAGAAAATAAATATTTTCAAAGATATTTTTATAATTAAAATCGAATTTTATCCCGTAAAATTGATTTCCGAATTTAAAGGATAAAAGAAAATCTTCAAAAACGTGTTTTATAAAAAGGCTGTCAAAGCGTGTCAGACGCAAGGCGGTGCACCTGGCGCACCACGTGTGCCAAGCGCACAGGTCAAGCCGCGTCGCGCACCAATCTGGTGCACCTGACATGTGGCTCTGTGCGTCACACAGAGACGTGTGCCTGGCGCACTCCCTGATGCGTGACGCGCAATTTACTTTTTTATCTTTTTTTCAATGTTTTTCTATAAATAAGCTACGGTTTTTCGAATCAAAGAGACACTTTCGAACTTTACACCTTACGATTACACTTTTACGAACACTTTTGAAACCTCTCACAAAAACTCATACTTTCAAACACAAACAAAACTCATACTTTCAAACATACACTTATTTCGATCTTCAGGCTTCACGATTGCTCTTCCCGAAGGTCGTTATTCTCTGAGACCCAAGCCATGGTATATTCTCGAGGACCCTTGAATAAATTTATTTTTTTTATTGAAGTTACTAACGATCTCTTTCCCGATGTAGATCTTACATAAAAGTTCGTTCTTTTGTACATTCTAATCTCTATTCTTTCTTTTTATTATTATATACATTGTTATGATTGTCCTGCTTGCATGTTCATCACCTCACATGTTATTATTGCTAATCATGACCTAAGGAATTGTTCTAATATTAATCAGATAATTTGGACAACCTATTAGAAACCTTGTAATTTTGATTGCTTAGTAACTTGTCACTAAAAATAGTCTTTTTGATGTGTTTCATGAACCAACCTAGACTAATCTATTTTTAGGGTGTATGAAAATATTATCTGGTTATTCTTTTACATAAAACTTGACATGAATCGATATTTAGTAGAGGTCAGCAATGGGCGAATGTGGTTCATTATGACCGTGTTCGTACCCTCACCTCCGAACTCAATCTATGGTTCATTGACCATTAATGGAGTCATGATGGGGAAATCTACATTGGATAAGTCCCTAAGTTGTCCCTACGATTTTTCGATATCCAATTAGGTTTATGAGTCTTCCTTTAAAGACTTGTTGGCGACTTCTTTCAATTCAAAACGTTTTCAATAAAACCTTTACAATGGGGTAGTCAAATACGCGCTCACAACGCGTAGGCGAAATAAAAACACGCATACACTCCCTCATACCTGACGCTAAATATTCCATTTAGAAATGATGAGTGGATGAGATTGCAACCTGACTTTCTTGTCACAATGGCTCCGATTAGCATGTGAAATGACCAATTCAACCAAAAGGTCACTAGGGGAAAAAAAAGGAAGGACTGCGCTGGAAGGACTGCGTTTTTTGACAAACGCAGCCCTTCGTGCATGAAGGGCTGCGGTTTCCAAGGAAACCGCAACCCTTTTAGTGAAGGGCTGCGGTGACCTAGAAAACGCAGCCCTTCATATGTATGAAGGGCTGCGGTTTTAAGTCTAACCGCAGCCCTATTAATGTAGGGCTGCGGTTAGGCCAGAAACCGCAGCCCTTCATACACGAAGGGCTGCGTTTTCTGTGATAACCGCAGCCCTTCACATCCCGCCCAAATTAAAATAACAACGTAACTTTAGGTTTTGCGCGCACGCACAGTACACACTCACTCGCAAATTTTCCTCGCTCCCTTATTGGAAAAATTTTCCCCCACCACCCTCCCTCACACCCACTCGCACAGCCCTAACGCCCAACACCGGAGCACCGACACATCGCCGGAGCACCGTTCCATCGCCGGAGCACCGTCATTGACGAACTGACGCCGGAAACGTTGACTGAGCAACGCACCATCACCTGAGCTCCTTCTTCATCTCTTCTCTCAGCGCACGTTGACGCCACCACCACCACCACTACTGCATTGTCGGTAATTCCCCTCTCACTCTCTCTCCTATTTTTCATTTCTCTAATTATTTTGTTTTATTTCATTTCTCTTCTATATTGTGTTGTAAAATGTGATTGTAGGGGGTGGGGGAGGGCTTGGGGAGGGTGGGTAGGGGGTGGGGGGTCTTGGGGCGGGATGGGGGAGGCTGGGGAGGCCGGGCATTGGGTGGGGTAGGGCGGGAGATCTTTGGACGGGGGTGGGGGAGGGGCTGGGGGAGGGTGGACAAGGGCGGGGAGGGGGGCGGGCGGGGTGGGAGAGGGCTGGGGATCTTTGGGCGGTGGGTGGGGGGAGGGTATAATGTGACTATTGAGTAGATTTTTAGGCTTCCATCTGTTGTTGGTTGAATTTCGGAAACGAAAATTAAAGGTCATTTTACGCCTACATGGCAATGAGGGATTGCAGTTGGGGGCAGTAGTGGCGGTGGTGGTGGGGCTGTTGTAAATGTGGAGAGTCAGGTCACATGGCAATCGAAAGCCCATCTGGTGCTCTCCACATTTATAACAGTTTCAACTCCGCCGCTACCAGCTGACGGGCATTCCATTGCGATGTGACCTGATTCAATTCTCGGGTCATTTTAGGCCTATTTTCGCGTTTCGTGTCCAATTCGTACCAGCTGATGGGAATTTCGGAGGGTTTGTGTAGTGTATGTATATTTCTTGATATGAGATTGTATGAAAACGCAATGTAATTTAGCTATGAAATCTACAAGTTGTTTGAATCGTCATCATATGCCTAGATACCGTTCAAGACTTACTCATTAGGAGTAAGTCTTGAATAGTCCCCTGGTTGGGGGCTTGTTCTTGGACGTTTGATCTCACTTAGGTGGTGAATGTGTGTCTTCTTTTCAATTATGAGGAAATTCTTGGCTGATCGTTTCTCTACAATGTTCTCTGGGTACATATGTAGATAAGCTTTTATCTACATTGTGTACTTGGAGAACTGTAGGGAAATGCTGCCGGATTTTCCTTAGAATTGAAAAGTTGGCACACATTCACTAGTGAGAATAGACGTCCAAGGATGGGTTAGGTTGGAGTGATAAGGACCTTCGGCTGCATGCATACAATTGAACATGTCACTATCTTAGCTTGCTCTATACGTGTGTGATTTGAATATGTGAGTGTATGTACTTAAATAATGATTGATGCATTATAATGAATGGTTGTGTTTAATTATTAGAGGTATTCTTGAATGAGATGGATCGTACTTGGATGTATGGTAGTCGTGAATCGATTGAGTTTGTGAAAGGGGTCTCAGAATTCTGTACAACTGCATTACAATATCAAACATCCTCTGGAGCGGTCGACTTTTATTGTCCTTGTTTCGATTGTAGAAATGTGAGCAAGGTTAGTAGTATACATGTGGTTAGGGAGCATGTGTTTCACCGTGGGTTTAGGCCTCAATACCACGTATGGGTTTGGCATGGTGAGCGGGGGAAGTATATAGGAAGCTCTAGAGTAATGAACGATGTATGTGAAGAAAAGAAAGATTTAGAGAATTGGGATGATGAGTTCGGGGATGAGAATTGGGATGATGAGTTTGCGGATGATGATAGGGATCGGGTAGACGAGATGATACACGAGGTTGAAGATCGGTCGTGTAAACGACCTCGTATTTTTGAGTCTATGTTCGAGGCTTGCGAAAAGCCGTTGTACAAAGTACACCAAACTTTCCGCGGTGATAACACTGTTCAACATTAAGTCGAAAGCTGGTTGGACGGACTCTAGTTTCACATCGTTGTTGGAAGTTTTAGCTGATATGCTCCCTGAGGGAATTGAAATGCCAAAGTCGTACTATTATGCGAAGAAACTGATGTGTCCTTTCGGTTTAGAGTACGAGCGGATACATGCTTGTCCTAACGATTGTGTGCTTTATCGTAATGAGTATGAGCATTTACATGAGTGTCCACGTTGTGGATTGTCGAGGTACAAGCGTGAAGGAGGCTGGAGGTAGTGAAGGACCACCGGCTAAGGTGTTGTGGTATCTACCCATAATACCTAGATTTAAGCGCATGTTCTCAATTAAAGGAGATGCGAAGAATTTGAGGTGGCATGCGGATTGTAGGAAGAAAGACGGTGCTGCTCAAACATCCGGCGATTCGCCCGAGTGGAAAAGTATCAACAGGGTGCATAAGGCATTTGGTAATGAGGATAGGAATCTGAGACTTGGGTTATGTACGGATGGCATGAACCCTTTTGGCAATCTCAGTTCGCAGCATAGTACATGGCCAGTAGTTTTAGTGGTTTATAACTTACCTCCTTGGTTGTGCATGAAACGCAAGTTCATGATGCTGTCGCTTCTTATATCGGGGCCCAAACAACCTGGAAATGACATTGATGTATACCTCCAGCCGCTTGTTGAAGATTTACAGAAGATATGGAACGAAGGAGTGTTAGTATTTGATGCGTATGCTAATGAGATGTTCACTCTGCGTGCCATGCTTTTTTGTACTATGAACGATTATCCAGCTTATGGGAACTTATCTGGGTATAAGACTAGAGGAAAACAACCTGCCCGATTTGTGTAGATGACATGAAATCTACACACCTTAAGGGCTGCAAACATGTGTATATGCGCACACGAAGGCACCTCAGACGCGACCATCCCTATCGGTTTAAGAAGAAGGCATTCGATGGGACGGTTGAAGAAGAAGTTGCTCATAGACCATTAACTGGTACTGAAGTTTTTAATCAGGTGAAGGGCATTGAAACAATCTTTGGTAAACCTGCTAGTGAGGTTGATCGACCTACTGGATTATGGAAAAAGGAGTCCATTTTTTTGAAACTCCCATATTGGAAAGATCTAAAGGTCAGACATTGTTTGGATGTCATGCACATAGAGAAGAATATTTGTGAAGCTATTCTTGCGACACTTATGAATATTCCGGGCAAGACAAAAGATGTTAAGGCGTCACGACTTTACTTGGAAAAACAGGGGCTTCGACCAGAGTTGTGGGCTCAGAAAAGGGACGGAAGGAAGATGAAAGTAGTGGAGGAAAGGGTTTATGATGAAACTCAGAAAAGTAAGAAGAAGGTGGAGGATTCGGAGAAGAATTATTTGCCACCAGCTTGCTACACGATGTCGCGTGTAGAGAAACGGATTTTTTGCGAGTCATTGTATGGCATTAAGGTCCCAACTGGCTACTCATCGAATATGAAGCGATTTGTTACCTTAATGGTGAGTTGAAGTTATCGAGTATGAAATCTCACGATTGTCATGTCATGATGCAAGTATTCTTACCGATTGCAATTCGTGGGATACTTCCAAAGCATGTGAGGCACACCATTACAGAACTTTGTTCATTTTTCCATACAATATGCAGCAAAGTCCTAGAACCGTCGACCCTCGATTCCTTGCAGGTCAGAGTAGTTGAAACTATATGCAAATCCGAGATGTTTCCCCCCCCCCCGCATTCTTTGACATTATGGTTCATCTCATTGTCCATCTAGTTCGAGAAATTAAGCTGTGTGGTCCAGTGTTTTTGAGGTGGTGCTATCCTTTTGAGAGATATATGGGCACTTTAAAGGATAAAGTTCGGAATCCTGCACAACCAGAAGGTAGTATAATTCAAGGGATTGTGGGTGAAGAGATCAGTAATTTTGTGGCTGAGTATTTTGCTAGTGTTGATCCTGTTGGACTTCCGACATCCCGACACGAGGGCAGACTTGAGGGCAAGGGTACAATTGGTTCAAAATTGATCACACCTTCCGTAGAAAAGCGTAAACAAGCTCACTTATTTGTATTGCATCACGTAGCAGCTGTCCATCCTTATTTAAATGAACATATGGAGGAATTACGTGTTAGCAATCCTGGAAAAGGACTTAGGGCATTGACGCAAATGCATAACAAATCTTTCATTGATTGTTTTCATAAACGAGTAGTGAATGATTTGGATGAAAGTGTTCCTGAAACAGTCAAGTGGTTAGCATTTGGTCCTCGTGAAGCTGTACTCTCTTATGAGGGTTATGATATTAATGGGTATACGTTTTGGGTGAACGTAAAGATCCCGAAGTCAACATCGCAACAAAATAGTGGTGTTTCACTTGTGGCGTCATCTACACAGTACGCAAGCTCGAAGGATAAGTCGCTTGTACATGCTGAAAGCAATTATTATGGCCGAATACAAGAAATATGGGAGCTGGACTACTGTACTTTTAATATTTGCCTCTTGTGTTGCAAGTGGGTTGATGATAATCGACGTTGCGTAAGAAAAGATGATCCTTGCGGATTCACTCTTGTTGACCTTAGTCGTCTACGTGAAACTGAGGAGCCATTTGTAATTGCATCACAAGTTAAGCAAGTATTTTTTGTAACTGATCCTGCTGATAATAAGTGGTCAATTGTTGTACCTGGTAAAAGAAGTATCCTCGGTATTGGTGATGTTGATAATGAGGAAGAATATGATGCATTTGAGGACCTCCCCCCTTTTACCTACCCTGAAAATAGTGTGGAAGATGATGTGAATATGTCGGAGAACTATATGCGTGTAGATCACACGGAAGGGATACATGTACTTGAGGATCCTAAGAAACGGCGGAAGGTCAATAAATCATGAGACATACACTCAGGTCTGTGTAATTTCTCCAATTTGTAACTATTGTGTAGATTTTGGTCGATTTTAGGCCTTTTCGCTTCCAAAGGGGTGGGCGGGGGGTGGGGTGGGGGTGGCAAGCGGTGGGGGGCTGTGGGCATCTCCCCACTGCCGCCCCCTCCCCGCCCCGCACACGCCCCCTCCCCACCCCCCCGCACACAGCCCCTCCCCCCCCCCGCACACCTCCCCCCCCACCGCCTGCCCCCCCCCCCCAGCTGCCCCCCCCCCACCCCGCACACGCCCCCCTCCCCCCCCCCCGCACACAACCTCCTCCCCCCCACCGCACACAGCCCCCCCCCCCCCACGATGCCCCCCCCCCCACCGCACACAGGCCCCCTCCCTCCCCCCCACGCTGCCCCCCCCCCACCTGCACACCCTTCCCCTACACACCCCGGCACACGGACCCCCCTCCCCTCCCCCCCCACACCCTCCCTCCCCCTCCCCGCACACCCGTCCCACACCCACACCCACACCCCTTAGTGGCAATGTGAATTTTAATTTTTTTTATATATTAATGCATATATTTGTACAATTTCAGGGAGATGGCGGAGGTGCATACGGATAACAGCACGAGTGCTGCTGAACACACTACCATTGCACTAACGCCGATGATCATCAAAAGGTATGTAACTTATTAGTATATGTTAGTTTAGATTAGATCGATTGGTAATAGGTATCAATTGGTTTAGAAACCAAAGTAGCACATGCATATATTTGGGAACGAAAATGTCATTTTTAGGCCTATTTTTGCCTTTTACGCTTCCAAATCGTATTTATCGAGTCATTTAACCCCAAATTTATTTTGAACATGATAATATGAGGCATAATGTAACTATTGTGTAGATTTTTAGGTTTGCAATTGTTGTAGGTTGAATTTTGGGAACGAAAAGGGCATTTTAGGCCTATTTTTACCTTTTCGCGTCCAAATCGTATTTATCGAGTCATTTAACCCCAAATTCATTTTGAACATGATAATATGAGGCATAATGTAACTATTGTGTAGATTTTTAGGTTTGCAATTGTTGTAGGTTGAATTTTGGGAACGAAAAGGGCATTTTAGGCCTATTTTTGCCTTTTCGCGTCCAATTCGTACTTATCGCTTCATTTAACCCCAATTTCATTTTGAACATGATAATATGAGGCATAATGTAACTATTGTGTAGATGTTTAGGTTTGTAATTGTTGTAGGTTGAATTTTGGGAACGAAAAGGACATTTTAGGCCTATTTTTGCCTTTTCGCGTCCAATTCGTACTTATCGCTTCATTTAACCCCAATTTCATTTTGAACATGATAATATGAGGTATAATGTAACTATTATGTAGATTCTTAGGCTTGAATTTGTTGTTGGTTGTATATCGGGAACATAAATGTGATTTTAGCCCTCTTTTTGCCTTTTCGCTTCCAATTCCTGGTTCTCGAGCCATTTAACTCCATTTTCTTTTTGAATATGATAATATAAGGTATAATATAACTAGTGTGTAGAGTTTTAGGCTTGCATTTGTTTTTGATTGAATTTCGGGAAGGTATATGTCATTTTTAGAACTACTAACTACGGTAAATGATTGAATTCTTATATTATGTGTTTATTCCTTGGTTGTTTTGCAAGGTTTATATGAATAACACACCACGTTTGAGGGCCTTCACCACAGACGAATTACATGAAGTTCGGGATAAGTTGGTGTCCCACATTTGTGATGATTGCTTATGATACATCTACTAGTTTATATCAATTCTATGTACACTTTTTACATTATTAAATATACATATTTAAAGTTAATTATTACGTTCAAAAACTTGTCATATATTATTGCAATTTGATCGGTTTTTTTTTGTGCCGAAGGGAGGTTTTGGGTGGGGTGGGGTGGGGGGGCTGCCATGGTGGGCTGCTAGGGGCTGGGCTATGGGGCCGGGTTGGGTCTTTGGGGTGGTGGCAGCAATGGGTGGAGGAGGTGGCGAGAGGGTGGGCTGGGGTGGGAGTGCGGGGGAGTGAAGGAGGTGGGCTGGGGTGGGGGGCGGGGGGGGGGGCGGGGCGGGGAGGGAGTGCGGGGGTTGGGGTGGGGTGGACGGGGGCTTGGGGGAGTGCGGGGGTTGGGGCTGGGGGTGGGCGGGGCTTGGGGGGTAGGGGGGCGGGGCTTGGTGGGGAGTGTAGGGGGTGGGGTGGGGGGGCGGGGGCGGGTTTGGGGCTTGGGGTGGGGGGGGTGGGGTGGGTGGGGGGGTGGGGTGCGTGGGGGTGGGGCTGGGTGTGGGGGCGGGGCGGGGGTGGGCCGGGGTGGGCGGGGGCTAGGGGGGGGGTGGGGTGGGCAGGGCATGCAGGGAAATTTTTTTTAAAAAAAAAAATTTGAACTTGAAGGGCTGCGGTTTTAAGCGTAAACCGCAGCCCTTCTTTAAGTGAAGGGCTGCGGTTTAGGCTTAAAACCGCAGCCCTTCAGTTAAAGAAGGGCTGCGATTTAAGCTTAAAACGCATCCCTTCGAGCTAAGAAGGACTGCGTTTTTGGCCTGAACCGCAGCCCTTCGTTCTGAAGGGCTGCGGTTTTTAACCGCAGCCCTTCTTTTCTATTGAAGGGCTGCTATGGAAATGGCAGCTGGCCAAAAACGCAGCCCTTAGGGTCAGTTTTGACCCATGACCCTTCCTTATTTTTCCACTAGTGGGTTAAGCTGATGGTTGGAGCCCCATGAATAGTTTAATACTTTATCACTAATAAAAATTATTTAAAATAAAATCAAGTATCGCATTATATATGTGATTGATATGATTTTTTTTTTTTTGACATCGAGAAAGCGTGCATTAATTAAAAAACGAAGTACAACCTATTACTAATACAACCACACAGAAAAAACAAAGGAAAACCTACAGGAGCTTTATGAGCACTTACATTCCCTAAAAAACAAAAATAAGCAAAGCCGATAAAGAGTGGCCTATTAAGTAGCGTGCCGCTGGTCGATGATTGTGCTGGTGGAGTCAAAACTCTGATGACTGATGGATGTGGTAGGAGAAGCAAATGCCGATCACGATCCGGACAACGAACCAAATGCAAGATTCTCCGTAAAGTAGGAGAAACGGGGCGTGCTGAAATCCACCAGATGAAACTGGGGTGCCGCCTGCAGATTTGAATTTTTCAAGGCAAAGACCATTAAGATCATTGCCAAGCGAAAAAGAGAGCTAAACATGTTGAGCTCTCGAATACACCTCCGGTTTAGAAAACCAGAAAACACAAAGTCCAACCATGAATAACGAACATCGCCTCGACCATACTCACACTTCTCATCCATTTGATGTACCCGTTTCTTCAACAAACATTTCAAAGAAACTACAGATTTTCCTACTACAACCTTACACCACCATCCCTTATTTAACTGGCAAATATTTTTTACAAGCCATAACCTACAATAGACTAGATCCAAAACCACTCGGACGAACCAACTTACACCAACTATTGGACAACTAACCATACATACTGAGCAAAAAATCACCAAACTTATAACTATCATAGCTAGGGGGGAAGGGGATAGGGAAGCCCAATGACTAGGGGGAAGGGAAGGGGATGCCCGAACAAAACCAACCAACAATAAGGGGAGGGGGATTCAACTGAAACCTCGAACAGGGGATGGGGTTAGGACTCGACTGAACCACTCGAACATAGGAGGGGGAAGGGGAGGGGAAGCCCGACTAACTAAAACAGGGGAGGGGGAGGGGAAGCCCGACGAAGGAACAGGGAAGGGGGACGGAACAAACGACAGACACGACTGGGGAGGGGGAGTTAAACTGAAACAAAGACCACCTAAGGATGCTACGACACGCAAAGGAGTCTGTGGTGGACGAAGCGACAACGGGGGACGGGGAGGGGGAGACTCGACACGCAACGGGGGGAGGGGAAGGGGAAGACAATCACCACAACTAACAATTAACAACGAAAACCAAAAGTGAAGAAGCGAATAAGGAAACCTTGCCGGCGGTGGCGCTCGCGTTCGGGCGTCGGCAAAGCGCACGGCCGGAGTAGGGGAGCGAGCGGGGACACTACCCACCGTTGAAACCCACACAACGCTTCCACAAAACACGACGCAAACAAGCGGGAAAAGGGAAAAAAAGGGGGGGAGGGGCTCGACGGCCTCCGTGCCAAGGCAGCGCAAGCGGTCGTCGTACAAGAAAGCAAACAAGTATATTTAATTCAAACTTTGATGGACCTTTGCTCACCTTGGGTTGTTTGCTAGGTTATACCATGGGAGGTTAAATATGATTATCTATTTTTTTTTAAATATGATTATCTTAATTTTAGATGTATGTAGAAATTTTGGAGAAATACAGCATCATTTGCAGTCCTAATAATATGGCCAATATGTACTGGTCTGTGTTAGCCATAGTACAACTTTTAATCTGCATTTAGCGTATCTTTTGGTCTTATTGGACATATTGGGAGCAACCGAGCAAGTCCCGAGTCGAATATGTTTCGGCTAATCTATTATGTATAGACATATAGTAAGCTAGAAGATAAATGTGATCAAGTGGCTTACGAGATTTCCATTGAATTGGGTAGAATGTGAGAGGAGGGGGGGGGGTTCGATGACAAATTATGTATTTAAATATAAAGTAATAGACAAGGATTTTTTTTTCTCATAAAACATTATATAATGAGTTTTTTCACAAAAAGATTATAATAAATGAGATCTTCACTGATAAAATTTCCTTCAATAGGACTTTAACTAATAATCAGCATAGGGGTTTTAGATTGAGTTTTGGGCTACTGGTTGGCCCAAATGACGAAACCCTTTTCAAAATGAGTAAAATTGTATTGTTGGGCAGGAACTACTTACATTTACTTTTAGGTAGATAGATTGAAGTCCTTGACTGGTAAGGAAGAGGGGATTGGGGGATTGGGGGATTTCTCTTAACTTCTGGAATCGAAGATGATGCCAACACCACTATATCATTACCTGTTTCTGAACTGGTTACATGTAAAAAGACAGTACGACATCTTTTTTCTACAAGGTTACAACACTAGATTTAGATTTCTAAAGTAAAGTAGTTCAAGTCGGTTTTTCAAATAACATCTAGTATCCTTTGTATTCTTATATGGGCTTCACGATACATGAAAGAGGACGAGAAAGTATGTGCCAATATATACGAGACCAAGAACTTATTAAAGTTTATTTTATAAGGTATGAGAAGTTATTGTAACTTACGTATATTTGAACACTAAACTTATTAAACCGGAATATTTTCTTTAAAGATGAACGGAGCACACCCGACCCTTAGTCACTTTCAGCAATATTTGAGATTTTGGATTCGAGGCTTTGTATTGACAATGTTTAGAGCTTTATATTATATGAAGTTAATTAAGATAATTTAGGTGAGGGCAACTGTAGAAAGAATAATGTCACGTGAAAAATATACAATATTGTCAATGTTATTTAAAAGGGATTTTTCACGTTGCACCCATGTATTTTCAAAGTATGCACCAAGTACCTTACGTTTTTCAAAATGTGAACCCCTAGTCATCGCTAATAGATGTTCTTAAACATCGACGACATCAATTGGCCGTTGGAGTTGTTTTTATACCATATACACATACTAATATTCAAATGTATGAGATACCCTTATATTGGAGTTATCATTTTTTATGTGATTGAACACAATTTCTTATCTTTTATCTCATTAATTCTGATCTAGATTGTCATGGGTCCTCTCCGTATTAAGCCTACAAATATCATCCCAACCAATATTAACCACCCAACTACTCCTTCATCTCTCATGAATTCCATCCACAGCTCCTTCAGTGATCCTGGCTTTAATTCCCTAGGTTTATATTCAGCTTCATCCTGATTTACATTGTCAATTTGTCATCAACTACTGAAGCTCCAAACCCGACAATGCCAGCTCTGCCAAGCTCTGTACTTTCTCTTTATCCTTATTATATTTGAGGTAATGGGATAAAAGATGAGAGCTTGCACTCAATTCCAACAAAAAGTAGCAATTCCAATATAGAGGTATATAGTGCATTTGAAGATGAGGGAGGCATATATAGTTCAAAAATGTTTCTAACTGTTGACATTGTTTGTCAGTTAGGACATTTATTGTCTTTCACTATACTACAAGAGAATACTATCCAGTTCTTAAAAATGCAAGGGTATCCACAAGTGCTTTGTTTAATTTTATTTTTTTGACATTGCAAAAATTTCCATTAATTAAAAAACGAAATTACAACCTAACGCTATTACAACCAAACATAAAAATATAAAGCAAACAAACGTTAAGATGAGCTTCACTTGCTGTTACATACCCTACTAAGAAAAACCAACTTGTTGTTGATCCAATCCAAATGAACCTTATCTTGGGCGACTTTTGGTGGGTGTAGGTATATGTCTTGTCGAAAAAGACATAATATAATTAGAAAGAGTCTGTTGAGATGTTGAACCTAGACGATCTTCAGAGATAGATTGTTGCATTTCATCTTGTTGAACCCTTTGTTCATGTATACACAAATTTCGAGTCAAAATATACAAGACAAGAAACAAAGTAACAAAGAAATTTTATTTCAATAAATGTATTGAGTACAATCTCTGTAAACAGTTTATAATAAAAATAAACTAAGTCCTCTGATTCTGTTCCGTAGCTTGAGAGTGACACGTGTTGATGTCGACGTGGAGTTGAGTGCAGAGTGACGTTTTGTCAATGTCAACCTGAGTTTGAGTGTGGGATGACGTTTTGTCAACGTCAACCTGAGTTTGAGTTTTGTTTGAGTGTATTCAAATGAGGGCTGTCAAAAGCTTGAATCTCAATCAAATTTGTTTGAGTGTATTTGAACAGTCGGTACGAATTTGATGTGCTTGTTGACTATTTGCAGAAAGAATTCCAAGAGAATTTTATGAGCTCTTGCGAATAATGATTTCCTAGTCCCCTCAACTGAGAGAAGCGAGGTCTATTTATAGGGAATTGAGCTTCCTTCATGGACTTGGTAGTTTATGGGCTTGGGCCCGTTTATGACTTGGAAGTCTTATTTACCTTTTCCATTTGACCATCTTATTTGGACTAGTAATATGGACTGGCCCAAATATTTACAACCCAAATTATATTTGTTTAATTTGGATATCGTATTTGAGTGGGCTAAATTATTTAAATTAGGCTAATTATATTTATTTTAGCTCAATAATAATTAATTTATTTTAATGTAAAACACTAATAAATTTTTAGTGTCTACAAATTGCCCCCTCGAGACTATGTCACGTATATGATTTGAAATGTTTAATGGTGACAGGGTCTCGACAAATTTGAGTTTGACTTGGTAATGGTGTGATAACCACGATGTCGTTTAATTTTTCTTCAGTCGAGTCATGAATTGTTTGCGACTCTAATGAGTCTTGAATCTCAAGAATCCTAATTTTACTAGTACTAGGGTTTTCTTAACCGGCAAAGATATTTCATGTTGTATAAGTTTGCAAGACACGCCTGCAGCTGTATACTGACTTGGAATTTCGTTTGTGTGTAGCCAGTCAGCAAACACAGGTTAAATTTCTTCTCCTTTTTCTACCCCTTTTTTTTAAGTTCGGATTGTACAAGATTGTACCAACTACCGAGGAATCAAACTAATGAGTCATACGATGAAACTCTGGGAAAGGGTGATTGAGCAAAGACTTAGGAAACATGTGAAGATATCGGAGAACCAATTTGGATTTATGCCTGGAAGATCGACTATAGAGGCCATCCACCTCTTAAGACAAACAATGGAACATTACCGTGATAGGAAGAAGGATCTACATATGGTTTTCATTGATTTGGAGAAGGCATATGATAGAGTACCAAGAGAAATACTTTGGTGGGCGTTGGCAAGGAAAGGTGTTCCACAAAAATATATAGATATCATCAAGGATATGTATGAGGGGGCAACTACGAGTGTGCGGACTACGGTGGGGAGGACAGAAGAGTTTCCTATTACGATCGGAGTGCATCAAGGTTCTGCACTTAGTCCCTTTCTCTTTGCCCTAGTCATGGACGAACTAACGAGGTCAATTCAAGATGATATACCATGGTGTATGATGTTTGCGGATGATATTGTGTTGATTGATGAAACAAAGGAAGGTATTGAGAGAAAGTTGGAATTGTGGAGACATACATTAGAAGCCCTGGGGTTTTAGATTGAGCGTAAGTAAGACGGAGTATATGGAGTGCAAGTTCGGTGGGGTTACAAGCGGCGAGGCGAGGGCGGTCACTTTGGATAGCAAAGTGGTTCAAGGATCGAACGTCTTCCGTTACCTAGGATCCATTCTCCAAAAGGATGGAGAACTGGATGGAGACGTGGCTCATAGAATTAACGCGGGTTGGTTAAAGTGGAAAAGCGCCACCGGATTCCTTTGTGATTCCGGCATTCCCCAAAGCTTGAAGGGAAAGTTCTACCGTACGGCAATTAGGCCTGCTTTGTTATATGGCACCGAATGTTGGGCGGTGAAACAATGCCACGTCCATAAGATGAACGTGGCGGAGATGCGTATGTTGCGGTGGATGTGTGGCCACACAAGGAAAGACCGATTAAGAAATGAAGTGATCCGGGAAAAAGTTGGAGTTGCATCCATTGAAGAAAAGATGAGGGAGAATCGGTTAAGATGGTTTGGTCATGTGAAAAGGAGATCAGGTGATGCACCGGTGAGAAGAATTGAAGAGTGGAGGAGTAACCAAGTTGTAAGGGGTAGGGGAAGACCTAAGATGACTTGGATGAAGGTAATTGAAAGTGATATGAGGTTACTTGGGATTGAGGAGAGCATGACGTTGGATAGAAGTGAGTGGAGGGGCAGTATCCATGTGGAGGAAGGGGTGTGATTTCTGCATTTATTTGTTTTTCTCAATTGTGTTGGTATTAAAACCTTTTGTTGAAAACCTCTTTTAAAACTTGTTGGTGTAAACCTTGCTTTAAAAAAAAAAAAAAAAAAACCTTTTTATCACTCTTGGCGATGCCATCTCCTTTGGTGACGGTTTCAGTTGACGATTCATGTTAGCCGACCCCAAATCACTTTGGGAATAAGGCTTAGTTGTTGTTGTATTCTTTCACTAGCATCATCATCAATCACGAAGCTTCATCATCAATAGACCAAGTAAGCGTTGGGCGCCAAAGCACTGCCAGTTACACTTGTTTGATTGAACAAATTTCTTTTTTTTTCTTATGACTTGGTATGATGATGCCGTAATACTTGTTTACTCTTGTGAGTTGTGAGTACTAAATCGTGATTGATGATTGGTATAGCATTGTGAGTGATACAGTACTATTATGGATTTGATTTATATTCTTTTCTCTTTTCGATTTAGTAGTCACGTGAAGTAAGGAATTTTTTTTTTTGTCGCATCTTGCCATGAATTCCCATGCTTGATGATTATGCATGGAATTGCTTTTGTGATTTTGTTTTTTTATAATTCATGCCGCACAACACTAATCAGCATAGTTGATTTAATCTACAGTGCTGAAATTTTTGTCAACCATCAACGTGGGCATCATACATCAACAGGTGATTATGCTTTTTTTTGTTGCTTTATGAATTTGTAGTTTGTTTTCCATGCATGATCATCATCAATGGTCAAGCTCATCGAATGATCAGTACTTGGATTTGGTTAACAAGTAAATTGCCCTTCTTTTTTTTTATTGATTTAACATACAGTCCTGGAGTTCGACTGCGTCGCTGTCAACAATTAAAAGGCAGGAGCTTTTTTTTTTCAAAACACACCCAGTGAGTTTCAATCTTGGCACTTTTTTTCTTTAAATATCCATGCTTTTCACTATCTCTTGTCTTCTTGATTGTTCAGCTCTTAGTTCTGAGAGTTTGATTTTATCTTCTGCCACGCAAACCATGCTTTATGTGTACTGATGATTGATGCTTGATGATCACACGAACACTTGCTTTGATTTGATTTGATTTTTTTTATTTTTTTTTAAATTCTCTAACGTCGTCATCATCATCAGAGATTTAGCAAAATCTCGGCTTTGCATACCAACTTGTTTATGGCTTTTGTCTTTGAATTTCCTTTTTTTTTGACATATTACCATACTCCTTGGAGTTATGATACTTCGAGACTTGCAGTTATTTACTATAGTGATTGATTAGAAAATCACGGCGACCTTCTTTTGATGGCGTAATCACCAAGTAAAGAAAGAAAGTGAAATTTGCAATTTCTTTATATAATATACAGCCCTAAAACTTTGTAGAGTTCTTCATACTGATATCACCATCAGTCAACGCTCACTAGGGTAAAGGAATTAAGGAGATTAAAGAATGAATCCTCATCTCATATGATGTGCACGCTAATTTTTTTTCTAATATTGAATCTTGACATACTTAATGTAACTTGCAGCATATCAAATTTCTGAGATATTGAACTTTTAGGCTATCTTTGAAGCCCTGCTAAAGCTCAAGACTAGTGAGGTGATGATTTTTGTTACACCCCCTTAAGTCCTCTTTTTTTTGTGCAAGTGTTGTTTGTGATGTCTTGCAGGTGACAATTTTTTTTTGACACTTGCCATCGGAAGACAATCAAGTCCACTACTTAAGTGTTCATCGCGATGGATCAGTGATGATCCGTCGGAGTTGTTAGGCCAGTTGCTAATTGTGCTTATCCTAGCAACTAAAGATGACGCTTTTGGAGTGTGTTCGAAGACAATCAAGTCCACTACTTAAGTGGTCATCGCGATGGGTCAGTGATGATCCATCGGAGTTGCTAGGCCAGTTGCTTAATTGTGCTTATCCTAGCAACTAAAGATGACGCTTTTGGAGTGTGTTCGAAGACAATCAAGTCCACTACTTGAGTGTTCATCGCGATGGGTCAGCGATGATCCATCGGAGTTGCTAGGCCAGTTGCTTAATTGTGCTTATCCTAGCAACTAAAGATGACGCTTTTGGAGTGTGTTCGAAGACAATCAAGTCCACTAATTGAGTGTTCATCGCGATGGGTCAGCGATGATCAATCGGAGTTGCTAGGCCAGTTGCTTAATTGTGCTTATCCTAACAACTAAAGATGACACTTTTGGAAGTGCGTTCGAGGAAAGTCGTCGGCAACGATCATATAATCGAGACATTTGACTTTGATATTTTCCTATTCACTATTACTCATTCCTTTCTATTTTTTTTCAGGATGATGTTCATTAAAGAATTCAATGATGATAAACACTCCTACATTGCTCTTGTTGATCAAGAGTGCTACAATGACTGTAAATTTTTTGTTTCGCCGTTCACAGTTTAGACTCTTGCGGGCCAGGAGTATTGCATTTTTTTTTGTATGTGTGCAGTTTAGACTCTTGCTTAGGAGTTTTTTTTTTTTTTGTGGCCGTTTATACTCTTGCTTATGAGTTCCGTTTTTTGTTTGCTTGCAGTTTAGACTCTTGCTTATGAGTTAGAATTTTTGTTTGCTTGCAGTTTAGACTCTTGCTTGGGAGTTCCCTTTTTTTTTTTGCTTGCAGTTTAGATCTTGCTTAGGAGTTAGAATTTTTTGTTGGTGTGCAGTTTAGACTCTTGCTTGGGAGTTCCATTTTTTGTTTGCTTGCAGTTTAGACTCTTGCTTATGAGTTGGAATTTTTGGTGTGCAGTTTAGACTCTTGCTTGGGAGTTCCTTTTTTTTTTGTTTGCTTGCAGTTTAAACTCTTGCTTAGGAGTTAGAATTTTTTTTTGTTGGTGTGCAGTTTAGGCTCTTGCTTAGGAGTTAGATTTTTTTGGTGTGCAGTTTAGACTCTTGCTTGGGAGTTAGATTTTGTTTTAGTGTTCAGTTTATACTCTTGCTTAGGAGTTATTTTTTGGTGTGCAGTTTAGACTCTTGGTTGGGAGTTAGATTTTTTTAATGTGCAGTTTAGACTCTTGCTTAGGAGTTTCACTTTTATTTGCTTGCAGTTTATACTCTTGCTTAGGAGATAGTTTTTATTTTTATTTTTATGTGCCGTTTATACTCTTGCTTGGGAGTTTTTCTTTTGTTTTGTTTGGCATGCATTTTATACTCTTGCTTAGGAGTTAGAATTTTTGACTTGCAGTTTACCCTCTTGCTTAGGAGGATTTCTTTTGTTTGTATCCCTGAGGTTTTGTTTCCATGCCCCCTAGATCTTTCACTTAGAATAATTTTCACAATCATGACGTCGACGGATCCTCTATTGATGCGTCAGATGAGTCTGATTCATTGTCATGACAAGCAATTGTAAGCTCCATGTCGTGCGCTTTACTTGCTAGTTCTTGAAATGTTTTGGGTTTGATTCCTTGCAAGATGTAGGTCAAGTCCCAATGCATGCCTTGGATGCACATCTCGACTGCAGAAGTTTCTGACAAATGATCTTTACATTGCAAGCTCAAAGCACGCCAACGATTAATGTAGTCAATGACGGGCTCATCATTCCATTGGTGAGTCTTAGACAACTCAACCATGCTGACAGTACGTCGAGTGCTATAGAACCTATTTAGGAACTCTTCCTCCATTTGATCCCAACTATTGATGGATTGTGAGGGTAGATCTGTGTACCAATTAAAGGTCATTCCTATAAGAGAACGTATAAATTGTTTGACGAGGAAATCGTTTGTGGTACCAGCATTGTTGCATGTTTCTACAAAGTGAGCAATGTGTTGCTTAGGATTTCCTTTCCCATCGAATTGTTGAAACTTGGGGGGTTGATAGCCAAAAGGCATCTGCATCTTATCGATCCTTTTGGTATAAGGCTTCACATAGCGATGACTGCCTTGAGAACTTTCTCCAAGTTGATTCTTGACAGCACGAGCTATCAACAATTCAAGTTGTCGAGTTGTTGGCGGATGGTGAAGGTTGTCACCACTCTCGCCTTCGCTTGCATCACCACCTTGGCTTGATGATGTGTCGTCTGGGATTCTACTAAGCTTCTCATTGAGGGCAGCAATTTGCTCGTTTTGGAGTCTGATCTGAGCATCCTTTTCCTCTCCGTCCTTCATCAATTTATGGAGTAAGATGTTCATTTTAGCGAGTTGTTCCTCAACTATTTTAACAGAGGTTACCATAACAGAAGCAGTGACAACATCTTTCTTCATTCTTTTGGTGTGAAAACCAAGACTCATGTCTTCCATAAAGTCACCTAACGTTATAGATTTTCGCGGGGTGTCAGCGACGTTTTCAGCAGATCGAAAAATGTTCTTCCTCGATGCCATTTCTCGGATTTGTTGTTGATAACGAAACAGAGATGAGAGGTAGAGATAGTCCCACCGAGCGTGCCAAAATTTGTATACATAAATTTCGAGTCAAAATATACAAGACAAGAAACAAAGTAACAAAGAAATTTTATTTCAATAAATGTATTGAGTACAATCTCTGTAAACAGTTTATAATAAAAATAAACTAAGTCCTCTGATTCTGTTCCGTAGCTTGAGAGTGACACATGTTGATGTCGACGTGGAGTTGAGTGTAGAGTGACGTTTTGTCAATGTCAACCTGAGTTTGAGTGTGGGATGACGTTTTGTCAACGTCAACCTGAGTTTGAGTTTTGTTTGAGTGTATTCAAATGAGGGCTGTCAAAAGCTTGAATCTCAATCGAATTTGTTTGAGTGTATTTGAACAGTCGGTACGAATTTGATGTGCTTGTTGACTATTTGCAGAAAGAATTCCAAGAGAATTTTATGAGCTCTTGCGAATAATGATTTCCTGGTCCCCTCAACTGAGAGAAGCGAGGTCTATTTATAGGGAATTGAGCTTCCTTCATGGACTTGGTAGTTTATGGGCTTGGGCCCGTTTATGACTTGGAAGTCTTATTTACCTTTTCCATTTGACCATCTTATTTGGACTAGTAATATGGACTGGCCCAAATATTTACAACCCAAATTATATTTGTTTAATTTGGATATCTTATTTGAGTGGGCTAAATTATTTAAATTGGGCTAATTATATTTATTTTAGCTCAATAATAATTAATTTATTTTAATGTAAAACACTAATAAATTTTTAGTGTCTACAGTTCACAAGATGATAAATCCCAAGCTCCTTGAGCATAAATTGCTTCGTGGGATTCGACTGATTGAACTACCAAAGAAGCCACATCCTTTGGTGACTTCTGACCCTGCTTCGAGGGTACCCAAAGTTTTGCCCCGTAAAACAGAAACTCAAAATGCGTGGAGGTCGAAACTTACCCCAAATCAAATTGGAAGGCCTCCCACAAGATGCATTTTTTATGTGTGATGACTCCTGAAGTCATCACATAAACTGGGGGCGAATTAGCTTGATTGAATTCGCCCATTCTTCAGATCTGAAGATCCGATCCTGCAATCTGGAAACCAGAAGATCAAGCCACAACAGACATAAATCCTATTCTAGAATGAGAACTGCCTTTCATCTTACCCAACATTCAGACTCCTAAAGCTACTTGAATCAAACAAAGCCAAACTCCGGGAGCATCTTCACTATAGATCGGATTTCCTAGATCATTCCTCGTCATAGGAAACCAAGACCCTTCTATTGCCCACCTAGTGCTACTAACCACCACCCTAGTACAACCATAAAAAAATGGCAAGGATAATTGGATGTGGATACGACTAAACTAAAACTAAAACAGAAAATAATGAAACCGAAACAAATTGAAGGACTTATGATCACCATAGCCAAAAACAACCTTCTCTTGCTACTCTTCACTATACGAACTTGAACTTCACCGGCGCTTCTCAAACAGGACGACGCCAAGGTAGTCAGCCAAACCGACCAACCAGACCACAACAAAACAACAAACAGGGTAAGGGAAGGGGAAGATGCACTAAAACACCTAACACAGGAAGGAGAAGACGCACGAAAACAGTGAACTAGGAACGAGGAAGGGGAAGGGGAGACCGACTAACACTAACAGGGGAGGGGAAAGGGGAGGCCGGCCTCTTGCTAATAGGGAGGGGAAGGAGAGAACTACTACCACGAACGGGGAGGGGGACAGGGAAATCGACTACCACTAATAGGGGGAGGGGAAGGGGAGACCGACGCCTATAAGGGAGGGGGAAGGGGAGACCGACGCCTATAAGGAAGGGGGAAGAGAACCGATGACCACTAATAGGGGAGGGGGAAGGGGAACCGACGACGACAAACAGGGGAGGGGAAGAGGACTGACGCGAAAAAAAGGGAAAACGAGGAGAGGGGGAACTAAACCCAAACTCGAAAACAAGACCCGGGGAAAGTGGAAGGGAAAATGACGGGGAACGAGTAGGGGGAGCGACGGGGTGACAGGGGAACGGAGTGGGGGAATAGCGGGAGAGGGGGAGGGCGGAGGGGCTAACCTAACGACACTTGCAACAACTACAACCTAAAACGGTGGTGCAGGCTCGCCGGCGGTCGAGGAGCAACGCATGCTCCGGCCGGCCACCAGCAAGCTTGCGCTGGGCGGCGGGAGTGAACTTTAGGTTTCTTGGTTGGAGGGGGTTTTTAGAGAGAATTTTAGAAATAAGAAGAAATCGAGAATCACAAGTGCTTTGTTTAAAAGTACAAGGGTTCACCGTAAAAAAATTCTATCTGATATATAGAAAAGTGTGTACTGCACTTGAAGTGATTTTTTACGTGATACGAGACAACTTGACTTGTTACAAGATTAAGATAATTTAACTACTTTACGTCTTTACCTATATATACTCATCTTATACAAATATTTAGAGAATTCAAATTATTATTTCCACAATTTTTATACCACTTGTGTACCTATTATTTTTTTGGTTGAATTTATAATACTTCCTCCATAACAAAATAAATGTTACACTTTTGAAAAAACGGAATTCTAGGCAAAATTTGGAGAAGGGTATTAATTAAGTGGTTTAAAACATGTGATGAGATTAAATGGAAGTACATCACGTGGCCCGTGGAGACAAAAAAAAGAAGGTGATTAAAAAAAGTAGTCCTTGGGACCACATGACATCTTGACGCCAAAAAGAGGAGGGGAAGGAAAATTGTTTGGGAAATTTGTCCCTCCCAAATTTTTGGGGCCACCAAGTTTGAATTTTCCCTCTTTCAATTTTTACATCCACCGTATATTTATCCCACCTGCTGCATTCCTTCATTCATTTCACCTCAACCAAACCGAGAAGTCATTCAATCCAAAAACAGTGATGGAGGTAAGTTTTAAAAAAAATCACAATTAATTACAACACTGTTCATGTAGATTTATTAGCGTTAATTACTTCACTTACACACACTGTGCACTTCGATTACAAGCATCAAGTTTTCCTAAAAAATCCAAAAAAAGGTGTAGTAAAAAAATTAGTAAAGGAACAACAAAATGCAGATTTAACAAGATGAAATCTTCGATGAAGGCTTCTTCAGTGTCCACCAGATGTTAGATGAAGAAGGGATGTATGATGAGATGTTGCTTCAAGAAATGGTTGATGGTTCTTCTTATTCGAGCAGTGATGAAGTAGAGGAACAACAACCATCAACACAATCATCACAACAAACAACAGATGAACCAAGTGTTAGAAGAGGAATAAAACCAGAATTGCCATATGAGAGAAGAAGACATTTGGTTGATGAGTTACTTACACTAGAGCATGACAGCATGCAAGTTACCATGGGTTGCAAAATGGAAACTTGCAAGAAAATTTGGTATAAGTCGCATGACCCTTGACATAATATGGAATGATGCAAAAAAAACAGAGGGTATCAGGTAAAGGCATAGATGTCAGGACAAAAAAAAAGGGAAAGTGGGATGGAAAGCCAAGGAATATGCTGAGGAATGGCGTCAAACTGTACCACTTTATTTAAGAAGCACAATAAGATGATTTGCTGGTGCACTCAGAATTAATCACATGGTTGTTTATAGATTGCTTAAATAGGGGGAGCTAAGAAGTCATACAAGCAGCAACCATCCAAGAGTCACATATACACACAATCTAGCACGAATGAAGTGGTGTTTATCCCACATTCTTCCAGGTACAAGCATCGAACCACCAACATTTGTGGAAATGCATAATGTCATTCACTTGGATGAAAAGTGATTCTACTTGAACCCAGATTTAAGGAGATTCTACCTTTTTACCAAGGGAACACTAGTGGAGAGAAACGCAAGGGTTGCAGTCAAAACAGCCCTAAGGGCTGCGTTTTTGGCCAGCAGCCCTTTCCGAAAGTGAAGGGCTGCGGCTTTAAACCGCTGCCCTTCTTTGTACAAAGGGCTGCGGTTTTGACCATAACCGCAGCCCTTTTGACCCAAAAAAAAAATTATTGCATTTTTTTACTCCTAAATATCAAGAAATTTACAACGTAAACTGGTAAGATTGAAAAGGCGAGAACATCACAGTCCAAAAAACGCAAATTACAACAACATAAAACAGGAGAAAATTTACAGTCGAAAAAACAAACAAAACGAAACGAAATTATAAATTAATGAATCAACAAGAACATCAAATTAATTCCACAAAATAAAATAAAATAAAAAACCTAAAATACAAAATAAAACGCTTAACTAAACCTCAAATATCACAAGTAACAAATAAATTACAAAAAAAATAAAAAATGATAAAAACTAGATCAAACCCTAGATCTGATGCAGCGAAGGCAACGCTCAACTCCTTCAACATCTCTCTCCACCTCCACCGCCCGCCGTTGCCGTGGCGAAGGCAACGCTCGAAGTAGAAGTAGCCTGCAGCACGAACAACCAAGAAGAGAAGAAGAAAAGGGGAAGAACAAATAACGACAAGAACGGTGGCGAGACAAGGCGGCGCAGCACCAACAACCAAGAAATGAAAGAGAAAATGGGGGCGCGGCGCAGATCTCGTCAACCGCCGAAGAAATGAGAGGAGAGAGAAAGTCGTATGTCGCCTCGTTGCGAACCCTCGCCGGCGAAGAAATGGGGGAGCCAAAACGCAGCGTTGTCGTTCTGGTGGCTGCGTGGTGTTGTTGTTGTTGCGTCGTTGCTGTGTTGTTCTGCCGGATATGGAAGGAGGGAGAAGGGAGGAGGGTGAGAGAGAAGGGAGAAGGAGGCGTGGTTGACGTGAGATTGTGTTTGTGAGATTATGTTTGTGAGAAACCCTACTACCCGCTTAACATTTTATTAAGACCCGCGCAATTCCTTTCAAAATTATTAAAAAAAAAGCCCATAAAGGGCTGCAGATAGCCCAAAAACCGCAGCCCTTTATTACTTATCCATCTCTCATAAAATAATAAAATAATCAAAATAAGCTAGAGTATTAAAATAAATAATTAAATAATAAGTAATATATAATTTTCGAAATAAAACGAAAAAGTTCGAAATTTTCGAATTAAAAAAAAATCCGACTTCAAAATAATATTTAAAATCTTGTATCTAAAATTTCGAAAGTAATTCAAACCAAACGAATAAGTAGGAGCTCAATTCTAAAAAATTTATTTTAAGTAACTAGCTAGTTAGGCGCCTAAAAATGTAAGGTTGGCACGAAAGGCCAATAAAACCTAAAGCTCCTAGATACCACTTTGTAACACCCCGACAATTCTCTCTTTTCTAAAATACCTTTTTAATATAAAACTTAGAGAATCATCAAAGTATTATCGCCCGTGTGAAAACGTATTGGCTTATTCAGAATTTTGCAGCGGAAAACATAATAATAAACTTTATAAATAAAACTTAGTCAACCACAAAGTCAACTCTAAAAGTCAAACCAACCAAAGTCAAAGTCAACGACAATAGTCAAAGTCGACTATGAAAAGCATAAAATTAAAGTATGACAAATAATCTACACAAGCTCTCCAATCCCGAACCCATGATGCATCATCTTCAAACCTGTAAATGGACAATCAATGCACTATTGATCCCTAGAGACTGCTCACCAAAAGGGTCATCACAGGATCAATAAGGCATAGCCATGATCAACATACACACACAAAGCACGTAATCAGCAAGGCTGAGTACTACATAATGAATAAATAAACAATCCTAACATGATACTAATAAATAATAAGCAGGAACAAATAATAATATAATAACCTTGCAGACTATTTTTACTGAACTAAACTTCACAACCAATAACTTAACAATCCGTCTTGCGTGGACCCGGTTCACATTAAAAATAGTGTGGACCATGCCTAGACACGTGCCCCACTACAAACTAGTCACTCCCGCTTTCCAAAATCCGTGCGATTTTCTCTCTCTTCAATAAGATTTTCTCGCTCTAAAATTTTAACAAAAACAGTTGTTCATAACAAACATACACTATATCATTTTAAAATACACTATATCACGTCAAAATACACTATCATGTCAAACACTATAACGATCGATTATGATAATTTTGTGTAATATACAAATAAACTACACTATAACATTTCAAAATACACTATATCATGTCAAAACACACTATATCATGCAACACTATCATGTCAAAAAACACAGTAAAATACTATCATGTCAAAATACACTATATCATTTCAAAATACACTATATCATGCCAATATACACTATATCATGCAACACTATCATGCCAAAAAACACAGCAAAACACTATCATGTCAAAATACACTATATCATTTTAAAATACACTATATTAATTCAAAATACACTATATCATTTTAAAAATACACTATCAGGAGAGAGAAATTATCAGAGGAGAGAGAAGTTATCAGGAGAGAGAAAAGAGTGGAAGACTGAACGCGAAAAAACGAAAAGTTGTAATCATTAAAACTCACGTGAGATGGATCAGGTGCACACTAAGTTAGTGTGCACCGGGTTCATATTAGTTTTTTTAATAACTTAATTACTTTAGATGGAATAGTCAATGGAACGAGTTGTCTGACTAAAACCAGCCTTCCCTTTGGAAGACGAAATACGGGCGCGACTCCGTATTCCCATGACCTACGATATCGAGGAAACTTTTAAATAAAAATAGGACACGGTGATCAATCCGGTCCCAAGAAAAGCCATGCGCTACCACCATGTACTCCAACTCATACTTGTCCGACACTTCAGACGTGCACAAGTCTAAAGCTATTGCTATCCACGTTTCACTTTACAAGATTAACAATTTATTACTTGTTATGACTCACAAGTAGTACAAATAATATAACCATCAAACAACCATACACTTCCATTTTTATCTTAGGATTAGATAAGGTGATCAACAACAACTTAACAACCCAAGATTAATTCCAACTTTAATTCATAACCTTCCTTTATTTGTTGAACCAAGTCAACAACTAACCAACCTTTCATAGGTATAATAATTCAACTTACCAAATAAGGCCCTCGGTCCTTATAAAGTAATTAAATAATCAAAAGGGAACAACATGATTCAATCATGATCCAAACCAATATATATATTAATCCCTCATGTGAATTAATAAAATAAAGTTCCTAAATCCCATATGTTTGCATCAATCTTCCATACAAACATAATATAAACATCATAATCAACATGTTTCACACAACGGCATAAAACATGCAAATCTACTTTAATAGAAATCACATATGAACTAACAATAGTTCCTATACATGATACTACATAATTTTCATCCTTCAAAACATGATACTAATCCATTCAACACATAGGTATGTACGTACCTTGTGTAGACAAATTGAGAGGCCACTTTCACAACCTTAAAAGTCGCCTAAAGAGAATTCTCCGCCTAAAACAACCAATATAAATCCACAATCAATCCCTTATAAATTTACAGCAATAATAAAATACTTCAAACCCTTCTTAAAAGTGTTTAGAAACCTTTTCCATCATTAAAACTTGATTATTAAAACCTCCTAGTATAGTACTACTACACTAGTTGTTAAAAACTCTCAAAAACCCATGTTTAAATCGTAAAAACTCCATCAACAATACTCTTTTCAAATTTCCAGCAACATATAATATATTAAAACTTTTTTTAAACATATTTAAAATCATAAGAATACTCCATTTCATAAACTATATATACTACTATGATTTTCCAACCTTTAAAACCCTAAAAATTCATGCTTTGATAATTAAAAATCCAATTCAAACCTAATATGTAAATCTGAATTTTTATTTCTTTAATACACAAAGTATATAATCTTAGATTCATAATTAAATCATCAAACTATAACTTTTAAACATAATCCTATTAAAACAAATCTTAAAAACATAAACTTCGCATAAAAAAAACTTGAGGAGGAAGAAAATAACCAAAGCAAGAAGAGGAAGAAAGAAGAACCGGCGGCCAAGGAGCGGCGGCTAGGGGTGAAAGTTATTCAGATAAAATCCAAAATTCAAAATCCAATCCAATCCGAATTAGTAATTCGGATCGGATTCGAACTGTGTTCGGATTGGATTCGGATTGAGATTATTTGAAAAATTGGATTTTCGGATCGGATTGGATTGAGGGTAATCGGATCCAAAAATCCAATATAACCGAATAGCAATATGCCTTGTATTATGTATTTGGATTGGGCTTAAGTACTTAACTGATTTTTTTTTAGAAAAGCCTAGTCCATATCCCAATAGGCGTATCACTTCAACCCTTCCCCTAAAACCCTAACAGGACTTAATTCCTCATTTCCTAAATCTACTAGGCTACTGTTGTGCTTAATTTATTTCATCAAAAAACTAGAGTTTTAGAAAATCTGATTTTCGGATCGGATCCAATCTAGAGTATGAAAATTCGGATTGGATTGGATCGGATTCAAACTCTAATCGGTTTGGATTCGGATTGGAAAATTGAAATCCAAATTTTGTTCGGATCGGATTGGATTAGGCCCTAATCCAAACCGTACACCGAACTTTCACCCCTAGCGGCGGCACGATCGACTGCTGCTGGCGTCGGCAGCGGTGGTGGCCGAACCGAAGGAGGAGGAAGAGAGAAAAAGAAAAAAAGAGAGAAGAAAAGAATAGGAGGGCCGAAAATCTTGGGGAAAAGGGAGGAGAGAGAAAATAAAGTTGTGTGGGAAATATTTGGGGTTTTGGGGGGATTTTTATAGGTTCCCCTTGTGGGCTTAGGAAAAGGTGATTGGGCTCAAACTAGAGTTTAATGATTGATGAATTTAGTGTTTGGGTTCCTCATACCCAATTAGGAATCTTTTTCCAAATCTAAAAAGTGTTTTAAGCTTTTCAAATATTTTTCAAAGCATGACCAAACAAAATGTTTAACTTCTTAAATCATTAAAATAATTCCTTTAACTTTCAAATAGTCTATTGTTGAATAAATAAATTATTTAAATAGTAAAATATATTTAAATATATATAAATATACATTAAATATATTTATAAAATTCATAAATTTACGGGGGATTACAGTCTACCCCTCTTAAAAGAAGTTTCGTCCCGAAACTTGACACGAAAACTCACACATTTTCAAAAGTTTTAAACTCAACTCCCATTTGAGAAATACTTGTGTCACTCCTGTGCGCACTTTTACCAACTTTAAAATCACTTGTGTTACTCATGAACACATTTTCCATGCGGAGAATCTATTTATTTTTGCACCAACATGTGCAAATCGCCAAAATAAGCATAAAAATGCATAAAATACCATAAAAATAGGTAAAAAGCGCGAAATTCTATCGCATTCTACCCCCTTAAAGAAAACGAGTTACGCCCTCGTAACTCACCTCAGGGAATAAGTCTGGATACTTCTTCTTCATCTCGTCTTCGGCTTCCCACGTTGCCTCTTCAGACTCATGGTTAGACCAAAGCACTTTCACGATATTCACATCCTTATTGCGTGTACTACGCACCTTCTCATCAAGAATTCTCACAGGCCTTTCCTCATATGTGAGGCTACTATCGATTTGGATTCTCTCAGGCTCCAAAACATGACTCTCATCAGGGATATATCTCTTGAGTTGGGAAATATGAAACACATCGTGCATCTTCTCAAATTCCATTGGCAACGCCAACATATAAGCTACCTTTGCAATTCTTTGCAAAATCTCATATGGGCCTACATATTTGGCACTTAATTTGCCCTTTTTCCCAAATCTCATCACTCCCTTAGTTGGTGATACTTTCAGGAATACTTTATCACCTACTGCAAACTCATCTTCTCTTCGCTTTAAATCGGCATAACTCTTTTGCCTATCTTGAGCAGCGTGAATTCTAGCCTGAATCAATTTGACATTCTTAACAGTCTCCTCAATGAATTCTGTCCCCAATACTATATTCTCACTAAAATCATTCCAGCAAATGGGACTTCTACACTTCCTTCCATACAATGCCTCAATAGGTGCCATCTTAATGCTCGCATGATAACTACTGTTATATGAAAACTCAATCAAATCTAATTGGTCTTCCCAAGTACCTTGGAAGTCAATAGCGCACGCTCTCAACATATCTTCCATGGTCTGGTTAGTCCTATCAGTCTGACCATCGGTTGCAGGGTGAAAGGCAGTACTCGTTTTTAATGTTGTCCCAAGATTCAGCTGGACCTTTTGCCAAAATTTCGAGAGGAATCTCGAATCACGATCTGAAATGATATATGTTGGAACCCCATGCAATCTCACTACGTGCTTGATATACGTCTTCGTAAGTTCCTGCTTCTTTCATGTCTCTTTAATTGGAATGAACACGGCCGACTTCGTCAGACGGTCCACAATAACCCAAATAGTATCATTGCCGTTTCTCGTCTTAGGCAAAGCAGCCACAAAATCCATTGAGATAGAATCCCACTTCCATCCCGGAACCTCTAAGGATTGAACCTTCCCCATGGGTCTCTTATGATCTATCTTCACTTTCTGGCAGGTTCGACACTTAGACACGAATTCAGCAACCTCACGCTTCATATTTGGCCACCAATAGATCTCTTTAAGGTCCTTATAAAACTTGTCACCCCCAGGGTGCACAAAATATGGAGTATTATGCCCCTCATCCATAAGTCGTCTCTTAAGCTCACTACCTTTTTGTGGTATACACCACATTCCCTTGAACCTCAAACTTCCATCATCATGAATTTTAAAGTCGAATTCCTTACCTTGCTTCATTTTCTCCTTAATCTTATCTAGGTGCTCATCCCCAACTTGACCCTCTTTGATCTCGTCGAAAACTGACAACCCCAATGACAAAGCACTCAGTCTTGCCTCGATCTCCCCAGGATTTAAGATTTCTAGGCTAAGCCTTTGCATATCTCGACATAATTCTTCAGGAACTACCAAGGCATTCATGCTATGGCTCGACTTTCTACTCAAGGCATTGGCAACTACATTCGCTTTCCCTTCATGATACTGGATGTCTAGGTCATAGTCCTTGATCAACTCTAACCATATCCTCTGTCTCATATTGAGGTCTTTCTGGGTGAAAAATGTACTTCAAACTCTTATGGTCGGTAAAGATCTTATAGGTTACCCCATAAAGGTAATGTCTCCAAATTTTCAGTCAAACACGATAGCAGCTAACTCTAAATCATGGGTAGGGTAATTAGCCTCATACGGTTTCAACTGTCGCGACGCATACGCGGTCACCTTCCCATTCTGCTGCAAAACACATCCCAAACCATTCTTTGAAGCATCACTATACACTTCAAATCCCTCATTTCCATTAGGCAGGGTCAAAACGGGTGCAGAGGTTAAACGCTCCTTCAACATCTAGAAAGCTTCCTCGTACTTCTCACTCCACTCGAATTTTGACTCTTTCTTCATCAAATTGGTCATTGGCCTCACTATCTTCGATAAATCTCTCACAAATCTCCTATAATAGCCAGCTAGACCTAGAAAACTCCTGATATCAGACACATTCTTTGGAGTAGGCCACTCACTAACGGCTTGAATCTTAGCAGGATCTACAGAGACTCGTTCTTTAGACACATAATGACCCAAAAATGCTACTTTCTCCAAACGAAACTCACACTTAGAGAACTTGGCATACAATTGATTCTTCCTAAGCGTCTCCAATATAATTCTCAAGTGCTCATCATGCTCTTCCTCAGTCTATGAATAAATCAGAATATCATCAATGAATACCACAACGAACTTATCTAAGAACTCATGAAAAATCCTATTCATTAAATCCATAAATATGGCTGGAGCATTGGTTAACCCAAACGGTATTACAGTGAACTCATAGTGACCATAACGCGTCCTAAATGCAGTCTTAGGTATATCCTTATCAGCTACCCTCAACTGGTGATACCCTGAACGCAAATCAATCTTCGTGAACATGCTTGCTCCATTCAACTGATCAAATAGGTCATCTATCCTAGGTAAAGGATACTTGTTCTTGATGGTTACATTGTTCAACTCCCTATAGTCGATACACAATCTCATACTCCCATCTTTCTTCTTAACAAACAACGCAGGTGCTCCCCAAGGTGATGCACTAGGCCTAATACAACCCTTATCGAACAGCTCTTGCAACTGCGTCTTCAACTCACTCATCTCAGGAGGTGCCATTCTATAAGGTGCCTTAGATATAGGTGCAGTTCTAGGAACTACGTCTATGGTGAACTCAACAGCTCTAGCAGGCGGCATACCTAAAATCTCACTCGGAAACACATCCATAAACTCATTCACGATTGGAACATCCTCGATCTTCACTCCAACCTCTTTACTCACATCTTACACGCTACAGAAAAATAGCTCACACCTCTTCTTCATCAACTTCTTCACTTGCATTGCTGAAATAACCCCAAAGTTCTTACGCTTCCCAAAACATCGATATGAAGTCAATTTCCCCAAAGGGCTTCTCAACACTACTTTCTGAGCTTCACGGTCTATCTTGGCCTTGTAGAAACCTATACAATTCATCCCAAGAATGACATTTAGGTCTTCCAAATCGAATTCTATCAAATTAGAAGGAAATACACAATCTCCTATCTTCAGAGGCAAATCTTTAAACAACTTGGTACACCTTATGATCTCCCCAGTAGGTATACTAATAGGCAAATCAATCACCTCAAAATCTACCAACCCCAGACTCTTAATGACAGACGACGAAACAAACGAATAAGTCGCCCCCGAATCAAACAACACTTTAACGAGAACGGAGTTAATAGAAAAAGTACCAGAAACTATGTCGGCAGATCGTTCAGCTTCATTGCGACTCATCACGAACAGTTAACCTGGAGCCTTGTTCTGGTTGCATTGTTGTTGCTCTCACTAGCAGGCTTACTGTAGCTTCCTTGGTTGTTCTGTGACCCTACAGGCTTAGAACTTTGATTTCCCGACTGGTTGAACCCAAACCTCACCTGGTTACCACTCCCATTACCATTTTGCTCTTTCTTTTGCTTAGTAAAGCACTCATACTCCCTATGGCCCTTCTTCTGGCAGTAGTTACAGGTTACTAGGTCTCCCTCACAGTCTCTACCAGGGTGGTTATTACTGCACTTCTTACAGTGGTAAATCCTCTCAGACTGGCCCTTATTGTTGTAGCCCTGACCATTTCTCCCTTGGAAATTCCCATTCCCATTCCTGTTCTTTTTGAAATTCCCTTGATTTCCCCCAGCATTGAAATCCTTTCTTTTCTCACCCACTACAACATTCTTTTTATCACGCCTCGACTGAAGACCATAAATATGGGCGGCTCTTCCATACACAATGTCTAGAGATGAAAAAAGTTTCACCACCTAACTCCAATTGGATTTCCTCAGTCAAACCTTGCTCAAATCTTTGAGCCTTTAACTCCTCAGTGGTTACTACCTCAGGTGCAAACCTCGACAGTGTTATGAACTTGCTATAGTACTCAGAGATGGTCATACTCCCCATCCTAAGGTTGATAAACTCCTGGGCTTTCTGTTTCCTCATAAAAGCAGGGTAAAACTTCCCTCTCAAGGCAGTAACAAAGGAATCCCAATTAAATCCCTCAACAGCACTCAGTCTAGCCCTATTTTCTCTCCACCACAAATCAGCCTCATCTTTCAGATACAACACAGCTTGACCTACTCTCATACCCTCAGGACAGTTCACAGCCCCAAGGATCTTCTCAAACTCCCTAATTCATCTCTCTAAGAAGGTAGGGTCAGCTTGCCCCTTAAAGTATGGTGGCTTAACTTTGGCAAGTCTTTCAAACATGTCCCCAGCAGAATCAGGACGCTCAGTTCTTTCGCGAGTCAAATTCTCCGCCAAAAGGCGAATAGCAGCAGCTAAATCGTTACCGTTGTTAGCCATTCTACTGCGCGACCTGAAATTAACGTACTCTACTTTAGGTTCGCTACATAACTTACATGCCATTCTCCAGGAAGGCCACATTTGATTTGACCATAAAGGTCGCATCAACATACAATTTCTCATGAAGTTACCACATAATAAATCATCATCAACCACATAATAAATCATCATCAACCACATAACCATCCATGAATAATATTCACATCAAAAATAACACATGTGGAGATCAATAAATAAAAATGCATTCATAACAAATAAATAAAAATATTCTCATTCACGTGCCAAAATAAATTCTTACTCACTTGGGTAACTAAATATTTGCTTTTTATTCCTCAAAAGATGCTAGTAACAATTTTCCCAAACCATAATACTGAAATCTTCCTAAAACAAAGTAAAGGTACTAAGAAATAAATTTAAACCATTGCTTGACTAATTATCCAGCATTATTCTTAAAACATAAATACATAGGTAAATAATCTAAGGAGATACATTATCAGTCTTATCCTTTGATTCCTTGTACTTTTCTAGAGTGAAAACCTCATCTTCAAAATCATCAATGTCCTCAGTATTATAGTAAACATATCTTCTAAATCTCGTGGATCTTCGCAACTTCTTAGATTGAGGCTCGTCCTCTTCTGACTCATAATCACTTTCTGGTCTCAAAAGTGCATGGTAGATGTTCATCCTGGTCTGTCCTCTAGCACGGTCAAACTCCTGAATGACCTCATCATCACTATCATGCATGCCTACTATTAACACATGACGCATAATGATCTCTACACTGGTGTAGCTATCACTGTCAGACTCATAACCTCCATCACTCTCATCATCACTCAACACAATAGGGTTGTAGTAGCTCCCTACTCTAGTAGCTTCTTTATCAGACATAGCTAGAGATCCTATAACAGATAAATATAACTTCTATAAGCAATTGGTACTCTCACTTAGCGTATGTTCCCAACAATAAACAATAAGCAAGAATAACAAACAATATGAGGCATAGGAATAACATAAACAGTTAGCAGGGAAGAAAAATATAATCATGTTAAACTAACTATTTAATGCAGACATATAATATTTCTATCATATATGCCCTTCTTATACTACACATCTCTCATAAAATAATAAAATAATCAAAATAAGCTAGAGTATTAAAATAAATAATTAAATAATAAGTAATATATAATTTTCGAAATAAAACGAAAAAGTTCGAAATTTTCGAATTAAAAAAAAATCCGACTTCAAAATAATATTTAAAATCTTGTATCTAAAATTTCGAAAGTAATTCAAACCAAACGAATAAGTAGGAGCTCAATTCTAAAAAATTCATTTTAAGTAACTAGCTAGTTAGGCGCCTAAAAATGTAAGGTTGGCACGAAAGGCCAATAAAACCTAAAGCTCCTAGATACCACTTTGTAACACCCCGACAATTCTCTCTTTTCTAAAATACCTTTTTAATATAAAACTTAGAGAATCATCAAAGTATTATCGCCCGTGTGAAAACGTATTGGCTTATTCAAAATTTTGCAGCGGAAAACATAATAATAACCTTTATAAATAAAACTTAGTCAACCACAAAGTCAACTCTAAAAGTCAAACCAACCAAAGTCAAAGTCAACGACAATAGTCAAAGTCAACTATGAAAAGCATAAAATTAAAGTATGACAAATAATCTACACGAGCTCTCCAATCCCGAACCCATCATGCATCATCTTCAAACCTGTAAATGGACAATGCACTATTGATCCCTAGAGACTGCTCACCAAAAGGGTCATCACAGGATCAATAGGGCATAGCCATGATCAACATACACACACAAAGCACGTAATCAGCAATGCTAAGTACTACATAATGAATAAATAAACAATCCTAACATGATACTAATAAATAATAAGCAGGAACAAATAATAATATAATAACCTTGCAGACTATTTTTACTGAACTAAACTTCACAACCAATAACTTAATTACTTTAGATGGAATAGTCAATGGAACGAGTTGTCTGACTAAAACCAGCCTTCCCTTTGGAAGACGAAATACGGGCGCGACTCCGTATTCCCATGACCTACGATATCGATGAACCTTTTAAATAAAAATAGGACACGGTGGTCAATCTGGTCCCAAGAAAAGCCATGAGCTACCACCATATACTCCAACTCATACTTGTCCGACACTTCAGACGTGCACAAGTCTAAAGCTATTGATATCCACGTTTCACTTTACATGATTAACAATTTATTACTTGTTATGACTCACAAGTAGTACAAATAATATAACCATCAAACAACCATACACTTCCATTTTTATCTTAGGATTAGATAAGGTGATCAACAACAACTTAACAACCCAAGATTAATTCCAACTTTAATTCATAACCTTCCTTTATTTGTTGAACCAAGTCAACAACTAACCAACCTTCCATAGGTATAATAATTCAACTTACCAAATAAGGCCCTCGGTCCTTATAAAATAATTAAACGGTTTTTTCACCTGATACCCCCGAGTTTTCAAAAAATTCACGTGGTACCCTCCATGTTTTCAAAATTCACCAGGTACCCCTAAGTTTAAAACTAATTCACGTGGTACCCTCAAATACCTTTAATGACTAACGGCGTTAACCGCCGTTAGTCATTAACCCTAATTTTCTGCTTTGAACCCTAATTAACCTATAATTCTAACCCTAATCCTAACCCTTACCCTAATCCTAACCCTAAACCCTAAACCTAACCCTAATCACCCCTCCCCCCACCCTCCCACCACCCCTGCAGCCCCTCCACCCAGCCCCCCACCCCCACCCCCGCAGTCCCCCTCCCCACCCCCGTGCCGCCGCTCAAACCCCCGTTCCCCACCCCCCCCCCCCACCATCGCCCCCCTTAATTTCGGAAACCCTTCTCCCGTAACCCCCGCGCCCCCACATCACCACCCCCGCCCCCGCGCCCCTACAAGACCACCCCGCTTTCATTTTCGCACCTCCCCCCCCCCCCCGTAGCACCACCCTCCTCCAAATTGCGTGAAACACAAAGTACCGAGATTGCGAAAAAAACGAGAGGGAAGAAGAAAATACGGGGTTGCGGGTGACGCGGCGGCGGGTGGGGGTGGGGTGCGGAAAATGGAAAATGGAAGGGGTGGTGTTGTGGGGGCGCGGGGGTGGGGGCGCGATGGTGAGGGAAGGGTGGGGAAAGGTGGGGGAGGGGGCGGGTGGGGGGGGCGGGGTGGGGACCGCCGAATCGAACCGGGTGGGGGAGGGGCGGCACGGGGGTGAGGGAGGGGCTGCGGGGGGTGGGGGGGGGGGGCGGGGGTGGGGGGGAGGGCGGGGGTGGTGGGAGGGTGGGGGAGTGGGTGGTGGGGTGGTGGGTTAGGGTTAGGGTTAGGGTTAGGGTTAGGGTTAGGGTTTGGGATTAGGGTTTGGGGTTAGGGTTAGCATTAGGGGGTTAATTAGGGTTTAAAACAGGAAAGTAGGGTTAATGACTAACGGAGGTTAACGCCGTTAGTCATTAAGGGTATTTGAGGGTACCACGTGAATTAGTTTTAAACTTAGGGGTACCAGGTGAATTTTGAAAACATGGAGGGTACCACGTGAATTTTTTGAAAACTCGGGGGTATCAGGTGAAAAAACCGATAATTAAATAATCAAAAGGGAACAACATGATTCAATCATGATCCAAACCAATATATATATTAATCCCTCATGTGAATTAATAAAATAAAGTTCCCAAATCTCATATGTTCGCATCAATCTTCCATACAAACATAATATAAACATCATAATCAACATGTTTCACACAACGGCATAAAACATGCAAATCTACTTTAATAGAAATCACATATGAACTAACAATAGTTCCTATACATGATACTACATAATTCTCATCCTTAAAATCATGATACTAATCCATTCAACATATAGGTATGTATGTACCTTGTGTAGACAAATTGAGAGGCCACTTTCACAATATTAAAAGTCGCCTAAAGAGAATTCTCCGCCTAAAACAACCAATATAAATTCACAATCAATCCCTTATAAATTTAAAGCAATAATAAAATACTTCAAACCCTTCTTAAAAGTGTTTAGAAACCTTTCCCATCATTAAAACTTGATTATTAAAACCTCCTAGTATAGTACTACTACACTAGTTGTTAAAAACTCTCAAAAACCCAGGTTTAAATCATAAAAACTCCATCAATAATACTCTTTTCGAATTTCCAGCAACATATAATATATTAAAACTCTTTTTAAACATATTTAAAATCATAAGAATACTCAATTTCATAAACTATAATATACTACTATGATTTTCCAACCTTTAAAACCCTAAAAATTCATGCTTTGATAATTAAACATCCAATTCAAACCTAATATGTAAATCTGAATTTTTATATTTTTAATACACAAAGTATATAATCTTAGATTCATACTTAAATCATCAAACTATAACTTTTAAACATAATCCTATTAAAACAAATCTTAAAAACATAAACTTCGCATAAAAATAAAAACTTGAGGAGGAAGAAAATAACCAAAGCAAGAAGAACCGGCGGCCAAGGGGCTGCGGCACGATCGACTGCTGCTGGCGGCGCGGGGCTGGCGTCGGCAGTGGTGGTCGGCAGCGGTGGTGGCCGAACCGAAGGAGGAGGAAGAGAGAAAAAGAAAAAGAGAGAGAAGAAAAGAATAGGAGGGCCGAAAATCTTGGGGAAAAGGGAGGATAGAGAAAATAAAGTTGTGTGGGAAATATTTGGGGTTTTGAGGGTGTTTTTATAGGTTCCCCTTGTGGGCTTAGGAAAAGGTGATTGGGCTCAAACTAGAGTTTAATAATTGATGAATTTAGTGTTTGGGTTCCTCATATCCAATTAGGAATCCTTTTCCAAATCTAAAAAGTGTTTTAAGCTTTTCAAATATTTTTGAAAGCATGACCAAAAAAAATGTTTAACTTCTTTAAATCATTAAAATAATTCCTTTGACTTTCAAATAGTCAACCTTTGAAAAAATAAATCATTTAAATACTAAAATATATAACTATACATTAAAATATATTTATAAAATTCATAAATTTATGGGGGGATTACAGTAGCAGATGAGTTAGAGGACACCTCAGGTTCTTCGTTTTTGTGACTAATCTCACCGTAACTCCCATCACCGGAGTCCTCAGCTGGCTCATCATCTGACAAATCATCCCTAGTTGGAGGTGGGTACTCTAACCGTAGCTTTGCTTCGGATTTTTAGGGTCTACATCTCTTTGTTGCTTCAAAACCTGACCCTAAGTAGCAACCAACACCGGATTCAAACATTTTGGAGCATCCCCACTCTCATAAAGCCTCATTGGCCATGGGGACTCATTTTCGAAGGACTCATTGATCTCTTTGATGAATTGATATCCATCAGAAGTTGTATCTTCATGGAATGATGCATCGTACAAGGGACCTAGATCTGGCTTCTCCATGGTGAAAGAGAGACGAACAGAGAGAAGGAAGAAGACGTGAAAGAGAGACGAACAGATAGAAGGAAGAAAACATGAAAGAGAGACGCACAAACAGAAGGAAGAAGGCAATATTTTAGGGTTTGTTTGGAGGAGCGAGAATAAGATGAGGTGAGAGAATAGGGTGAGAAGGGTGAAAGCTTCGAGATCTAGGGCAAGCTTCGAGATCTCAGATTAAAGTGGGAGATGAGTGGGTGGGTAGTTGGGGATCTGATTTCAATTGCATGAATTGAATGATCTGGTTTGGGGTGGTAGTTGGGGATGTTTTAATTTTGGTGAAAGTCATTAGATTTAATTCACTTTGTTAGATGTAGTAATCTTGTTTAATGTTTTTTAGTAAGGATTGTTTGGTAAATTCAGGCCCAAAAACTTACCAAAGAAGGGAAATTGGAAAGTGTAACATCTATTTTGTTACAGAGGAAGTATATTTTATACTTTTAATTAACAAGTGGTGGATCATATTATTAATAACAGCTAATAAATTAAAGTGACACACAAATGATAAACCTAAATCTTTTAAAAAATATGGTTCTTTTTTGGTTACATGAATAACCATTCATTATTTTTTAAGTACTCTACATGTTCCGAAGAAATTTAGTTCTAAGGATATTACACCAAAATCTCAACAAACCAACCGAAATTGTCTCCTCCCATCTAAAAAATGACCTAATGTTGAGAGGTAGTGTTGAATGTTTGAGCAAGCACATAAAACAAACACTTAATTAGCAACAAGAAAAACACTTTGAACCATAACCCTACGAAAATTACGTTCCAACACACAACATAATCATATTCTCCCAATAGAAAAACTAAAGCACAAAACAAAAACAACTCATAATAACTGGCTTTTTCTCTCCCAAAATCCCTCCCCACCACCAATCATCTCCCCTCTTTCTCTCCTTCCATTACCCTAATAACCTCCTATATTCTGTCCACTCTCCTACGCTTTTAGACAAGAAGGGAAGAAAACACATACCCCATATTAAATAATAACACACATTTTCCTCTTTTCTCTCTTCTTCAAAAAAATATTTTTTGGGTTTTTCTTGGGAAAAACTAAGTTATTTTTGCATGGCTTCTAAACTATGGCTAGTTGCTCTTTTCTTAGCCTTGATGGTTGTCACCGAGTCCTCCTCGTTGCTTGATGATTCGACATGGGGACTCTCTCGATTGACCTCCAAAGGTGATGGTGATCTGCCCATCATGCGTACATGTAATGGACGCATTGGAGACTGCATTGGTGACGAGGAAGAAGAGGCCATGGACGTTGATGATGCCCGCCGCCAGTTGGCCGGAAGAAGAAGGTAATTGTGACTCTTATCATACTTGAATGGCTCATGCAAATTTTACCTAGGAGAAACTTTCAAATGTTTTATTAAATCATGACGTTATTAATAGTATTACTATTTTCTTATGATATTTATCTACAAGTATTAAGATTAATTAATAGTCAATGTTTAAGAAAAAATTATATACTACTTTAAATGATTAATGATATGCAAGCATTTCTTGACAAGTAATGTGACAAATCAGAAAAATTATATTTTTCCAGGCTTTTACAAATGTTCATAATCTGGATTATTAATGAAATGCATGAATTGTTGACAATGACGAAATTTTCAAGAAATGATATGTACGAAGATCTTCATGACATACATGCATGATAGCTTACCCTTACATGCACGGAAATAAACCGAAACAAAAGATCTATAAAACTAATTTTTTAAGAAAGTAAGAGGGGGTGAAATTAATTGGATCATTGTTATATGTGTCACTGCAATGTCAACAACTTAGTAACTTGCTTGTTAATCTATAAACTTTACCTCAATTCTAATTTAGAGTTATTTGTTTTTTAGTTACTTGTTATTTTTCGGAGCGGTCTCACGATCGAAATCTCATACTTCTAATCTAACAAAATCAATGCATCGATACATGATAATATCCTCCTTCCTTATCCAATACGAAAATTTAGCAATGAGATCCAAGTTGATCTAAAATCAATTATAAAAAACAACATTTTCACATATTACAATGTATCCTAGATATATAATTTCATAAAACCATTCAGTTAGATACCAATGGCACCAAAAGTAGAATTTTGGCTCATGCTGTCGACTCTATTCTATTGAAAATAATCAAGGGTTCGACATTTTTTAGTTATTACTTATGTTACTCGAAAGCAAGTTGCTTATAATACTACAAAGAAGGTTAACTTTAAGACTATATTTTTGGAAAACAGGTACATAAGCTACGATGCACTAAAGAAGAACAACGTACCATGCAATAGACGAGGGCAATCATACTACAACTGCAGGAGTAATGCTAGGGCCAACCCCTACAACAGAGGCTGCTCATACATCACCCATTGCGCCAGGAACTTGGGTTGATTATTATCACATCCCATCTGTCGCTTAACAAAACTCTTTTTTCTCTTATGTAATACGTGAATTTGATGATTAACTTTGGTTTACGTTTATTGTACAACTTAATCCTAACCTATACAATTTTTACTTTCTTGCCAATTTTATGATGTGGTTCTGTACTCGTGCCTTTTCATGTACTCGAACAAAATATCTGGAATAAAGAAAAAAAAATTATGTGTAAATTAACATTTTTTATAAGTGAATTCATAGAAGAAGAAAGATTATTAGGAACGTAATCCCACTCCTGTCCAATTTTTACCCTGCTATGTCTCATTTTTATATCTTCGTTATTAAGGGACTGTTGCCATCTTCCTATAACTAGGGATGGCAGGAACATTACATAAGAATATAAGACGGGACAACTACGAGAATCAAAAGCTATATTTAGCATGGGTAGTGAACAACAAGGTTTTTAACGGATTATTATTTTGTTTAACGAATTGTTTATGGTTAAGGTTCATATCCATGATAGACTTGATATGGTGGGTAGGGTATCAGTGGATATAGTCATAGATGGATAAATCGAATTAGATGGCAGGGTGGCCGCGTAGCCGGTGTTGGCCGGTGGGTATAAGTTTAGGTTGTACTCCTTGGTGGGGCTTTGGGTTGTTTGGTTTACAACGGCCATGAATGGCGAACAAGTGGTGGGCAAATGAATGGGTTGGAGGCCAAGAGTTCCTCCAAAATTGGTGGTATGGACATGGAAACTAAATTAAGATTACATTATAGTTTGATTGTTTTTTTCTAGTCTGGACTAGTTTAATTCGGTATAAAATGTACGGATCTAGAATAAATTGAACATAAGACAGCATAAATCTAATCTAATTACTATAATACGAAAATTGCTCTAATATTCGAAAACTCATCACGTTGTACCAAAGTAACAATTAGGCTTCGCTAGAACCTGGGAAATCATTTGCTTGGTGATGAAAATGTGAGGCAAACTTGCTCATAGTTTTTACCAACTTTAATGTTCGTCTTCCCCCTGTACATAACCAATCTCCTTTTGTATTTGACGAGGGGAAAAATTGTCAAAGACATACTTGAAATTACAAGATCACAATTACCTTAATAAAAGGCTTGAAATAGAATCCGGCGACCATCGTGCTATAAAAATTTGAAGGAACAAAAATGGGTAAATATCAAACAGGCTCAGTAAAAGTACTATAGACTACTTAACTCCGAAATGTACAATTTACAAGAGCCTCCAGAAGCTACAAGCAGTCTTTCAGAAGAAACACAGATAACAATCTTTCTTCAAAATAACCACCATCTTTTTGACTTCCTCTGCGACCAAAGATGAAAAAGAAAAAAGGAAAAAGAACTATATAAGATGTAGAATACCTCAGTGAGATAATCCAGTAAAGGGTATGCGCGCATATCAGGAAAAACCATCGGACATTAGATAGCGCTGGCAGTTCAGGTTTGTTTCGGTTCAATTTCAAATTGCAATGTGTGATGGTGGGTCAAATAGGGTCCAATTTCGGTTCAAGTTCAGATTGGGTCAGGTGCAGGTTATTGGGTAGGATCAGAAATTGCCAGCTCCAGTCTTAACTAATGAAGGCCAATAGGCCCTGCTGCGAATTTCGCAACCTCATCCAAGCCACTATATGCAGGCTAGAATTGCTGTTGTAAGCAATTCAAAATAAGGTTATGCAACAGAAGGTCATTTTTGCAATGACATTAAGAAATAGCCAACAATATATAGCATCTTCAACAAGGCTGATTGTAGCCTAAATGCCTACTGCTAAGCAAGTTTTGTACAATGTTTATATTTTCAGCATATATAGTCAATATAGATGTGGGAACATATTGTCTTTGAGGAAAGTAATTCCCACGAACTGCTTTTCAACCTTAGTTTTAAAAAGCGGGCCTAGGCGCCAGGCGAGCCAAGGCAGCGAGCAAAACACATCCAACTGCACGTGAGGCACACGACAGGCGCACGGAGGCGCGCGCTTTAGGGCACCTTTGCGCAAGGCGTAGGATGCGGCCGCTTTTGGTGTTGAGGCATGCGTGTGGGTCACCGCCTCCCTTTTTAAAATATTTTTCCACTTTTTGGCTCGACATCTGCTTCTATTTCGCATAGGGTTGAAACCCTAAACTAGAAACGCCACAGTCTTCTCTGCACGTCCTCGACACTCATACTTCTTTTTAAGCCGGTGGTGGTCGCCAATGGTCACCAACTCCTCGTCATCTGGTTGCCGCCTCCTCGCCGGTCCTAGAGGGTACGTTTTCTTCTCTTTTCTTCCTCTGCTCTTCTTCTTCTGTGTTTCTTTCTAAATCTTTATTTCGTATCTTCTTTTCTTCTTCTTCTTCTTCTTTCTTTCTCCTTCTTTGTTTCTTATCTTCCTCTCTTATCTTCTTCTCCTCTTCTTTGGTCTTTCTTTTTTTGATGGCTTCTTCGGTCTTTCTTTCTTCTTTAGTTTTCACTGGATGTTTTTTACTTTTTTTTTTTTTGAGGGGGGATGTTTTTTACTTTTTCCCAGTGGGTTTTCTTTTTCTTTCTTTATTCTTCTTTATTTCTTCTTCTTATTTTTCTCCAGTGGGAATTTGTATTCCTTATAGCAGAATATGATTCTTTATTTCTTAATACATCTCCACTGCATTTTTTTTCCATGTGGCAGACTACTAGTGACTAGTTTTTTTCTATTCCATTTACATGCTTTTTTTTTTTTTTGGTGAAACAGATTGACATGGTTCTTTATTTAATTAGTTTTGGGATATTATTTGAATTGTAGCTTGTGGATTGTTGATGATGAAAATTTGGATTTCTAGTTCTAGTGGGCTAATCTTGAAAAGTTTGTTTGCTTTTCTTTCTTCTTAGTACTTTGACTTGTTTCGGTATTTTAGCGATGAACTATGCTTTCTTATACCCTTTTATGGGTCTTTAATATAATATTTATGTTGTTTTACGGATTACAATGATTCTTTATTTGATTTCGAAGTTTTTTGGCACCAAAGGTGCGCCTCGCCTACAGGATGCGTGCGCCTTCGCCTTGCGTCTCGGTGCGCCTTGCGCCTATTAAAACTAAGTTTTCAACATAATTTTGCAATTAGACTAAAAAATCTCGCTTTTAGCCCTCTACATTATTATTATCAGACAGTTGAGACTTCCCCTGTGAATTCAGGTACTTCATCAGACAACTTCCAATTTACTTTGAACTCTATTCTTTATAAACTACCCAGATTTCACATTTCGCACATTTTTCTTTGCATTCTATGGAAAATTTCATCTTATTTTTCATACATGCTTGGCATAATGGTTCCTATGGTTCCCCTCAAAAAAAAAAAAAATTTGGTTCCTATGGCAACTATCAGAAAGCTGAACCCCATATTCGAAGTGTTTCATATGATAATGCTTCGCCAACGAAAAACAGAACAGAGTAACAGACATGATAGCCTAAAAGCAAGACAATCATAATGAAACTACTGCCATTAAATTTGTGGATCACAAGCAGAAATATACAGGAAATAACTACAGATGATATACGCATTTGAATGAGAGGGTTCTTCAAGTGAAAATTTTATACCTAATGAAAGTGGATCCGAGATAGGAGTCACTAAAGAGAATGCAATACGAACCTTTCTATTCTCAGCCGGTGGATGCATGATGATTGGTTGAGACAGAGTCTCAACATTCTGAATATAAGGCCGCACCTTCTCTTCCATCATCTCATTCAACTACACATCAAAAAGACGAGTACCATATATTAGAATGTAAACATGTTTTTTGCTTTCTTACTCTGGGAGGGAGGGGGAGGTTCATAGGTATCTCATCTCTAGAAAGTGGTCAAATTTTTCAGGAGACCCATTATATACCATTGTTGATACTAATATTTGTTAGAAAATATAATGCCAATGAAAATGAATGATCAACATAAAATATGTCCATACTTACTTTCCTAAGACACAACTTTTAGGGGACGGAGAAGTGTCGAAAAATATGCATGTAAAAAGATAGCATAATGAACAGGGGATAGAGAAAGGCAATTCCCGCTGGTGCCAGAATAGTTGCTTCTATAGATGTTCTACTGCGGATTCTCTTTATGAATATTACATAATCCTCAGAATGTGGAGAAACTGCAGCAAGTAGAATGGTAAAATTGGTAATAGTAGGTTTGGGGGGCCAGGATATATGATACTACTCCCTCCGATATAAAATATAAATTGTTTTAGCAAATTACTCTTGAACCAATTATAAGGTGTTCTACTCCAATGCAGCAATAGATGTGACTTGTTAACAGCAATACCATCTATAGGTTTTTCTTTAACAATACTAGATATTACTTGACCACACCAATCACCCAGTTTCTGTTTATTTGGGTCAAAAGTAAGTAGAAAATAGAGTACTGTAATTAAATTCCTAGACGACTACAGCAAGAATATCTAGTAATTAGTCATCTGGCGATCACACATGGGGAAAACAGCTTTTTCATACCACTTTCACCACCGTATATTTAGTCAGCCAATCATACCACACCTACATGTTGGGCGAGTTTCTTAATTCAAATTCTAAAGCCATTCCAACCGAGCTCTTTTAACATTTGTCCATATTCACCAATAATGGACATGGACTATAAAGAGGAACCCAAAGTGGACTAAGTCAGAATATTTCCTACACAAATCCTAATCGATCAGCAAAACATGTATCTCTACCCATCTAGTGGCACCAAAGTAGTGGCATAGGCCACGTGTTGAGGCTGATGGTCCAAAAGTTAGCAAAGTCGGCAAACGTGCAATTTTTAGTTGGCACATTACCGCTCTTGCAAGTGTAATCTAGGCCCGTGCATGGTTATAGATAACAAGATAAGTGGAAGATACGTGATCAATATGGACGAGAAATTTTCCATTCAGCTTGCAGCGACAGCAGATGAAACATTGTGACAATACATGGAGCTCACATACAGCATACAACTTTTAAACCCTGAACAGCTTCCAATATGACCAACCTTATTCTGACGCCATTTTGCTTCCCACTGCGCATCCAAAACATTTTCAGCGATCTCCCTTTGAGCATTGAGAAGAGCAATCATCTCCTGCAGCTTCTTTGGATCTTTAAGTTCATCCTTGCTCCAAGACGATGCACTTAATGGAAGATTTAATTCCTGCAATTTCAAAACAATCAGTACATTACTTAACAAAGTCTAACATGCTTCAGTCATATGCTTTTTCTGTTGTGAGAAAGAGGAATCAAACTTATGAATAAGAAAAGTACAGTTTCTTTCTCGCAGATCTTGTACTTTTATATTATGTTACTATCTAAAGAGACCAGGAAAAAGATGTATTCATAAGCTAAGAATATACGAGCTTGCTTGAGCTTTCAAAACACATCCCAACAGTCACAGCATTACACTTGACTGAGTGCTTCCACTCAGCCAGGCGCCTGTTTTAAAGAGAAAATTTGCATTTGCCAACAAAGAAGTGAATAGGTATTACTAGGATTTTAGGTTTACAGTACTCAACTTATTGACTTACCTATATGTCTACCATTACCAATCCAGTTTTACTTGGTTCTAGTTGATGCGTAATCACACTCCAGACAAATATTAGTAGATGTAAGTTATAGAGTATAAAAATAATCACTTACACCCCAGTCTTTGGGTCGTGGGGGAGGATCAAGCTTCATAACTTCCATCTCTAGTGCTTTCTTGGCCTTGTAGTAAGGAACATTTTTAACTACGACAGGGTCATCTCTAGCCCGGGCAGGATCAAGTGTGATTAACGCCTGCCATCAAAACAACATAAGGAACACCATCTTCACAATTACAAAATTCTAGATAAAACAAGAATATGATGTTAGAGGGTCAACTTTCAAATACACGCAGCAAGCAGATTAGTCCATGCTACAAGGATGACAGACTGAATCTTCTGCGGCTGTGCTTGATTAACTATTCAAGATTGCAATTAATGGCCAGAAGCTTCTGAACTTGAAAAGTCAACAACCATTTAAGAGGCAGACAAAAACTCACAATTTTATAGACCTTGAAAAATATTATTCGAGAAGCTTACTCAAACATAAATCTGAATATCTATTGAGTATGATTCACAGGCATATAAGTGCTGGTTTCTACACAACCTCTGCAGTCTGCACTCATCATCCTGTATTTCATGGATGACCACTATTATTGCACCTATCAGCAATCCCTTTCATTGACCATAGCCAGTATACATCACATCAAAGAAAGAGGGATTCGTCTTAGGAGCCTCCTCTTTGGGTGCAGAATAATCACGACTCCAACTCAAAAGCAAGACCCAACAAGGGTCCTACTTAAATAGGTTTACGTTGATTTAGTACACAATGAAAGTTACAACAACTCTGTTCATCATTACTTGTACTTACTGAACATGGACACCAAACGAAGAGCACCACAGAGAGAAACACATCAATAAACTGATTGGGGACAATTTCTTGTGTTGCATATTACTTGAGGAATTGTCTTCAAAAAAGAAACAATAGAAGGAATCAGCACAATGCAAGAAGTGACAACTCAAAGGTACTAGACGAATCCAAGGACTTCAGATTGAACGCAAGAATTACGAATACTTGAATGCTAATGAGACAAGTCCAGTCAGACAAAAATAATATTAACTTGGAAGTCAGAATTGGCAAACAAATGATATGATAATTAAAGAAGAGTAATATTTTGCAGGGATATTAATGAAATGAGATAGCTTAGCTATTCAAGATCAACTGAATTGTAGCTTGATCAAAACCCAACTTGAGCAAGCTGACCCCAATTATAAACTTCTTGAAACAAACATCAAGCTTCAAGATCTGAATGATACACCACAAACAGCCCCGCACACAACAATTACCTGAACCTACAGACATGAAGGAAAAACCTTACTTGTTGCAAATCTTCCCATCCAGGTTGTCGTTGATCAACCACATCTCGCAGTTGATCATAACGCATCGACTCCTACAGCATATCGGGGAGCTATTTTTTGTCAAAGCATGAAATATTTGAAACCAGAACAGAAAGAAACTATATATTAGCTAATTTGCAAATAATTTAGTGGGTTAAAACTTGGTTTTGTTCGGTCACAGATTCGAACAGATGAAGATTTACCATATCTGAACCAAAGTTACCAAAGTTAGATCTAGAATTGATATACGCAACAAGAAAGAACCTCAACCTTGTATTGCCACCAAACTTTCTGTTTGATTTCATCATCAAAGTTGAATCCACCAACAATCTGTGGCATGGTAAGAAGCCAAAATTCCGCAATGCTTGGATCCTTCATGCTATGGACAATGTGCTGAACAAAAGATCAGCAATGATGTCAGTGAACAGAGACTTTAATCAAGAAGCATCAAAATCATATCACGTCCAGAAATTGACATAACACATGCAGCCTTTTTTTTTCTTTTTCATAGGATCCGTAATGAGGAAGTGTACTAGAAAGATACCAAGGGAGTTGTTATCCATTTTAAAAAGGAAGGATGAGGGTTTTAGGGATAAAAGCAACAAACCTCAACCCCAACGGGTCTTTAAGCTTAGAAGGTAATAAGAGAGTAAAAAGAGCGCTCAAGCTAAAGAACCTCTTGTGATCTTATCTACCAAGTAAAAGGAATACAAGCAATGCACTATATTACGAACATTATGCATGCAGCATTTGTTAAGGTTATCTGAACCCCGGGAATATGAAGCACCTGATGCATGTAGCATTTGTTACTTGTTAGGTCATCCAAAGTCCAAACCACAGGAACTATCTGCTGGGATTCGGAAAAGAAGAGAATGCATCTTTACTCTTTTAAGAGACAGAAAGTAATACTCCCTCTGCCTAAAATTCTGCAGTTAATTGCCAATTCGCCAACTTCATTTTTTAGGTCGAACTTTTGAGATTAATTTATCCCTAACTATATTGGTAAAATTACAAAAGTTAGAAGGTATAATTTGATACCAATAATAATATATGTTTCGCATTGTGAATCAAGCTAACTTTTATCATATATTAGTGGTGATAATTTGGAACAAGAAGGAAAGTCACAGAGGGAATAACAAGCAAGAGGACATCCACTAAAACATTACAGATAAGACAAAATACTGAACATCCATAATCCATCCATACGGAGTCGAGTCTATCGTTACCAATGCGCATCTAGGGCCAACAACTATCCTCAATAACCAACAAAAGTTCTTCCGACGCATTTTATCCTCATCATGCGCACTCCGAAAAACTTCTAAGGAGGTCATCCATCCTGGACTACTACCAGCCAAGCACGCTTAACTTTAAAGTAACTTATGAAATGAGCTCCCTAAAAGAAAGATGCAACCTATTGGAATGAGTAACCTGCTAAATCCCTTTAAAGCAATCATGAGGGGTATTACATACACCCCCACTTGAGGACAAAAAGCGCCAGAAGAACTTGTATTGGTTATTAACTTGTGTTGATTATTAACTTGTGTTGGTTATAGAGGACAGTTGTTGGCCCTAGATGCGCATTGGTGACGATAGACTTGACTCCGTATAGATTGGGTGTTACAACTAAAACATTACAGATAAGACAAAAATACAGAACATCCATAATCCACCCCTAAGAATACTATTTCGGTATCTCCTATGGTAGAGCTTCTTCAAACCAGTCAAAAGTATCAGTACGGCAGCACCCAACCTCTAACACATGCATATGATAAATCTTGGATACTTGTACACTCATAATATAGATTGAACTGAACACTTCGAAAAATAGCCATGTCCAACCCTCAATAATAGTCCCAACTGAAATCCTTGTGCGTCCAGCTACCTTAACCCAACATTCTTTCTAAATTTGAGCACCCAAATAGTGTCATCTTATCGCAACACTTTGGTATCTATCATATTCTTCTTCCTTGAAAACTACCAAAACAACTACATAAATGTCATTCTGAGCGGGTAACAACTGTCTTCGTGTGGAAGGGAGTATTATCGCCACTAAGAGAATTCACATTATTTTTTTTAGGCTAATCACTTGAATTACCAGAGAAACTGATATCTTCACAATTTTGCATCTAGTACTGAAATGAAAAAGAATAATACTGCAAAACAGTGCAGATCATTGTCAGAACCATCCAGCAACATACTAATATACTATACACTGGGAACTTGTGCTTACAAATACTGACGTACATGCACATAATAGAATGAGGGCACAGAGCATTAGTTCTTGGATTTCATTTCCCTATCATAAACCACCACTGTCTTGTCCAAGTTCAAGAAAATAAGAAGAGAATCCATGTCGCAAATGCAAGAAACAATATAATCCCGTGATTCTCCAAAGTTAAGGAAAGCCCTGCCCTACTTTGATGATCATAAAACAGAACAAGAACAAATAAGAGACAGACAAGCAGCTAAAACTAGGCAGGGAAGTCGAAGAGCTATGAGCCATGACACTTACCTCATAGGGATAGTCCATTTTCTTTAAAACATTATAGGCTTTCCAGGGAGGCTCCATAATCTGAAAAATAAAAGACAAGAACAGCGCACGGGACTAAGAAAAATATTTAGATAAGTGATAGCCTTAAACTATCAGCAATTCACTAAAGTTATAAAAGTAACGGATATAAAATCAAGCGAGACTGAAGAGTCACATAAGTCTGTTAAATCTTAGATTTCCAAACAAAGAGGAAGACATTGTGTGAGAATCACATCAGCAAAGATCATAAAAGTATCTCCTGGCGACAGGTAGTCAGTCCCCGTCGAAATTTTGTCAAGTTGACCTTTATATAAGACAGACGATTGTTGTCACTCACAAGGATCAGAAGCTACTTTCGGAGACAGAGGCGAACACATGCAGTGTCTTGCAAGGAACATTCACTGTTCTCAGGGATTGGATTATATATAAGATACTCAGCATCATAACAAGTAACAACACAACGGGAACTTGTAGGCCTTTCCTTCAAACACATCCATACTGTTGCTCAGCAGTGGCAGAGAAAGTTGTCTGGGCCTCTGGCTCTGAGCAAACAGATATCTTATTATTTTGTTGCCAATATCATAGGAAATTTGATTGTCTATGTTGTTTTTGAAGCGATGCAAAGAATACTATTTGAAACAATGCTCTTCCTAAAATGATTAAGTTCACCTCACTACAAAAACTGAGTTTCTAACGAAGTGTAAGCTTATGGTACTCCTCTCAAAGTTCAGACTAAGTGCTTTATATAACATCCCACGGGATTCATCCTGTTGTTGTCCTTAGGGTCTGTTCTTTTCACCTTATTTTTGCTTAACTTATGTTATCTTATCTTATTTTTTCTGAACTTTTCTGAAATTCTTTTTTATTTTTTCTGAACTTTCTGGACTTTTTTTAACTTTCCCCAAACTTCTCTTTTTTTTTTTGTACTTCTCTTAACTTTTTTTGAACTTCTCTTTTTTTTCTAAACTTTTCTTATTTTTACTAAACTTTTCTCAACCTTTTCTCAACTTTTCGTATTTTTTCTGAAAATAAGCAAAAATAAGGTGAAGAGAACATATCCTTAATCTAAATATCTACAATTAGAAGTTAGAACTTAATTGAGAAGCTTTGTAGCTTGCTTAACGGTTTGACGGTAGGAACTAGGAAGTAATGATGTCTGATTTTGTGCATTGTACTTTGTAGTGCGTACTTCCAATGCCTCTTTCTTTATAGTATGATTCTTCTTCCTTTTCACCCCCAAAAGAATGTAAACAAGATAAAACTGCACTCTATACGTACAACTTGACAAAGACATTATTATTCTCAGATTTATCATTTACAAGAGTTAATATTCCTAAAGATCGTCAGAGCTGGGAACAAGATTCACGATATCATCTACAAGTTCCTCATACAGCTTAGGAAAAAAGTTGTTAGAGAATGAATGCACACAGATCCAGCGCATGATTTCATCAATAATATTAAGTATGCATGTAGTCTAGAATTCAAGTCCAAATGCAGAAGGATCAACATTTGCATATCAAATTGTGGTCACGGGACAATGCAGGCCCAAAAAATTCTACAATGGAGACTGTGAGTATGATATCGCTGTAGTGTTAAAACAACTCAAGCTGCTGCAACCCTGTAATTGAATTCTAACGTGTTTGATTTTTATCAATTACACTATTCCATATGATATGATGTCTCCATGTGATGAGAGTTCCAATAAAGCTATTTCAGCTCTTTGATCTCATTATAATATTCATACACTACGTGAAAAAGATGATCTTTCCTAAAAGCTGACCAGATCAATATATAACAATAATAATAACAATAACAATAATAATAAGTCTTATTATCCCAGAGCATTGAGATGTTGTGCTTTTTTAGTATGAAGTACAACTTTTCCCTTTCTCAAGAAGTTATGAGAAGATCTGGCAGATTCCTTAGAGAGGACCTTCCCAATAAAGTAATGATTGTATTTAAACAACAATTAACTTATTATGGCTCAAACAAGGAAGGCAAGAGTGAAAGTGCTATAAGGGACTAGGAATTGATCAGACATTAAGGCACTTACATCATCAGCAGAGATACGGACATGTAATTTGCCCTTGCATTCGGGACATTTCATCACACCCTAGAAGAACACAAACAAAATTTTCACAAAATGAGAACCCCAAATATTGCAGACAAATACTAGAGTATAAGCTACAGACCTTCTGAACATAACAACCGGAGAAAGTCGGGAACCGTCGATTACCTTTTGAATCAAAGTAGCAACGAGCCTATTTTATAACTTAAGAAGAAAGGAATTTGTATGAGGTACCCCTCAGCTTTTAAAGAATGCACCAGGTCCCTTCTCATTTTGAAAATCGTGGCGCCAACCCCTAAGGGTTGCAACAGATTTACATATACCCTTAATGGCTAATAAACGTAAAAAGAACGTCGTTAGCTATCCCTCCAAGAAATAAACTAGAAAGCCAAAATTTGTTGAGATTGGTGGAAGGGGTAATGGGAACAAAGTGAGTAATGATTTTGGAATTCTGGTTAATTGCTGAGAAGGTTAAATAACAATATTTTTAAGGTTTTAAGTCATTAAGGGTATATGGCAAATTCATCACAAACCTTAGGGGTAAAGCCGTAAAGGTGCAATTTTCAAAATGCAAAGCTCAGGGTACGGGGTACCTCATGGAAATTCCATAACAAAAAGGTCCCATAAACAGAAAATTGAGATGGAATACGACGGAAACAATAGACCCAAAAATATATATCACCACTACAGTAAGAAGTCTTACTGTTCCATCACAAGTAGGACAATCCTTCAATGGCAATGGTGTATGTAGATCAATGGCTGAAGGAAGGTGAACCAACTCGGCTTGATTATTGGCAATTGCATCTGCAACTGACTCAGCAGTTGGCTTTTCTCCACTGCCAAGTGCCAACAAAGTCAACAAAGATCGTTAAAATTGCTAAACTCCCTTAGCTTTTGATATTTATGAAGATTCTACAAGACATCATTTAGGAAGAAGACAAGTAACAAAAGCAATGACAGGCCTACCTCTTCAAGTTGTAACTTTTCACCTGATAGTGTACCTGCCCAGTGCCTCTGCACATAGTACACCGTAATGCCTGCCATCCACTACAAGTTCGACAATCTCTACAATCAAAAAAGAGAACAAAACAACAGGATGCCTTAGAAGAGTTTTAGTTATAGCCTCAAAGGCCCACACCGGGAACCCAGCAACATCCACATGATTTACAGAAATCTGAGTATGTAAAAGCACTCAGCTTTATGGCTACATATTGTTTGATTTCTAGCCATAGGATCTGTATGCATAAAATAGGATTAAAACTGAAATCTAAAAAGATATGACACGGTTATATTCAGTGAGCCAAACACCAAGAAATTTATCAGTTCCAAATTTCGAAGATTGAGAGAAAGATCTATTTGAAGTAAGGATAACATAAGAAGTCCTTAATATACTTGCAAGGAGAAAAAAATTCTCATAACTAGTTAATATTGAGAAAAACTATATAGCCCATGGAATAATATCTGATCCAAAAATTGTCCAAGTCCCTTGGCAAAATTTCCTTCTTTCAAGAATAAAATACAAGAGCTAAAAGCAAGTAGTTCATGATTCTCATGACTTAGAAACTGCAGGGTAGATTCTAAGCACCTCTGACATATCACCTTCTTCCCTAGCTCCAGTGCAATATCCCAAGTTCCAAAGGTAGCAATTGCCTGAAAAGATTGCCAAGAAAATTTTAGCAAAGCCAATCACATCTTTCAGACCTTAGGGCATGAAATTCAGTCAACTCATCAATGCTATCTATAAATTGTTTTGTCAAGCTTATTTTTCTTTCTCCTGCTAAGTTTTTTAATTCAGTGTAAGTGGTCTCTTCAGCGATACTACTACCATCAAGAAAATGCATCTTCATTGCAGAGAGCACCATAACAGGGCCATCAGGTTTTATAGAGGCTGTTCTATAATGGACTTTGAACTTGTTCCACGAAATGTCGTACCATACCATGTAATTATCATGCCACGACATCTGATAAAGACCAGTATCTTCTCATTTTAGCCATTATAACCTGTTTCTAAAACTGTTATGCATATTGATGAAGTCGAATTCACAAATAAGATTAGATTACACTTATAAATAGTCACAAGTAGAAGTAGAATCCTTTCTTTTTTACACAATATAACAAGATAAGTTTTATATATTAAGCTATAATATGATGAATATTTTCAATCTCTTGCATTACAATGATAAAATAGATAATTTTCAGTTTGTTACTACATGTCCCAAATCCCAATGGACACGAAGCACATTGTAATTTGTAACACCCAAAATGCAGCTTCCGCAACACCACGACCACGATATTTTTCTATGATAGGAAAGAACTTCTATGTGAGCTAATAAAATGTAAGGAAATATAATAAACACATACATATGAATGAGTTCAGGAGACATAAAACAACATAAAATGAGACGATTGAGGAAACTCGCATCAACAACAAAAAACAGCAACTAGTCATTCTGAAATCTCAAAGCCAAATTAAGTCCAATATATGTGTGTTTTGCACATGTGAGGTGTCCCATGTTGGAGAAAAGAAGAAAATATAACCCACTTGTAAGTCTAGAGGGTTCCTTCTCCAATTACCATTTAGTTTTGGGATGAAAGCCTCCTTTTACTTATAAGTGGTCTAGAATCTCTTCATATAAGCAACGGACAACCATTTTACAAACAATTGAGAAGTTAACATGGTATAAGATCGAAGGTTCACCTCTTTAAAATTCTGGGCATTTCATCATGTGCAATTTGATAGGAAGAGACCCCTAGTAGCTCCAAAATTATGGATCATTTACATATAAGGAGAAGTTTACGAGCCATATCTATATGTTGTGTACCTATACGAGGCATTTGGTATGAGGGATAAGAGTCATGGGGACAAGACATAAAAGTGTGGAATAGAGATAGGGAATTGGTTAGTGGGATTGAAGATACAATAAGTGTCTTCCCTTGTTTGGTATGGTTAGAACAAGATTGGGATAAGTGACAAATTAGCCAACATACCCTTACTAACTATCCCCTTCTTTCCTCCCTTTTCCCTTTTCATTTAGGACAGAATTTCATTCCTTTCCTTTATATTTTTCCTTTATACCAGCCCTCCCCTCATAGGTGTTATTTCGGTGGGATAAGGGGGCTTTTATCCCAATCTCTACCTTAATTTTATTCCTATCCCCTCATCCTTATCCCACCTCCCCTATCCCCTAAACAACCGTGGTAGTGGATGTGACTCTTTATAGTCTCAAAAAGGGCCATTCAGACAAGGGGGAGTGTTGAGGCCCAATAGTATATGTATGTGTACATGTGAGTATTCCCACACTAAAGAAGATGAGATATAATGACCATCTTATAAGCGTGGAGAGTAAGTTCTCCTATTCTCATTGATGGAGTTTTGGGCTTACGAGTCGTCCAGGTTCTCTACCTTATATCTCAAGCCCTCTATGGACATATTGAAACTTTCATGGGGAATCATTGCTAAGGTTGACTTGTTTGATGACCTAGAGCTTCAGTCTATTGGATATCCAACCCCAATGAGGATTATCGTCTTGAATTTGGTCTCTAAATCTTTCCAATATGCTAAATTTCGTATGAGCATTCACATGTGAGCAAGAGCGTTGAACTATGTTGTCCATAAATGAGTTGTTCTACATTGGAGACGAGGAGAAAATCTAACCACCACATAAACATAATTGGTCTAATTAGTTCATTGAACTATAGCCTCTTTTAAGTGGTCCAATAATGTATTTCAAAGAGGCCACTTAAAGTTCTACATTGAACTATAGCCTCTTTAAGTGGTCCGATTCTCCTCCTTTTCTATGGGTAACTACTAAGCCTGTTCTCAATGTTCTTTCACAAATGTAAATGTACTTCAAAGATTGAGCAATCAATTACCAAATTTTGGAACTTTATGTTTGGTAAAATGTCAAATAATCACATCCAACAAGCAAATTATGCACCCAATTCTTCAAAAAACATCACAGAATCTTGAAAAATTCAACATTATTTTACCCAACATCAAATTCCACATTCACGAACATTTCCAGAAGCTACCCAACAAAACAAATGTTACATATTGATAAGATATCACAATTTCAAATCCCACCTAGCATTAAAGAGGGAACAAAAAAAGAAGAATTACTGCAACAACAAAAAAGAAGGAACTTACAAAAATAGCAGAGTAGGAAACTTTAGAGATGAATTTAGGAACACCAAAACCACGAGGAGCAGAACCAACAACGGTCCATGCAATGGTGAAAGGAGAGAGAACCAATTTTATGGGGAAATCAAAAATGTCAATAATATCCTGACCATATTTGCGACAGATATATTGGTACTGATTATCAGCGAATTCTTGCACTTGCTTTATCAGCTTCTCTGTTCCTCTCGACATGGCTTATCGAGAGGAGAAAGGAGAGGGAGAGGGAGAGGGAGAGGGAGAGGGAGAGAGAGAGTAAAAGAGAGTGTTCTTTCACACACTCAGCAGCTCAGCTTTTGAGGTTTAACCAAACATCATCCAAAACCCCCTAGGGGATGAACCGATGAATGAGGTACAACTACAAGAGTACAAGTATTAGCTCGTGAGGTTCCGATCCGTTAGAATCCTTTATTTTACGGTTTTTTCACCATATACCCTTGATAAATTTTTTTTTACACCATATATCCTTTCAACTTTTGAAATTCATCATATACCCCCCACTTTTGAAAAAACACATCCACTTACCCTTAATGACTAACGGAGTTAAACTCCATTAGTCATTAACCCCTAATCCCCCTCTAACCCTAATTAACTAACCTAAATCTACCCTTAACCCTAACCCTAACCCTAACCCTAACCCTAATCCTAATCTAATACACTAACCCTAACCCTAACCATAACTACCCCTCCCCCACCCCTTACCCCCACCGCACCACCCTCTCACCACCACCACCCCCTCCCCTTCCCCCGCCGACCCCCTCCCCACCACCCCCCACCACCACCACCACCCCACCACCACCACCCCGTCACCACCACCACCCCTCCCCTTTCCCCGTGACCCCCCCCTCCCCTTCCCTTCCTGCGCGAAACCCACCCCTCTCCCCCCCCTTCCCCTGCTGCGCGAACCCCCCCCCTCCCTTCCCCTTCCCCTCGCTACGCGAACCCCCTCCCCTCCCCACCCGCAGTCATGCGATTAAATCCATTTTCTTCTTCTTCTTCGATTGTTCGAGTTTGTTTCAAGAATTTTTGTAAATTTTCTTCGATTGTTCGAGTTTGTTTCAAGAATATCTAGGGAGGTGGGTTCGATTGTTCGATCTCGCAGTGGGGTGGGGAGGGGGGGGGGTTTCACGATATGGGAGGGGGGTTCGCGCAGAGGGGAAGGGGGGAGGGGGAGGGGAAGGGGAAGGGGGGAGGGGGAGGGTCACGGGGAAGGGGAGGAGGGGTGGTGGTGGTGACGGGGTGGTGGTGAGGGGTGGTGGTGCAATGGGGGTAAGGGGTGGGGGAGGGTGGTTAGGGTTAGGACCCAAGTTAGTGTATTAGATTAGGGTTAGGGTTAGGATTAGGGTTTGATTTAGGTTAGTTAATTAGGGTTAGGGGAGGATTAGGGCCTAATGACTAACGGAAGTCTAACACCGTTAGTCAAAATGGGTAAGTCGATGTATTTTTTGAAATGTGGGGGGTATATGGTGAATTTCAAAAGTTGAAAGGGTGTATGGTGCAAAAAAAATTGTCAGGGGTATATGGTGAAATAACCGTTTATTTTATCTACCTAAAAATATAATATCATTATAAACTCGTGCTATGCATAAGTCATGTATTATGTTGTAACTTTTTAAGTTTCTTTGTGATTATCTTAGAAACATATTTTAAAAACTCATACTCCGTGTATCTAGACTTTTCCTTTGTTTATATGTATGGCATTTAGCACAAATGGTATCGCTTCCTATCTCCCACATGGGAGACCAAGGTTCAAATCTTGGTGAAAGCATAATTTGTTTGGTGAAAACTTTCGGGTGAGTGTTTTGTGCGAGGACAACCCAGAGGAAAATTCTTCTTACCATAGGGTTCCCAAAAGAGGCCCTAAAAAAAAATTTAGGACAAATATTTTGAAAGTTAAGAGATGTTTTGTTAAACCTAAATAACTATCCTAATCTCACATCGACAACCATTAAAATTTATTAGACTTAAATTACGACACGTAACTTACGCGGAATAGGATACTTAGGTTATATGATATGATAATGTTCATAACTTAATTTTTCTTATTTGAAATGAACTTTTTTTTATTTTTGCTCCAACTTCTTTCTTCCCCTACTTGACCATCATCCTTTCGTGGCAAGTCTTCACTCCACGTTCCTATACAACTTCAACAAGTCGGTACAAACACCGTATCACACAAAACATGTATGGTGGGGAATTACCCTCCAGTACAACAGACAACCCAATGTAATTGATTCTCATTTACCTTATCCTTATTTTTCACAACTCTAACCTTCTTTCGAATATGCTCATTTTGAATTATATCCATTAAGGAGTTCTCACATACCCATCTCAATTTACACATCTGTACCATTCTATTTTTCCTTATATTTTCCTTCCTATATGACCATCATTCTGAACCATATAATAACGTAGCCTATCTTTTAATAGATTTTTTTCTTCAACCTGAAAAGTACGTTATGGTTATCGTTGCACAATATCTCAATTGTTGCACTTCACCCAACATAAGTCATATATACTATCTCTTGTGAAACACTAACTTATGGGCAATTTCTTACCATATGGTGTTATTACATTCTCGCTTGACTCCCTCTTGTTACTAAATTTACATCCTAACATATTGGTCAATATCTATGTTCCTCTATAGAATCAACCCAAGGTGATTGCCCTAAATCATTGCGATTTTGAATTTTGCCTTCATCCCTCCAATCTAGCATAAACCCCATCTCTAATCTCGTTTATGAATATGATGTTATCAATAACAATACACACCATGATATCTCATTTTGGATAGGCCATGTTTATTCATCTACATTTGCTGCCAAGAGGAAGATGATTATGTAGATATTTGTAGTGTAGTCTAATTGTAGGAAAATCATTTGTTACTACTCCACACAAATGCTGAAACTTGTGTTATTGTATCTCAAGGATCAATCAAAATATGTTTAAAATTTTGCTCTTTGTCTTGTAACATTTTAGCATTGTCATATAAGATGTATGGCTTCTATGTTAGATCATCCCGTGGCATATTCCAAATTGCTTATATTTTTTTCATATATACTTTATCACTATCTCCCACAATTCTCATAAAACGAGTAATAAGCTTCATTCCCCAATAGTTTTAGTAGTCTTGAGCATTTCTTTTGTTACTATGAATTGGTACCAAGGTGTTTCTATTCTAATAGGGTGGTATCATGTTTCATCTAAATCTTATTGAATAAGTTTGTTTTCAATCAACACCAACTTCGCTATGCATCTCCAAACCTCAATAGTGATACAATCTAGGGTAATTAGCCGTTTTAAGGTTTCAATTTCCTTACTGCTTCTCAACCTCCATTTTTTCCCTTTGCAAGTAGTCTCTGTTGACTTTCCACTCCTTAATGGAGAAATATATTGTAACCATTTAAATCTCACCAAACAAACTAATGAATTTCCTCCAGCTATCCAAGTACGTGCATATTTCACCATATAATGATCCTTGCTCAACATCTGTCTTCTTTTTGCTATCTTGCAAATTTATATTTCACTATTCCTCAACTTACTTTATTTTATATCGATCTTGAAACATTCCTTTGACTTTTCTTGTTGGATACCTTGTTTGTGTACCTTCACATTTGCGTCCTTATAGTTTGCAATATCCTCTTCATTCATACATTTTCTCAATGCCAAGTCACTTTCTCTTTTCTTGTAAACCATTCCTTATACGATTCATTCCACCATTTTGTGGATTCCCTGTGGTCCTGTGGAGCCAATGATCTCTCATCTGCGTCCCTGAAATACTCCTTGACTACTTTGGAACTACAATTCTTCATGTTTATCCAAGTAAAATTGAGGCTTATGGATGTCAACTAGTTTAGTTGATTAAAGTCTTGGAATATGAGTGCCCAAAACATGAGATCAAAAATCATCTACATCATTTGCCCTTGTGGCTCTCTCTACAACAAAAAATAGAATTGAGGCTTGCCTTCGAGGTCCAGTTGTCTTCTTTAAATATTCTGCCGGTAAAAAAGAAATTTCAACCTCACATATTCTTAACCTCCACAACCGTACTCTTGTCATCTTGAAGCCATTATATTTCATCATTCTCCACAATTGTACATTTATAAACGTATTTTTATCATCTCAAACTCAATATATTTCATCATCCGAAAGGACGATTTAAGTTGTCGTATAATTTATTTTCATTAAAACGGAGTATACCAAATTTCCTTCAGAAAATCTTTCGATCATTCATTGGATGTCCAACCTTCTCAAAAATAATCAACAATCTAAACTTCTCCAACATTAGTCATAAAATTAATCCCAAAAACTTTGTAAAAGTCTACAGATTCCTTTCCTCCCTCTTGCGTGTGTACTCCATATAATAAGTAATGGCGTTCGCATCAGTAGCAGCAGTGGCACCATTAGTTGCAGGAAACAGCATGAAAATGGCGGCCACAACAACACAAGCATATCTTGAAAGCAAGCCAGTTCAAGAGTCAAAGGCCTTACTCACTGAACTCTGCCGCCAATTCTATCATCTTGGTTGGGTTGGTGGTACAGGTGGCAGCATCACTATCAAAGTTCACGATGATTGCATCCCTAAAACCCAGCAACTCATCATTATGTCCCCTTCTGGTACTCTTTCTTTATTTACAACAATAAGAAAGAATTACTATGTCGTAAAATGATTCGGGGTCGGCTAACATGAATCGTCATAAGAAATCGTTTTCGTGGCAAATGAAAGAATATTAATGCAGGGAATCTTTGTTTTGTATGTCTGATTGATTAATTTGTGTGGTTTTGTGATGTGGGTACTTTTTTTTTTTTTTTTTCTGTTGAATTTTAATGGTTTATGTATTTGCAAGTTTTTTGATTGATCATATTGTGTGACTTTGTGGGGGTGGGTATGGTTACTCTTTGCTTTCATCTGGGTGTTTTTTTTTTGTTATGCAAGTGTTTGATTGTAATCTGAATTGGTAAAGCTTCTAGCTTGAATTTTGGTTTCTGGGTGTTGTTTGTGTTTCAATGAATGGTGAGTGGTGCTTGTTCTGCCAATTTTTGCCGCTTTTGGTTTCTGGGATGGGTTCTACAGACTTCTGATATTGACTGGCCTTTTATGTTTTCTATTGTTAATGATCTTGCTGAGCTTTTGTATTGTTTCTGATCCATTGAGCTTTTGTTGTGAGTAGGAGTTCAGAAGGAAAGAATGCTTTCAGAAGATATGTATGTGCTTTCTTCAGACGGGTCCGTAGTATATTCGCCAAGTCCTAAACCATACCCCCACAAGCCACCGAAATGTTCTGATTGTGGTCCTCTCTTCATGAAGGTTATCTCTTCACTGTCATTAATTTCACAATAATTTGAATTCTACTATGGAGTTTCACTGCTTGTCTAAGGTTGGGTGAAGTTGAATCGGATTGCTTTTTGTATGTCATTATCTAGCTGTTGATTAATGTACATTGCATGAAACACACACTAGATTTGCTGCTTAATAATGAGTCACACTCTTTTGAAATTTGAAATTTTATATTCTTTTACCCATGAGGATGGTGGGAATGTCTTTTTGTTCATTGTAACATTTGGTTTTGATAAATGATCAGGCTGATTCAACAGTTCTTATCTGTATCTAATCATTTAAATTTGCTCACTTTGGAGTGGTCTGACGGGGTTTAGTCTACCCAATGTGGATGTCTAAAAGAATTGCTAGTCAAAGTTGCTGACGATACTATTGGCCATGAGTGCTCACAGACTGTCTCGTGCTTCTGATGTAGTATTGTGTGTGGAAAATGCTGCTTGGGATCCAAGGCTATCAACTATGAGCTTATGATATCGAGTCCCTATCTTTTGCAGGCATACCAGATGCGTAATGCGGGAGCTGTCATACACAGCCATGGAATGGAAAGTTGTCTAGTAACGATGATGAATCCAACATTAAAGGAGTTTCGAGTAAGTTGTTCGCGTGTTTAGGTATAGGAACTACTGCTGCTATACTTATATGTTTGTTCTTTGTTGAATCTTGTTTCATTCTCAATTTTCTCTCCAGTATTGCTTGTGATGTGTTTTCAATCTCCTTTGTTGAAAATTTAAGGCGTAATGATATTCTTCACTTGTGTAGTTTATAGGTCATGCAACTGTGCTTTTGGTAAATGCTCTTCTGATTTTGGAAGAACATGAACAATGACTTAGACTGTGTACTTTTGTACTTTTGTGACAATATTTGTAAGGCCTGTAGGGGAACAGAAGGGAGTGATACAGTTTCTGGACACATCTGAGGTGAGCAGCATACTGTCTATTCTTCTTCTAAGTCTGTAAGCTCTGATTAGCTATTGTTTTAAGTTTCGAAGGGAATTTGATCTTCAGACATGCAAAGATAGCAAAGTGTGAATCACTACTAGTTTAAGGACCTTTTTCCCTTTTTCCTTTTCTTTCTCTCTCTCTCTCTTTTATTACTTTTTGACTTTGGCAATATTGATTGACTGTAATGCATCAGTCACCAAATATGACATCAAAACGCATAAAAAATAGAGTTACATGTGAATATAAGAAAGGATAACTAGAATTCTGTCACATGTTCTTCTAATCGTGTGAAAGATTACTAATTAAATTGGTTTGAGTTGCGTTAAGAACTAGCTTTTAGCATAGGACAAATTTTAGCAAGGAAATATGAAAATTAAGTGAAGAAGATGAAGTTTGATCGATGAATAACTGGAAAACAACAATAATTTATAAAATATTCAAGCTTTCGAGAGGCTTGATTCTCTCCCAATGAACTCTTAAAAGCTCAACAAAAACACTCAGCAATTATCAACATGCTTTCCTCTTTCTAACTATATATATATATAGACACACACACACACATACTGATTTTCCCCTAATAGACTCCCTAGCTTATCCCCCAAGCTCACATAATTAACTTATAAAGATAATGTCCAAAGCACCCCTCCCACTAATAACAGTTCATTGCAAGTTGTTTAGTAAATTCTTCTCCTCACCTCAGCTAGTAGAATATACCAGTTCATGTGGTCGTTTCTCTATGTTTGTGGTTCAGGAACCAGTTACTTTTTGCTTAGATCAAACATTATAGTTTGCTCATCTCCTATATATAGATTATAAAAACATTTTATACTTTCTTTGATCACGCTGTAATATGTTAAAAAAACTTAGGGGCAAGAAATGCGGTTGTAGTTTGTTTCCTTGTGGCATACCGCATACCTGAAATATTTTGTGAAACCTGGTCCAGACCACTTGAATATTCAAATGATGATTAATATTGTATTGAAGTGATCTTTCAAGAAAATTTTTCTGTAAATCATCTTGGTTCAATCGAATTAATGATAGTTCTCTCAAGCTGTTTAGAGGGATGATATGCAACCCCTGTTCTAGGCAAGTTTTTCATACTTTATCCATTGTCTTTCTTTAAGCATTAGACATTAGTACTTGCCTCTGAGTGTTCGCCTGGTTGTTGAGCTATCCTTGTGTTTAATGTTCAAAACTCCAAAAGTTTGATTTATATTTATACATATATTATGTATTTAAATTTCTTCTATAATTCTTTCTTGGATATTCATAGATCACTCACATGGAAATGATCAAAGGTATTCAAGGGCATGGCTATTATGATGAGCTTGTGGTTCCAATCATAGAGAATTCAGCTCATGAGCGAGATCTTACAGACTCTCTAGCTGCAGCTGTAAGTCCTATATCATATGCTTCTTTTATTCCAAATCTATGTTAGCTTGGGTCATAAATTCACAATATTATTGCGAGCCACAAATTTCATAGCTAAACAATTGAAGGGGGAGGGAGCTATTAACGATATTCTTTATACTTATATCTAAATTACAGCTTTTAGGTAGTGATGAAGGAGTAAATCTGATGTCATGTTTCCAATGGCAAAATTGCATGTTCACTTATGCAGTTATGCTATGAGGTCTATCTATTTGTTTTGGAGCTTTTGCTTTACCTTTTGTAATGATCTATACTCTCTCTCTTAATTTAAAGAGTATGAAACTGAACAGTTGTAAAGTTCATAGTAAGACCAAACATTGAGGGAGTAATAGAAAAAATACTTTATACTTATTGTAACTGTGTCAATAAACTCTGGTTCCAAGTATGGCTTCTAATTAATGACTAATGAGGCTTCATTGAATATCTGTCAGATTGAAGCATATCCCAAAACTACTGCTGTACTTGTTCGGAACCACGGCATTTATGTGTGGGGAGATTCCTGGATCAGTGCCAAGACCCAGGTTTGTTTTGTAGCAGACTTATTTATGATCATTGGGTTCTATAACTGCTGTATACTAAGTGCTCACTTTTCTTACTATGATAATGGTTTTGCTGACCGTTTAAGCCTGTAGCATGTTAGACGATAGTGAAAACTTGATTTGCAGCGGACTTCTTTAAATTGTCCTTAACATTTGTCTTGAATATCTATGGCTATTTGGTTATGAGGTGCAACTTTAGCATCGATTTTCATGTGAAGCTAAATGATTCAGGATTTTGCTCTGTTGTGATAAAATCTTTCTCTGTTATCTTCATTTTTGTCCATACATATCAAGGTTTGAAGACTGAAAGTAGTTTATTTTCTTACTAGATTAAAGTCCGTGCGATGGATGGGCTAAAAAAATTGAAAATAAAAGTTTGATTGTTCACCTACTAAATATAATGTAACTTTCTAATTATGTTAGGCTGCTAAGTTTTTGAATTATATTTAATTGTTAACTAGGAAAAAGTAATTAAGTTTAGCTAATCCCCCAGCCTTGTTATAAGCTTCCCATTTTCCTTTTGCATAGTTTCTGAGGCACTGCACATCTTTGATCGCTCATATTGTTTGTTATGTAGTAACAAAAATTGTAAAAAGTTGATACTTAAATGTACATGTAGAGGTGAATTTAATAAGATCCTACATCACTATGTTTTTTAATCATATATTGGTGTGAAATGATGACTTAAATGAAATAAAATAGGAATCCTATTAAGGGACATAGTTTGTATGAACTTAGATTGCTTGTCATATGTGTCGCTGTCCATGCTCCCAACAACTGGTTCCGTATAAGATTATTTGCGTGACATTTAGATTCTCCTATTAACGTATTATTTTTGTATATAGATTGCATAAGTATGTGACATAAATCTTAATTCATCTTATATATTGAGTTGTTTCTAATGGTATGAAAATTATATTAGTTCGAATACGATTTATGTAATTATGAATAGACTAATGATCATATACAATCATTATATCTTAATCGTGACATATCTTATCGAGTCCTTGTCTGTTTCTCACTTCCGTTTAAATTGTGAATTTTCTAGGCTGAATGCTACCACTATCTATTTGATGCTGCCATCAAACTTCATCAAATGGGTGTTGATTGGTCAACTCCTACCCATGGTCCTCTAAGGAGCATTCAAGGAGTTCCTAGAAGTGGTGAAAACAGAGCTATATCTGTGAAGGCTGGAACTTCTGGTTCGAACCCTGGGGAGCCAGTGCGAGTAAGTTACTTAATCTTTCCATTCCTGAAAAATTGGTACAGTGGCCCATAGAAATGTTCCTTTTGGATCTGATTACATTAGATTCTCTTGAGTTTGTGCCCTTGCTTCCTGTTTGCTATCAAAGGCCTTCAAGATAACTAGATTCTCCTGAACCCCTATATACCACGTATTGGATTCCCTCTGTATTCAAGGCTTGTAATGAATGCAAAATTTCATCATGATCAGGCACTAGTATTGTTTATTTTCATGATAGGGCACTTTATGGGTGAGAGAAAGGTTTTGGTTTGATATCTTCATGTTAGTGGAGTGGTTTGCCTGGTTATAAAATTTAACCTGAGGGGAAAATTTACTCGTTTGGTGAAATTTGTTCAGATCAGATGGATGGCCAAATAATTGATATCCTTTTTCTATGAGAAATGTTGATTTAATTGGGTGCATGTAAAGGGATGTGGTAGCCATCTCACTGTTTGACGTTTGTGTAGAGATGGGGTACAGGGAGTGTTTAGAGTGTGGTTCCTCCTTACCGGTACTAGCTTAAATTTTTTATACCCACCACCAGCCCGTTGCCTACTATGGATGTTACTCGCGCTGGCAGGTATAGAAACTGGAACCTTATATGCACCGTTACTCATTTGGTTATTCACTACTCGATTAAAATCTGGTGACCGTCGTTTCAAATTTCTGTCAGGGACTTAAAGTACCCACTCCTCTCCAGAAAAGAAACTTTATGATTGAAAAGACACTACCACATCCATTAACCTTTGGAAAAAATAGCTTGCTTATGGACCGAGGATATGATAATACTTCATATACATATTTCAAGTAACATAACATTGCCTGCCATTTGTATAATAGACTCATTTAATCATTTTTCTCTATAAAGTATGCTCCTAACCTTCCTTACCTGCTAGGCTGCTATATTTACTTTCGGGACGGGGATTTGACTTGTTGTGGCAGTCTTACCTTTTTTAGTTTCTCTCACCAGATATTATTCTTTATCTAGAGCGGAGAAAAGAACCTAACAATATATTACAAGGTTTTGGTTAATTGCTTAAATGCCTCGCTTAGTAGACAGTAATAAATAGTGGTTACGATAACGCTTTTATATGTAATTTTGTCAAAAGATTTGCATGCCGATGTCCACAGTTTTGGAATTCCATCACAAACATGCCTTTTTCCTCAGACATTTCTATTACCAAGCTATACCCATGGAATTAAAACTCTCCCGTTCCGTTACAGAACGACCGTTCTGTAACGGATTTTGAATTTGCCGTTCCGCGAAATCCCGTTACGGAACGCCATAATAAAAATAACATACTTCTCGCCGCGTTGTCCGTTCCGTAACGCGAACTCGCCGCGTTGAAACGCTTTTATCCCCGTTACATCCGTTCTTTTCAAACATTGGCCAAAAAATTTTATGATTTAATTATATAGCTAATGTAACATGATATTATGATAGATTTGATTATATTATGTTGTAATAATGCTTCATAAACTAAAACAAAGCAAGTAAGGTTAGAACATATTAATGTGAATTTTTTTTTAAAATTCACGCCGCGTCGGCCGCGAAACGTTCTATTTCCCGTTACAAGCCGTTCCCGCGACAATGCGACCGTTCCCGCGAACGCGACCGCGACCGCTTTTTTTTTCCCTGGCTATACCACCTCTAGAATGAATTAGTATTCTAGTATGTCAAAAGATTTGATGCCAATGTCCACAGTTTTGGAATTTCATCACAAACATGCCTTTTTCCTCAGAAATTTCTATTACCAAGCTATACCACCTTTAGAATGGGTAATGAATTAGTATTCTAGTAGTACCATGGGTATTTGCACGGGACTCGTCATACAAGATTACATATAGGCTCAGTACTATTACCACCATTTATTATTTCGAAGCAAATGAGCCCTAGCTATCTTCATGTTTTGATAACTATATTGAGGAATCCTGATGTCAAATCATTAGTAATATACCTTCGGCATCAAAGTATATGTAGTCGTTTCTATCTTGGTTTGTGCTATTTTTGTGTTCACTCTGGTCAATAAATGCATATTTATGACATTAAGATTTCTTATATTCTTACTATATTGATATGCTATTGGTCTATATTTTACACATTGATTACTTCTTTATATCTGTGAAAAGTCACCTTGGAGGTATGGACACACATTTTGGGACGAGGGGTCATTATCATTTTCATTGACAAAACTTTATGATATATAAGTCTCGTCCTATAAATAGAAATCCTTGCCTAGAGGAGCATCCACTTTGTGTTGGAAGTTTATCCTCCACATGTACAATTGAGGTGCAGAAAGGGGCGATTGCTTGAATTGGCAGGTATTTAATAAAAATGACCTTGTGTTGATTTTTTTTTTCATTGTGCAGCGCTGCATTGTTCTTGATATTGAAGGGACCACGACTCCAATATCTTTTGTTACTGACATACTTTTTCCATATGCTCGTGATAATGTTGGAAGGCATTTGAGCTCTACATATGACTCTCCAGAAACTCAAGATGACATTAAGCTACTGCGTGCTCAAGTATGACTATGCTTTCCTTTCTGAATCTATGTTGATACCATTGCACTAGTTTGAACTTGCTGTTACAGCTTTTTTGACCTTTTGGTTCTTGGTAGTAAGGATTCATGTCTTGGCTTAGGTTCAGCCACTCAGCCATGTGTTTCTCTGCAGGAATTAACTTGCCAAAGTGCTTTTTCAGCTTTAAATCTGTGAGACTACTATTCCATATATGCCCAGAGCACCTGCTATACTGATATCTTGAGAGGAAATCATGATATAGTTATGGTTGCAAAGTAGTTGCTAGTTTGCTACTGAAACTGGGTTTTGTTGTGAATTTATAAGTGGTATTTGTCACTAGCATACTTAATTATGGTTGTATGGTTTCTTAGCACAGGGAGGTCTGGGGTGAGTATCAACTATGGTTTTATGGATTGTGCTGTAAAAATTATTTACTTAGTGTAGCTCAGATGTCACGTATTAGCTGATTTGCATAATCTGATAGTATGTTGTCTGATTTGGCTGCCTGACACCCTGAGATGTTTCAACGCAAGTGTTTGGTAAATTTAGATGCTTATATACAGCATTAGCATTTTGAATGATGAATTTGAGACGTTAAGAGTCTAATTATTTATGACCTACTTCTTTTCCTCTCTTATTAGATACCCCCTCCGTTCTTGGAATAACTACTCAGTTACACACTTAAAGGCAAATTGGAGAGACAGTGTAAAAAATTGGGTCCACTTGGTTTCTTACTTTATTAAGGAGGAGAGAGAGTGTGGGTTTATTATATTTCGGAGATAGAGAGCATGGAAGAGAGGGATTTGTGGGCCAAGGATGATTAAGGATTATATATCTTTTGCTATAATAGGATTAAAGCATAGTGAATAGTTCTTCGTAGAACATACCAAAACGGAAAGTGAGTGGTTCTTCAAAGAACAAAGTGAATAGTATTTTGGACCAGTTAAGCTTTTGCATTGCAAGCATTCTCCAAAGGAAGTGATGAAAGAAATTCAACAATTCATAGGGTACTTCAAAGCAGTTAGACTGTAAAAACAGCAAAGCAGCCTTATGACAAAAGCACATAAAATCACCGGCTTCAGCATTACTAACATATTCACTACTCCTGTCTCCGGCACCATACTAGCATACAAATCTCAGAGAATAGCAACAATAATGTCAACAGCAAAGATATGATAACATGGTTGTGTAGTGTTGCTCATCATCTCGTGAAATAATATTTTTTCTCAAATAACCTAACCTGTTTGAAACTTTTCGAAGCATCCTTTTATGAATTGGCTTTATTGAGTCAACTCATTTAATTGAAATAGTTAATGACCAAGCACCGTCATTAACTGTCTTACTAGCTCAAAACCTTGAATACCCTCAAAGCAACTAGAAGTATTCTAAGAAGTGTACAGAACAGGTTTACTGTTATTGAAGAAGTCAGAAATAAGGTGTTTACTGTCTCAAGGTGTGATGTCTCTTTTAATGGAGTATGGACAGTAAATTTTATTTTGTGGTTGAACTGTGGAAGAAATCTCACCAAGACAAGGGCTTTTCTTTTGTTCTATTTGTGGTTTTCTGAGGCAGAGTGGAAGTTCTTATGCAATCACCTATATGCATCTAGGAAGGTTTTGTAGAGGCACTTCAGTTTACAAAGTTGCAAGACTTAAAGGGTTTTGGTGACCTTCAATGTATATGTATCTTACTAGAAGCGGAGATCTCTTTTTCTACTTCCAGAATCTGTTTCTGATTTGGAAATGCTAATTTGATGAATATACAACTTTAAATGATCAATCTACACTACCTCAAATGCCTCTTAAGAGGTTTTTGCCAAGGTGGGGCAAGGGGGAGGGATCAGATGTATGCGAGTTTTATCTTACAACAATAGGGAAGCTATTTCTAATGCTTTAGTCTGATATACATAAATCAAAACCAACTTGACAATAAATTAGAAGCTGAAAACTTGACCATTCAATTTAGTAGAAAATCTGAGCTATTTCAATCTAGTCCAATCTAATCCAAAAGTCAAGAATTGTAATTCTTTTTCAGAATAGGTCATAACATGGCAAGATAGATTAGGCAATAAATGAACTAGCACCAATTATATAATACTAGATAAAAGTAGAAAAGCTTACCACTAAACGAGAGAAATTAAGTATTAATTGTGAGAATCTTGTTTGCTTTATTCACCCTCTTTTGCCTTCTATTATTGTTTCTTTCTCTGAAAGTAATTTCTGTGTGTGTTGACCTTGTTGGGCATGTAGCACTGCTGGACACTTGTAAATTTACTATTTCTTTCCCAGAACATGCCCTTAAGTGTGTCTTGACTCTTGACACATTTCTGAGGAGTGTCATTGTTGGTGTTTGAGATTGTCCTCTAACAGCTGGGTTCTATCATTCAATTGTCCGTGCTTCATTAATTAGGGTCTGATATGAGATATGTCGTCATCTTTGCTCACTTTTATGTGAACATCTGGACTCTGCTGCTTTATTTTATAGGTCAGATAGCTGTTTGCTGGTTCACAACTGTTTTTTTCCTTTCTGGATACGTTCTTTTTGCAGGTTCAAGAAGATCTTGAAGCAGGCATTGTTGGCGCTATCCCGATTCCTTCCAGTGATGAGGGTAAAGAGGAGGTTATTGCAGCTTTGGTTGCTAATGTGGAGGCTATGATTAAAGCTGACAGAAAAATTACTGCATTAAAACAGCTGCAGGTGAGGGGAAGATGCATGAATAACCTAGTTTGTCTATAATGATATCTGAATTCTGATAACAAACTTTCACACAGGGTCATATATGGAGAACTGGATTCCAGAATAATGAGCTGGAGGGTGTAGTCTTTGAGGATGTACCAGAAGCTCTCGAGAGGTGGCACACTTCAGGCAAAAAAGTTAGTTCTTACTACTCATAGTCTTCAACTTCATGCTAAATGCATCCAGTCGTCGAAAGCCAATTTATTGTACAATTATACAATTTTAATACCGCAAGTGAAGGGTGTCGTAGCACATAAGGGTCGAACTCAGGGAGGTGCGAGATTGAACACTAGTTGATTTTAGATTATGAAATAGCTACACAATTCAAATATCAAGAAAAGTCTATTAACTAATAACTAAACTAATGACAAGATATAACAAACTTTGATAAATACGATAATTAAAACACTAAGATTAAGCATCACCGCTAATATGAATTTATCAAAACATAACTCACATCCCAGTTATTCAATTATAGCTTAGACGAAATTGACATTCCTTTATGACTCAGCACCAAAGAACAACTGGGAGCCAAAAATAAATCCTTAGTCATTCCTCAATAGCTAGAGCTTACTTTCGTGATAGCAAAAGGCCTAACTAACATGTATGTCTCCTATTTTCATGGCTTATACACATAATTAGAAGCATTAAGAACCAATGTCAAAACAATTTCCAGTCCTAATTCTCACCTATTTTCATGGGAGAATTCAATCAATGACAAGACTATCCAAATTAAGATCCCACTTTCGTTGATGAACTCAATTAATAAAATAACAATCTAGCAACAGATAAATAACTCCTAATTCAACTCCAACTTTCATTGATAATATAAAATTAGGGCTAAATCATGATGCAAAATTGATCACAAAAACAATCTTATTGAACACTAAGCATATAATTCAACAACATGGGAATTAGAGCAAATTCATATGATCAATCCATACTAGCGCTCGACTCAATCTTAGATAAACAAACTACTCACTACTCATAACAATAAAAACAACAAACTTAATTGAAAACATAATTAAAATAAACAAAGAGAAATAAAGAATAAAACTTGATTAATAATGCTCGAATAGAAGATGAATCTGAATTCTTGATCAAAGATACAATCTTGAATCTCTAAATTGTAATCAGAAAATAAATTAGGGCTAATATGGAAAACTAGAGAGAAAACCTAGAGAATAAAAAGAACGTGTACTTTAAATATTGAATAAGATATCCTAACCTAATTAGAAATCTCTAATATAAAATTGTATCTCCTTATAATAGTAGGAAACTCAGTTACAAGATAAGGAAAGTTAATTCAATCATTAAATGGGCAGAATTAACAAATCTACGTGCGCGTAAAAAGCCTCAGAAAAACAGGGTGAACTTGCAAAACACATATTTCCCACAAACTTTCTGATGCCGTTCTCTCGCAATAATACAAACTTTTGATTATTATGTAATAATACAAACTTTACATCAAAATTCCTCTAGTAGGTCAAGTTGACCGTTAACCTGTAAAACAGGTAAAAATTTCGTCTCCTCTTCCCAAAACAGCGTCGTTTCACTTAGGTTTGCCGCAATTCCCACATTGTCGGAACACTTTTTCAGCGATCATGTCTCCGCCTTCAATGGCGGTCGTCTACGACCAACATGGCACACCTGATAAACTCACCAGGTCCCACCAAAAACCCAATTTTCTCTCTCCTCACTATTACATTTCAATTCCTAAATTCATGCGTATCTTCATTTTTTTTGGGTTTTTGAAATTGCAGAATAGTAGAAATTCCACCCGTTAAAATCAAATCAAATAATGTGTGTGTTAAAATGCTTGCTGCTCCAATTAACCCTTTTGATATTAATCGAATTGAAGGTCTGTTTCTTTTATGCATTTCTTGCGGTTTAAAACAGCGGTGGTGGCGTTGTCGACGAGGGAGATTTCGTCGAGGTGAAAGGCATTGATTAGAGGGAGGAGATGGCGGTGTGAGGAAACAGATATGATCGGATTGGCGGCGATTTCGGAGGAGTTGATGGAGGCGTTGAGTGGCAAGGATCGTGGGAGAATTCGGCGGCGATTTCGGAGGGGGGAATTTGGAAGGGGTTTCTTGATGGTGGTCGAATGGGAGGTGGTTGAGTTTGGGTTTTTTGGAGGAGTTGTCGCCATTAGAGGAGGAGGTGAAAGAGTGGGAAGCCATGGGAGGAAGAAAGAGAGAGAAAATGGGAGGAGATCAGAGATGATGGGCTGCCGCTGGGCAGGCCAGGGGTGGGGTGAGTGGGGTGGGGGAGGGAGAAAGAGAGTGAAGGGGAGCAGCCGAGCAGAAGAAGAAACAAAAAAAAGGAAAATTGTGTTTTTTTTTTGTTTTTTTCGAAATTTAAATAAAATTTAAAAATCAGCCAATCAAATAAAGACACGTGTCCTAGTGAGTGCTACGTCAGCTTATTTACCTCCTACAACAAGTTAACAACCGGTATTGCCCTACTTGAGGAATTTTGATGTAAAGTTTGTATTATTACATAATAATCAAAAGTTTGTATTATTGCGAGAGAACAACCAAAAGTTTGTATTATAAATCGCCTTGGCCGTGTAACCTATCATTGGAAATCTCTTCAAGTCTAGTTTCCATTACTGCTGGAATCATCCAATTATCATTATCGAGTCAGAAGTTATGGATAAAAGAGTAAACATGACTCAATTTCCACAATTCTTTTATCAAATTCCAACTTTGTTTTGGCTCCAATTATCATTATCCTAAGTCTTAATTTTTTGTAACCTATGGGTAAAGGTAGGTATGGTCTACATCCAAAAACTAGGGCATGGGTAAGGGTCTAGCCTTACCCTACCTAGACCCTGCCCATTGCCATCTCTAACTATAATGCACCTAAATGCTCTTAAAATGCAATTTAAATGCACCTAAAACCTATATAAAAATACGATATATCAAACTCTCCCAAGCTAAACCATTGCTTGTCCTTAAGCAATTAGACATAGAAATTGGAAAATAAAGACGACCTACAATATGGGACTACCATAGGACTAAAGCTAAACCAATGATACAAGGAACGAGAGTCGATGCGAAACGTGGTACGGAAACGGATACGGGAAACGCTACCTTGGGTGAATCGGGTTCGATGGGTACAAAAATATTAAAATACTTTTTATGCTGTATTATTTTTTTAATGATTGTGGACCAATGTCCAATAAAACTTTTTATCTGATTTAAAATTTTATAAGTATCTAGTTGAAAAGAAGTGTTAATAAGTGGATAGAAATAGAATACACTGAAAAAAAAAGTAAGAAAAATTAAATTTTTTGAAAAACCTCAATACTCCACGTGACTTTTGAGTTTTGAGTTATGATGAAATTTTCCAGCAATTAAGAGAAAGAAAAAGGTACAGCTGAACTACATTTTAAGAAAAAAAAGAAAGAAAGTTGTATACAGCTGTATACACCTCTTTCTTTCTCTTAATACTCCACGTGACTACTTCTCATAAAAAAGTAACTGCTTCTCTCTCTTCAGTCTTCGTCTTCCATATTATCTCTCTGCTACTTCTCTCTTCTATGTGCAAAAGCCCTAACTTACCTCTCCGGCAGATTTCATCGGCGTGGGCCTCAAAAATCGAAACGCGGTCATCACCGATCTGATGCGCGACTCTGAGCGATCTGGGTCGCGTTTGTTCCGCGATCGGGAACGAACAACCCAGATCGGAAAACGTGGCTCCGTCCCGCGTTCCTTGTATCACTGGGCTAAACACACAACTCAGAACACGATAGATATAATTATTACACGAGCCAAGCATCGAAACAATCTCGAACAAAGCCGCATAGCACGTCGTGTACTCTCAAATCATACCACAAACCATCTCCCTCAAGGTGGGCTTAATCAAACTTGAGAGACCTCACTATAGTCATGTGCACTCATGCTCTCATGTGTTTATGGCAAAAGCAATGACACTCAACCTACACCATGTCGACTCAAATGAAACGTATACTCTTTAACTTTGATTATCGACTCACTTTTTACTCGAAATAATAACACAAAAAGATCATGAGGACTTTCAAGGGTTGTAATGGGGCTGGGCTGATGTTAAATGTATGGATAATACTTTGGGAATTGTGGTGGAAAAACCAAGAAGGGGGAGCATCATACTATTGAAAACATGACCAAGAAAGGTCACAACAACTCCACGCAACAACCAACAATCTCCAAATATATAACTAATAACGCTTTTGCTCAAGTAATTCAAAATAAACCCCTTTTTCTTTCACTTGATTCACAACTTTTTATTTTCACTTTTTTTTCTTTTTTCAATCTTTTATTTTTTTTCAATCTTTTATTTTTTTTCAATTCAAGCTCGCAGAACATAATTTTCCTCCAACTAAACCATATTTCGAGCACTTTCAGTCAATACAAACCAAATCAAAGGTAATACTCGCTCCCCCAAGCTAAGCTTGGGACAAGAATCAAATGAGGTTAAGGGTTTGTAATGTAGGTATTAATTCAACAAAGTCAGGAAATACTCGGTGGGGATAGAGAAAGGATAATATGAAAACAAGAATAACTCTGATGCTGTGATCATGAAATATAACGCCTCGATCATATCCAAAAGCGTATAAAACCAAGTGTCCTAGAGTACTAAGTTAAAGTTCAGACCCAAGCAACAAATGAGGAACTAATCACACATGAACATATACATTAGTTTATAGGCACAAAAGCTCACTTGGGTTAAGATGTCTAAACAGTAAGGTTAAATAAAGCTAGATAGAGATGAACCAATCTTACCACAAGCAATCAATCGCGATACAATCATGCTATAAATCATGAACGAGATGAATTACGCTTAAGACTGTAGTAAAAATATCAACAAGGCTCTCAAATAATGCTAGCAATAGTCCCACAGAAGCAACTAACATGACATAAGGTAAAATATACTAATGCAACTAAAAAACCAATACAATTTTTTTGGTTACACGTAAAGTCCCACTCCTAATGAGCGGTACAAGCCGTGCAACAACCTAAGAAAGCAATAAAATCTACACTAGAAAGCAATAAATGATAGAATATCCCTCCTCCAAGCTAGAATTTGCAGTATCCACAATGCAAAGAAAAGAATAAGAGAAAGAAAATGGGGGAAGAGATTTCACAAAGCCTCATTGTGGAGGGTTGAAAGATGGTGCGAAGACCCATGTAGTCGCCACCAAGAGTGAAACTCCTCGAAGATAGTGGATATGGATGTCAGTTGTACTTTAATTTGATGTTGCTCGTGCTGTAAATGGTCGACTGAGTGTCTGAGTCTTGTAGTTTGTCAATGGCCCTCTCAAGGGTATAAGAAGAGGTGTTAGGAGCTTCCGGAGGACTTGGAAGTGGTGCCGACTCTCGAATGCGAGGTAGACCTTTACCAAAAGACCAATTGTTGGGGTTACGCAAAGTCATAGCCTTAGAAGAAGGCAACTCATCCTCACCATCATCAGGAATGCAACACAAAGTGGTTCCTTCTTGCTCCTTAACCCAACCCATGGAGATACAAATGGAAAAGTTTAGAACATCGGTCCTCGTGATAACTCCTTCCTCTAAAAGGCGATCGGAAAACCCTAAATGACATAGCCTCCTTGTACAATTGCACCTCCAACATTACTTGTATTAGCTAAAATTTTCATTTGTTTGACGAGAAAAACACCCGTTTCAATAGCCTTAGCATGAAGCATGTGGTCAATAAAATAAAGATCCTCTTTCCGAGTATTACCACCATCATGACGCCTTAGTGCCGTGCACGCAATTAAAAGAAAATGCCTAGAGCACCGTACTAGGGCGTCATGATGGTGGTAATGCTCGGAAAATGGCTTGACATATTGTGATCCCCATGATCTTTACATATTGAGGATGATGTGAATTGGCTTGTGAATAATATTGGGTGGAGTAAAAAGAAAATGCCTAGGGCACTGGGGCGTCATGATGGTGATAATGCTCGGAAAATGCCTTGGATATTGTGATCCCCATGCCTTAGATCTTTACATATTAAGGATGATGTGAATTGGCTTGTGAATAATATTGGGTGGAGTAAAAAGAAAATTCCTAAGGAACTGTACTAGGGCTTCATGATGGTGGTAATGCTCGGAAAGATGATCTTTATTTTCTTGAGCACATGCTACGGCTATTGACACGGGTGCTTTTCTAGTCAAACAAATGAAAACTTTAGCTAAATAGAAGTGTTGTTGGAGGCGCAATTGTACAAGGATGCTATGTCACCCTAATTGCCCTCAGTTTAGGGTTTTCTGCTCGCCTTTTAGAGGAAGAAGTTATCACGAGGACCGATGTTATGAACTTTTCCACTTGTGTTTCCATGGGTTGGGTTAAGTACCAAGAAGGAACCACTTCGTGGTGCATTCGTGATGATGGTGAGGATGAGTTGCCTTCTTCTTAGGCTATGACTTTGCGTGACCCCAACAATTGGTCTTTCGGTAAAGGTCTACCTTGTATTTGGTAGCTGGCACCACTTTCAAGTCCTCCGGAGGCTCCTAACTCCTTTTCTTCTACCCTTGAGAGGGCCATTAGCACACTACAAGACTTAGTCGACCATTTAAAGCACGCGCAACATCAAATTAAAACACAACTGGCCTCCATGTCCACTATCTTGGAGGAGTTTCACTCTTAGTGGCGACTACGTGGGTCTTCGCACCACCTTTCACCCCCTCCATAGTGAGGCTTTCTGAGATCTCTTCCCCCATCTCATTTATTTCATTCTTTTCTTTGCATAGTGGACACTCCAACTTCTAGCTTGGGAGAGGGATATTCTATCATTTATTACTTTCTAGTGTAGATTTTACTGCTTTTGTAGGTTGTTGCATAGGTTGTACCGTTCAATAGGAGTGGGAGTTTACGTGTAACCAAAAAAATTGTAGTGCTTTCTTAGTTGCATTAGCATACTTCATCTCATTTTAGTAGCATCTATGGGACTATTGCTTGCACTATTTGAGAACCATGTTGATGTCTTTACTATAGTCTAAGCGTAATTTATCTCATTCATGATTTTTCATAGCATGATTGTATTGTGATTGATTGCTTGTGGTAAGATTGGTTGATCTCTCTCTGGCTTGATTTAACTTTACTGCTTAGTCATCTTAATCCAAGTGAGCTTTTGTGCCTATAAACTGTCCTATATGTGTTGATTCTGTTATTTCATGTGTGATTAGTTCCTCATTTGTTGCATGGATCTTGAATTTGACTTAGTATTCTTTGACACTTGGTTTTGTAAGCATTTGGATATGATTGAGGCGTTTTATTTCATGATCATAGCTTCAGAGTTATTCTTGTTTTTATATTGTCCTTTTTCTAGTCTCGCTAAGCCTTTTCCTGACTTTGTTGAATTAATACCTACATTACAAACCCTTAGCCTCATTTGATTCTTGTCCCAAGCCTAGCTTGGGGGAGCGAGTATTAATTTTGATTTGGTTTTTATTGAATGAAAGTGCTCGAGATATGGTTTAGTTGATGGAAAAATATGTTCTCTGAGCTTAAAAATTGAAAAAAAAGAAAAAAATGAAGAATGAAAAAAAAAGTTGTGAATCAAGTGAAATAAAAAAGGGTTCATTTTGAATTACTTGAGCAAAAATGTTATTGGTTATATTTGGAGATTGTTGGTTGTTGTGTGGAGTTGTTGTGATCTTTCTTGGTTATGTTTTCAATTTGGTTTTTCCACCATAATTCCTAAAGTATTATCCATACCTTTAACCTTAGCCCCATTACAACCCTTGAAAGTCCTCATGATCTTTTTGTGTCATTATTTCGAGTGTAAAGTGAGTCGATAGTCAAAGTTAAAAAGTATATATTTCATTTGAGTCGACATGGTGTAGGTTGAGTGTCATTGATTTTGCCATAAACACATGAGAGTATGAGTGCACATGACTATAGTGAGATCTCTCAAGTTTGATTTAGCCCAGCTTGAGGGAGATTGTTTGTGGTATGATTGGAGAGTACATAACGTGCTATGCGGCTTTGTTCGAGATTGTTTCGATGCTTGGCTCGTGTAATAATTATATCTCTCAGGTTCTCAGTTGCGTGTTTAGCCCTATGGTAGTCCCACATTATAGGTCGTCTTTCTTTGTCTGTCTAATTGCTTGAGGACAAGCAATGGTTTAGCTTGGGGGAGTTTGATGTATCGTATTTTTATATAGGTTTTAGGTACATTTTGGGAGTATTTAGGTGCATTATAGTTCATAATTGCATATAAATACTTAAGTTGCGAAATATTACTCCTTTCGTGTGTTTTTGGTTGAGAACATAATTGAAGTATTATTGGACAAGTTTGAGTATTTAGGAGCAATTGGAAGTAAGCTTTGTTGATAAGGATCTTTATGGACTTTTTTGAGTGCAAATTGAGCCAAAACAAAGTTGGAATTTGATAAAAGAATTATGGAAATTGAGTCATGTTTACTCTTTTATTCGTAACTTCTAACTCGATGATGATAATTGGATGATTCGCATTGGAAACTAGAATTGAAGAGCTTTTCAATCATAGGTTGCACGGCCTAAGGCGAGTTATATTATGAGAGATATGGGATTTGCAAGTTCAACCTGTTTTTCTGAGGCCTCCTACGCGAGCGCTAATTTGTTAATTCCGCCCACTTAATGGTTTTATTGGCTTTCCTTATCTTGTAACGTAGTTTCCTTCTAGTATTAGAAGATATAATTTTATATTAGAGGATTTCTAATTAGGTTAGGAGATATTATTCATTATTCTAGTTACACGTTATTTTTGTTCTCTAGGTTTCCATATTAGCCCTAGTTTGTTTTCTATAGCAATTTGAAGATTCAAGATTGTGTCTTTGATCAAGATTTCGGATTCATTTTCTATTCAAGCATTACTAATCAAGTTTTATTCTTTCCCTTCTCTTTATTTTATTTTAATTATGTTTTCAATTAAGTTTGTTGATTTTATTGCTATGAGTAGTGCGTAGTTTTTTTATCTAAGATTGAGTTGAGCCCTAGTATGGATCTATCATATAAATTGTCTCTAATTCCCATGTTGTTGAACTATATGCTTAGGGTTTGATAAGAATATTTTTGTTGTTAATTTTGCATCTTGATTTAGCCCTAGTTTTAGATTGTCAATGAAAGTTGGAGTTGAACTTAAGAGTTAATTATTTGTTGCTAAATTGTTATTTTATTAGTTGAGTTCATCAACGGAAGTTGGGTCTTAATTTAGATAGTCTTGTTCATTGATTTGAATTCTCCCATGAAATATGTGAGAATTAGAATTAGAAATTGTTTTGACATTGGTTCTTAATGCTTCTAATTATATGTTTAAGCCATGAAAATAGGAGTCGTACATGTTAGTTAGGCCTTTTGCTATCACGAAAGTGATCTCTAGGTATTGAGGAATGACAAAGGATTTAGTTTCGATTGGCAGCTGTGCTTTATTGTTGAGTCGTAAATGAATGTCAATCTCGCCTAAGCTATAATTGAACAACTGGGATGTGAGTTATATTTTGATCAATTCATATTAGTGGTGATGCTTAATCTTAGTGTTTTAATTATCATATATATCAAAGTTTGTCATATCTTGTTATAAGTTTAGTTAATAGACTTTTCTTGATATTTGAATTGTGTAACTATATCATAATTTAAAATCAACTAGTATTTATTCTTGCACCTCCTTGAGTTCAACCCGTATGTGCTACGACACCGTTCACTTGCAGTATTAAAATAAAACCCTAACAAGTTTTTGGCGCCGTTGTCAGGGAGATTTCTCTAGAAAAGTTTCTCTATGACTGTTCTAGGTCATCTTTTACATTTTCGTGCTTTTAGAAGTAGTGTACTCTTCCAAAGTCAACGAGAACTGATTGCTAGAAATGAAGTATATCATATAACTTTGCATTAGATACATTGGCATGCTCTTGTATGTTGTGAGCAATCAAAATCTCCTTGGAGTCTGTTTTGCTTCTTTTGTCTAACCTTTGGACTGGGGCAGTGATGTAGAGCTGTGTAAGGGGAAGAGGAAGGAGGAAGAGAGTAGAGAAAGGAAGGTGCAGGAAGAAATTTAACTCATTCTTTTGTGACGAATATCATGTGCTGCCAAAATGATGGAGACTTGCAACTTGGGTCGTAGAAGACCCCTAAGAATACAAGGAAACCAAAGTAAAAGGTCTTCAGATACTAAGAAATACGGAAAGATAATATGGAGAAGAACTGACTGAAGTATAGATAAGATTTTTAGCTATTAGGAGAACAGGAGAAAAGATTCTAATATCCTAGATTTAAATTAAAATTAAACCAAATTTACTGTGCATTTTATTCTCCTAAGATGAGTATCCACGTAAACTGCTATGGGGATAGTGCAGAAGACTGCATGTCTGAAGGAAAGGGATAGGATTTTTTTTTAAATAAAAAGCAGTAGACTCAACACTACACCCTATTTTGCCATGAGGAGCATATTTCTGATCTGCAGTTAGAGGCATGTGGGGGAGGGGGGGTGGGGATTCACTTAGAAGAATAGGTAAGCAAGTGAATTTCCACTACTTAAAATTTTCTTTGCTTAATACTATGTCCTTTGTATACCTGTCTATTAAGTATTACTCCATCTAATTCTCAATAAGTGTTTTATAATGTTATGCACATAACTTAAGGTCTTATTAGTCATTGGCTTATTGCATAGATGATAGATATGCAAAATTAAGTAGTTATATATTATTGCGAAATTTGCCAAAACAAACCTTTTATATATCACATTTTGCGAGAAACAACCTTTTTAAAATTTTCTGGCAACTTAAGACCTTAAATGTAAATGTTTTTGTGAGAAACAACCTTGGTCTATTTTCCTGTGTTGACTCGTGTTTTGCTTAATTTCAACCTTTTCCCTCCATTTCCCCCTAATTGTTACCCATCACCACCACCTTCCATCATCTTCAACCCTCGCACCACCAGCGAAACCAGCAGCTAGTCATGCCTCGTCATGCCCCACCGACAAGCACCACCACTCCACCTAGAAAACACCAAAACCCAGATTACTACCGACACTATGACCATCATTCGAACCCTAAAACACGCCATCACCACAAAAACACCGCCACCACTATTTGAACCCCAAAACATACCACCACACCACCATCAAAATTCAAACCACAACCACCATCAAATTTGAACCCACAATTCGAATCGCCAGCACTATCAAATTCGAACCAAAACCGCCCAAAACACACCACCACCACCAAGTGAAATGATCGTGAAGAGGGAGAGAGAGAGAGAGAGAGGATTTGGGTTTCGATGTTGGTGGTAGTTCTATGGTTGAAGGTCGTTGGTTTGGGGTTTGGTGAATAGAGAGAATGAGAGATAGTGGTCGGTGGATTTCGATGTTGGTGCCTTGGTGGTGGTGATGTGGTTGACATTGGTGGGTTTGGGGTTTAGTGAAGAGAGAAAGAGATTGTGTGTGAGGTGGGTGGGGGATGGGGTGGTTGAGGTGGGTGGGGCTGGGGCGAGGGTGGTTCAGGTGCGTAGGGGTGGGGGAGGAGGGAAAAAACTGAAATTAAGCAAAACACGAGTCACGTGCTTCACTTAAGTGGGTCAACGCCGGAATCCAACTGGTCAACGTTGGAAAATAGAGCAAGGTTGTTTCTCACAAAAAAATTTACATTTAAGGTCTTAAGTTGCCAGAAAATTTTTAAAAGGTTGTTTCTCGCAAAATGTGATATAAAAGGTCTTTTTGGTAAATTTTGCTATATTATTTGTATTTCGATTTAACTTGTATTGTGTTATCCTCCCTCCTTGTGCTCTAGGTTTATATCTATTCCAGTGGCAGCAGGCTTGCACAAAGGCTTATTTTTGGAAACTCCAAATATGGGGATCTTAGGAAATATTTATGTGGATTTTTTGATACCACTGTTGGGTAAGTGCTTAAGTTATGCAACATTTATAATGCATTAGGTTAAGCTTACAACTGATGTTTATGTTTTTCAGTAAATTGTATGGCTAATGGTTCTTTTTGATAATTGGGCCACTTACAATATGGCAACATAAGTTCTGTAACCTTTTAATGGATCAGTTTGCCTACAATGTTACACAACATGATGATAGAATAAATCAGATAAACAACCAAGGCTTCGGGCACTAAGTAGAAAGTGCTTGAAGTTATATTGTCTATAAAGGACCATTCTACATCACAGCTTATTTCTACTTTATTATTAGTAAATATTTCCGTATCTACTTTGGGTTAACTTCAAAACATTTACCTTTTATAAAATATGACCATGTACTATTAGTAAAATTTTCAATATAATCCTTGAGATCTTCAGCCTATTGGTACCTATGCCAGTGTTCTCTTACCAACATTTTAGTTGGAGACCTTTGTGTGAGCAATGACATTCTTTTCCAGTAGGAGTGAGTATTCCAAACTGTCCTTACGGGAATTGAGACCATTTGTGTGAAATGCACATGTGACTATGTGAGTTGTCCCAGATTTGAGAAGAACTTATAAGCTTAAGAAAGCAATTGGTTTTGGGATGGACTCTTGAGCTTTTAAGTGCTCCAACTCTCCTGCATGGTGCGGCACAGGCCCATTTTGCAAATCTAAATTAGCAATTGCCCCGGTTGGGTCATTGAATATTCCAGTCCTCAGCTGTTGTGTATGAGATCCACTGTGCTGAAAATAAGGGCAACTCACATATGTGGATCTCATCATATGCTTACACATACTTCTATTTGAGGAAATTCCTGTAGAAAGACTATTAGACAAGCATCATTATATATATATGGGTTTGTGTGCTGCGTTTTTAGGGAGCAGCATACTAGAAAGATAGGGCTAGCGAGATGTGCATGTTGAGATGGATGTGTTGGTACACCTTGAGAGACTGATTTCGTAATGAAGAAATTTGGAAAAGGGGTTGGAGTTGCAAATATTGAGGATAAGATAAGAGAGAATCGATTATAGTGGCTTGTGAGACAACTGGATGATGCATTGGTTAGGGTAGTGGAAACTTAGGATATTGGAGATTTTAGAAAAAGTCAGGAGTGGTCAAAGATGACTTGGATAGAGGGTGTTAGAGATGATATGAATAAATAAGGTTTGCAAGAACATATAGCGCTTGACAGTAGAAAATGGAGACAGAGGATCTATTAAATAATCACCAGAAATGAAAAACTAGACACCCCAGGCTATTGGTATTAAAGCTTCAGCATTGTTGTTATTTGTTTGAGGATTTGCTCCTCCCATTGCCAATTCATTTTGGAATGCAACTTCCACTTAGGCTTATAAGCAGTCCAACTTTCCTCCCTTATAGGTCAAGCCCAGGCCAATTATGCCAAGTTATCATGCTTGTTGAACGTTTTACCTAAAAAGAAGGGTAATTGAGTTTAGAAAAGACTAATGGATTGAGAATTCACCCTTGGATAGAAGGGGATTGTAGTTGATTGGTCCAAGGATCTATCATGAAGCACATCCGTCATTGAATTATGGTATATCTTATATTACAGGAACAAGAGAGAGACGAACAGTTATGTTGAGATCTCCCAGTCGGTGGGCGTAGATAACCCATCAGAGATACTATTTGTAACAGATGTCTATCAGGAAGCTACGGCAGCAAAGGCAGCTGGTAACTTCTCGTAGTTTGCAGTTCGAAATTCTGTATCATCGTATGCTCCTTTTCCTGGTTGACAATATTTTTGTTCTTAACTTCGGCTCAAAATTGCCTCAGGTCTTGAAGTTATAATTTCAGTGCGCCCTGGAAATGGACCTCTTCCAGAGAAACATGGGTTCAAGACAGTGAATTCGTTCTCAGAAATATAAAACTTAAACTTCTGTAATCTTTCTGTGACAACTTTACAATAAGGTATGCTCTTAATCTCATTACTGTAGTTCCACTTTTGTTAGACGGTGAACTAGGATCACAATGAATGAGAAAGCGTCAATAGATGTGCATTTGTCATGAACCCCAGAGATAATTGGAAGTTGGTTCTCTGCCATATTGGCGTAAGCAGGTCTCTCGACCCTCTGTATGAATCTTCAATGTTGAAAAGAGCAACAGATTACACACATCAACCTGTCGAAGATTATTATGCTTTGCGTTTGCAGTTGTGATCCTTTTGCTAGCCGACCCCAAATTTCTATGGTCAATACCAACTTTAAAGTGATAATAGATGATAATGAACATTGTCATGTGTTTTACATTATATAATTACCTACCGAACAAACGAATCTAGAGTGAACGGAATCCATCACCCAGTGCACCAGGCCATGGGTGAACTTGAGAGCAGATTTCCTTGTCAAAATATACTATGATTGCTTCCTAATCATTGTATTTTCTTTGCTTTCTTGTGGCCTTTATATTTGTTTGGTCCTACATTTCCCCCCTGTTTTTTCACAGCCAAATAATGCTTTCACAACCGTGGGTCCAGTGACATAAATGAACTCGTTGGATGATGGTCCTTCTTGAAGAGGATTGTGTTCTTTCTCTTTTTTCTTTTATTATTATTATAATTGAGTTTGAGTATAATAGGAGGCAGATCTTATTGTCAAAATAAATAATGATTGGATTGTTTTTCTGATCATTTGATTTGAATTTTTTGTGGTCGTTTCATCTTTATACGGCCTTTAGTTTATGGTCCATGTTTTAATTATTAGTTTGAGTTTCTTTTTTGATGAAATTGCGGTTCTTTTTCAGACCTAAGTGGACCAGGTTTTTAGTAGGGTTTGGGAACAAATCTTTCTTTTATAGTACTTCTTCCGATTCAAATTAGTTGTGACATTTTTACTTTTCACGCATGTCAATGCAAAATTTTGAGGACATATATCTCTAATTTTGTATTTGTAAAAATTATAAAAAGTACATATTAAGACGAATCTAACAAGATCCCACATGACTATATTTTTATTTACGTATAAATCACAAACGATGGTTAAAGTAAAGTTTGTGAATAGTGTAAAATTATAAAAAGTACATATTAAGACGAATCTAACAAGATCCCACATGACTATATTTTTATTTACGTATAAATCACAAACGATGGTCAAAGTAAAGTTTGTGAATAGTGTAAAATGTCAAAGTGTCACATTTAATTTGGAACGGAGGGAGTAGTATATTTTTATTTTTTCTCGTAAGACAGTTACATAAATTGCTTTCATGAAATCAAAGAATCGAAGGATAAATGTTTCATAATATAATGGAAAGTTTTCATAAAACTACTTTTTATAACTAATTTTTTTTCAAAAAACTACCTTTTAAAAATTTTCTTTCAAAAAACTACCTTGCATAACAAATTTCTTTTCATATACTACCATTTGACCCTTAATGAGGTTTTACCACCAATAATGGGGTGATCACAAAATGTTTTTCACTCCTCCCCTCTCGTTTCCCTCTTCTTTCCTCACTACCCCGTCGACAGCAACCCTTAAGGCGACAGTCATTTAATGATTAATATTAACTATAAACATAAAATGATAGTATATTGAAAGAAATTTGTTATATAAGGTAGTTTTTTGAAAAAACTTGGTTATAAAAGGTGGTTTTTTGAAATTTTGCCTAATATAATTGATTTGGAGAGCAGTCTGCAAAAATATATTTATAATTGTTTCATACGGCCTTATGATATTAAAGTATCCTACTAGACATAAAATGAAGGTTGGATTTTTTTTTTCGCAATGTGGTGAAACACTAATGTGTAGCTCGGGCAATGTCCCGAGTCTATACTTTGAATACAACTACTATGTTTCGAGCTGATACTTTTTTCAAATTCGTTTGTTATATATATTTATGTTTCAAGTTATATATATTTATGAGGAGTAAAGAGCATATCTAATAGTTGGTTGAGATGGTAAGACTTCTACTTTACAACTTATTGGTCGCATATTTGATTATTACTATACAAAGTTTTGTATTACATATTCCTTGTTAAGCATATGCCAATTGCCATGGCATGTTTCTAGTAAATGAGGGGTTCTACGTAGGGGTGTTCATAAAAAACTGAAATCGAAAAACCGTGCTGAAAAACCGGTCCAAATGGGTGGTAACTATACCGATAAAAAAAGTTTTAACGGTACGGTTACCGAACCGGCAAAATTAATGGTTAAACGGTACGGTTACGGTTATGATTTTTGAATGAACGGTTAACCGAAAAACCGAAATATTTTTTTCCTCTATTCAATTATTGTGAAACATTTTCCAGCAACTACATTAATTCTAATATTTGTTACTAAGTACAACAATTAGAGGAAGTATGGGATTATTTGAAAACGTTAGTACTAATTTAAACACTATACTTAGGAAATGGAGTAAATTCTTAGTGTTATTATGTTCTCAATGGATTTATTATCCACTTTATAATACATTTTATATTAGAGTATATATAATATTATAGTATATGCACAAAAAAAATAGAATATATATATTTACAGTTATTATGTTCTCAACGGTTAACCGAAAAACCGCACCGAAAAAACGGTTAACCGCTTAGACGGTAACCGGTCTAAACGGGTACGGTTCGCAAAAAGAGCGAACCGACTAAACGGGTACGGTTCGCAAAAAGAGCGAACCGAAACTTTCGGTTGCCGAATCGAAATATTGTTTCGAGACGGTTAACCACCCATGAACACCCCTAGTTCTACGTGGCAACATATACTCCCTCCGTCCCAGAAAGATCTGAACACTTGTTGGGACACGTATTTTAAGGTGATAAGTTGTAGCGTGGTTATCAAATGTTATTTTATTTAGAAAGTATATGTGATAGGAGTTGGTGGGGTATTTTTTATTAGAGGAAAGAGAAAGTTGGGTGACTTTTTATTAATAAAAGGTAGAGTGTGGGCTAAAAAAGTGTAAAAGAAATAATATATTAATAGTGGGATCATGCCAAAATGGAATTGTTCAAACTAATTTGGGACAAACATAAAAGGAAAGTGTTCAGACTATTCTAGGACGGAGGGAGTACTTTATTAGAAAAACCTTTTAAAAGATTAGTGTAGATAGATTCGACATACATGCATGCTTACATGAAATCTAGGTTTACGAGTAGGGGAGGAGGTGCGTCTTCAACTGTCATATAGAATTGTTGTCATTTGATCTTAGGCTCTGTTCTTTTGGACTTATTTTCAGTTCAGTTAATTTAATTTCATTTCAGTTAATTTAATTTCAGTTGATTTAATTTAATTTCAGTTCAGTTAATTTAATTTCAGTTTAGTTAATTTAATTTCAGTTGTTCAGTTAAGTTCAACTTAATAATAATAATAATAGTAATAGTAATAGTAATAGTAATAGTAATAGTAATAGTAATAGTAATAGTAATAGTAATAGTAATAGTAATAGTAATAACAATAACAATAACAATAACAATAATAATAAATAATAAATTATAAATTATAAATTATAAATTATAAATTATAAATTATAAATTATAAATTATAAATTATAAATTATAAATTATAAATAATAATTAATAAATAAATAATAATTAATAAATAATAATAACAAATAATAATAAATAATACTTCCTCCGTTCCAAAATAAGTGAAACACTTCTCTCATTTATGTGAGAGCTTTTTGAGACAAGTGTTTCACTTATTTTGGAACGGATGAAGTAATAATAAATAAAAATAATAATAATAATAATAATAAAATAATAATAATAAATAATAATAATAATAATGAATAATAATAATAAATAATAATAATAATAAATAAATAATAATAATAAATAATAATAATAATAATAACTAATAATAATAATAATAATAATAATAATAAAATAATAATAATAATAAATAATAATAATAAATAATAATAATAATAATAATAAATAATAATAAAGTTTAATTTCAGTTCAGTTAATTTAATTTCAGTTCAGTTAATTTAATTTAATTTCAGTAAATTTAATTTCAGTTCAGTTAATTTTATTTCAGTCCAGTTAATGTAATTTAATTTAATTTCAGCCAAAATAAGTTCAAAAAAATAGGGTCTTAATCATTTTTAACTAGCAGGTGATCCATTTCGAAAGTGTATCTGTTGAAGGTATGATGTATGGTGCACAACATATGTGAGTGTCACACATTGATAAAAGAAGAGAGATGAGTTTACTTTATAATGCAAAGAGGCTTTACACCCCTTATTGCTATATGGTTTTAAGGTGAGACCTCCTTTGTGTTGGGAAGTGGACTATCTCTCCGTGTGATGGGTGCGGTCCATGCCCATATTTAACATGGTATTAGAGCCAGATCCACGGATGGAACCATTAATTTACTCTGGGCCAATTGAAAAAGGGATCTCACATGTGAGCTTTATAATGCAAAGAGGTTATACTCCCCTTATTGTCATATGGTTTTAAGGCGGAACCTCATTTGTGTTGTAAAGTGGACTATCTCTCCTTGTGATGGGTGCGGTCCAGACCCATGTTTAACAATGTCTTTTTTTTTTGTGGAACCAAATCTATCTAAGAGCAATATCACATAACATTATACAATACTTTGGAAGGGTTAGATTATAGAAAAAATATTTATATTTTCACTATAATGGATTATACTAATATTAAATCTGTTCCCATGGATATTTATATCTGCACTTGACTACTTTGCCAATCTAACTCAGGCAACTCGTGGACCAACAAGTTTGACGCATGCATTTACTCTAAATTCCAATGCTTAGCAAGTAAAGAGTGTAAGAGTGATGATCCAACCCCAATTCAATGTGAGAATGAACTTATAAGTTCCCCTCGAAACACATGAATTATCCGGAGAACTCTTTTCTTATAATAACTGATAGGAACTTACATGCCGTCAAAATTCCTCCTAAAAGAAGTCAGGGGAGAGTTTATATATATGAATTAGGATCCTCTCCATTTCTTTTCATCCATTTCCTATATTACGATATTAACACCTAAGCTAGTAAAAATTAAATTCATAAGAAATTCCCGCGTTCTGAACATTAATCTTCATATTTAAAGCAGTAAGGACGAAACTTTTAACCGTTGCATGTGTTATGCGTTTATGAAGCGAATGAAGTAAGGATAAGATCAATAATCCTCCTCCTTGCAATGACTATACATCATGCAATCTATGACCATAATAACAATTGCAACTGACTATCAAATGATGTATTAGGAAACCATGTATAAAAGGAGGTGAAGGCCAAGAAACCCACCCCTTTAAACTATCATGCATAGTAGTATTATTACTTAGATGCCCGTATAATTCATTTTTCTGATCACATAGCTTCAGACGAAGTCCCCCTTGTATGAATCTTTTAATGAGATTCACAATTGGTCAGAGTTCGACCTAGCGAACCGGAAACTCCCAAATTTAAAGGCTGATGACTAACTTCATGTATGTGAAAGATGAAATCTTAGTAAACCAAATAAATTATGTCAAATTAACAACTTGTAAGGCCTAGGTTGATCAATCTAATCAGCAAGCTACACAAAGTGATCATATGGCGGCAAATTTAAATGAAGGAGATTATGCGACCTATTTCGAACCAGGAAAGGCATGGGATGCACTACTTTGAACTATGCCTCTCGGAGAAGCGATCTTTCGGCTACCTTCTCCACTAGGTCTAGTTTGAGTTTTGGTGTGGAACTCAGTTAGGATAGAGAGAATTCTATTAAAGCCTTAGTGTTATTTATTTTGTTGCTGATATTCTTATTCAGGTGCTGGTATTTAGTTTGTTAAATGCACACTATCACATGTAATCATTTTAGCTTGTGTTGATCCTAGGAAGATATCCGTAGGCCATTCTTTGTCTTTATGTGCAGCTGACACCTAGGTTTTTACATTTAACCTTGTATATTAGGTAGGAGGTTGTTGCATAACCGTTTTCTTGTAACAGAATACTGAGGAATGATAAACCTCTTTTTGCTAGATGTTTGCAAACATCTAACAGACAATAAAAAATAATAAAAGGCTGAAAAGGTGGTGATATGGGTCCCATGGAATAGAAGAGGAATAAAACACTATTTATATTTCATGAACACTATTTGTTAGTTGCATGAACACTATTTTTAGTTACACGAACACTAGTTTTAATAGCATGAACACTATTTTTTAGCATCGGAATTTTCGAGACTACTTTTTGGTTTGACTGACACTTTGCAATTTTCGAGATAACTTTTTTGTTTGACTGACACATGTTTCCTATATATATTGACAGTTTTACCCCTGTTAGATGTTTGCAAACATCTAGCATAGATGTTTGCAAACATCTAGCAAAAAGAGGTTTATCATTCCTCCAGAATACAACCTCTGCTTTTTTTTATTTGCTACATTTGTTGTGCACGGTTTTCAAAGCATTATTTAACTTTTAATATCTCTTATTTCGCTTAAGTAAAAATTATAAAAATTTGATATTATGAATCTACACGTCGAGACGAATCTAACAAGATCACACATGACTATATTTTTACTTATAAAATAATCAAAAATAATCGGTCAAAGTAGTGGCTTCATTCCCAAGGCAACAAATGTAGCACATAAAAAAAAGCGGAGGGAGTACAAAGAGTCATAAATAAAAAGGGAATAAAAGTGTTGCATATATTACTAAGCACAAAACCAAAAGTTTGTGTCTTTAAAACTTCAGTTTTTTCACCATATACCCTTGACAATTTTTTTTGCACCATATATCCTTTCAACATTTGAAATTCATCATATACCCCCCACTTTTGAAAAAATACATCCACTTACCCTTAATGACTAACGGAGTTAAACTCCGTTAGTCATTAACCCCTAATCCCCCTCTAACCCTAATTAACTAACCTAAATCTACCCTTACTCCTAACCCTAACCCTAATCTAATACATTAACCCTAACCCTAACTACCCCTCCCCCACCCCTTACCCCCACTGCACCACCTCCTCACCACCACCACCCTCTCCTCTTCTCCCCGCCGACCCCCTCCCCACCCCCTTACCCCACCGCACCACCACCCCCTCACCACCACCCCGTCACCACCACCACCCCATTCCCTTCCCCGCCGACCCCCTGCCCCTCCCCTTCTCCCTGTTGCGCGAACCCACCCCCTCCCCTCCCTTCCCCTGCTGCCCGAACCCCCTCCCTCCCCTCCCCACCCGCAGTCATGCGATTAAATCCAATTTCTTCTTCTTCTTCGATTGTTCGAGTTTGTTTCAAGAATTTCGCAAATTTTCTTCGATTATTCAAGTTTGTTTCAAGAATTTCGGGGAGGTGGGTTCGATTGTTCGATCTCGGCAGTGGGGAGGGGAGGGGGTTCGCGACAGGGGAGGGAGTTCGCGATAGGGGGAGGGGTTCGCGCAGCAGGGGAAGGGGAAGGGGGGGGGGGTGGTGGTGGTGATGGGGTGGTGGTGCGGGGGGGGGGTGGGGGGGGGTGGTTAGGGTTAGGGCCTAAGTTAGTGTATTAGATTAGGATTAGGGTTAGGGTTAGGATTAGGGTTTGATTTAGGTTAGTTAATTAGGGTTAGGGGAGGATTAGGGCCTAATGACTAACGGAAGTCTAACACCGTTAGTCAAAAGGGTAAGTCGATGTATTTTTTGAAAGGTGGAGGGTATATGGTGAATTTCAAAAGTTGAAAGGGTATATGGTGCAAAAAAAAATTTGTCAGGGGTATATGGTGAAATTTATTATGGTATCAGAGCTTACACGAAAGTTATATGACTGAAAGATCCTGGTGACACGAAAGTTCCAAAGGCTTTTTTATATTAAAAATTAAAACCGAAAATCGAATCTTTAAACTACCTTCATGGTAGAGAAGGCTCAAGAATCACGCAAAGATAATCCTTGCAAGGACCCCCTCTTTAACTTGTTGTAGTGAGTGAGAATGTTGCTACTCCACTTAGAAGCATCATGTCTGATGGCAACAACTTCCTAAACTGGTGTAGAAGCATAAAAAAATGCTCTTGAGCAAAGAACAAGCTTGGTTTCCTAGAAGGCAAGCATGGAAAGCCTTAGTACCGGCGCTCATGAAATCCAGAAGTGGACTAGGGCTCTTGTCACTATGCAATCCACCAAAAGACTCTATGGGAGGAGATTGTGGATAGGTATGCATAGTCCAATGTTCCACAACTCTACCAGCTGAAGAAAGAATTGTGGTAGCTGCAGCGAAACAACCTCTACTGCAAACTGAAGGATCTTTGGATCAAATTACAGAGCTAGAAGGGTTACCATAATGCAAGGGTGGAGCTATGCAAAACTGCACTTGTGATATTCAGAAGGTGTTTCTTCAAAGAAAAGTCACAAACAAACTCATGAAATTCATCATGGGACTCACTGGAGGGTATGGCCAAGTTAAAACCAACTTTTTGAGCATAGATCCGCTTCTCCTTGTGAAGAAGGCATACAACTTGATTTTAAAGTAGAGGAACAGAAAAAAAATTACTGGTGAGATGAGCTTGGGAGTTGAGATAAGTGCAATGGTTGCAAACAAACAAGAGAGGTACCTGGGTCCCCCTGGAACAGTTCTCAAAGAAGGATTAGAAGAAGAAAAAACTTGAGAAGGATGCTAAGAAGTGTGCCCATTGTTGAATGAAGGGTCACTTGAAGGAGGAGTGTTTCAAACTGATTGGCTATCCAGAGTGGTTTAAGCAACCAAAGCCAAAGAGTAACTTGAGACACGTTGGAAATGCGAGAGGAGACTTCATTTGTTGAGAACTATCCTTTGGAAGCTCGAAGCTAAAGTGTAAGTAATGGAAACAGGAGTGATAATGCTTTTATTTCTTCTGTTGTCCAGGAAGTATTGAGGGCTTATGGTGAACCGAATGGTGCAAGTACCAGCTCTCAAAGCAATTTTGCATGTAAAGAAGTTTCTTTTAATGTTGTAGATAATTATATTGATTGTAAACACTTGGCTTATAAACTTTGGAGCAAGTGATCATATGACTGGAAACAAAGAGTTAATGAGAAATTTAAGAAACTTGAGTAGATGTACTAAGTTAGGGTTGCTTGATGAAAGTGTGAAACTTGTGAAAGAAGTGGGAGATGTTAAACTGAGTAATGAAATCATGTTGAATGATGTTATGAACATCCATGACTTCAAATACAATCTACTGTCTGTGAGCAAGCTCTTGAAAGTAAATGATAGGAGGTTGTTGTTTGATAAGGGTGGATGTTCATTACAGAGTCCTTCCACTAGCACAAGTAGGGATGTCAACGGGTAGGATCTGGACCGGATCCTTTAGGATCCAGATCCATATCCATTTTTCAGGCATGGATCCAGATCCGACCCGGATCCTCTGGGTAATAAAATTAAGGATCCAGATCCTGCGGGTCCGGGTCCAAAACAGATCCTAATCTATTTTCTTCAAATGACTTTAATTTTCACAATAATTAAAGTGTTTAAAGAACAAAACAACGCCATTTAGCATCTTCATTTGTCGATGTTGTAGTAAACAAGCATTCAACCCTAATATAACAAATCCACATATAAATAACATTTAGGGTTTAACATTAAGTTTTACCCTTTTAATTATATATTTTGAAATAACTTTAAAAAACGGGTAAACGAATCCGGGTTTAGGTAATAATTTAGGACCGTACCCGGTCCAAATCCTTTTTTAAAAACTAGGATCCAGATCCTACCCGGATCCGTCGGGTTCAAAATTTGAGGATTCAGATCCACTAAAAACGGATCTGGATCTGGGTAGGGTCCATTTCCCACTGTCATCCCTAAGCAAAAGTTCTGCAAATGTAAAGAAGGCTAAGGCATGTTTGATAAAGAAAGGAAGTAATAAAGTAAAGAAGTTATATGTTATTCATGCTAGGCTAGGGCATGTTTCCATTTCTAAGATGAAACATTTGAAGTTCTGCAAATGTAAAGACTTGAACAATTTCTTTTGTGACACTTGTTCTCTTGCAAAACATCACAAATCTGCCTTTATGCCAAGTAGAACCATTGTTGAGAATGTCTTTAATCTTTCATGTTGATTTGTAGGGTCCATATAGGACCAAGAACATTACATGGGCATCTTACTTCTTTACTATAGTAGATGATCACAGCAGGGCTACTTGGACACATCTGTTGTCCAACAAAGAGCAGGTAAAAGGAGTTATATCTAGTTTTTTCGGTCATGTAGAGATCTATTTTGACACAAAGGTAAAAGTGTTAAGAAGTGATGACAATGTCACTGAGATATTTCAGAGTGAGTGTGGGGAGATCCTTGCTCAAAAGGGGATTATTCACCAAAGAAGTATTCCTGGAGTACATTAGCAGAATGCTAGGGTTCAGAGAAAACATAGATTTTTTCTTGAAACAGCCAGAGCTTTGAAGTTCCATTCAGGCTGCCAGCTTACCTATGAGGTGAATATATTCTTACAGCAACACATCTAATTAAAATTTGTTGCGTAGAGCAGTGATAGAGTGGGACACACCATACAAAAGGTTGATGAAGCAGGAGCCAGCTTATGAGGACTTAAAGGTGATAGGTTGCTTATGCTATGCAAGCCATCACAAGAAGCCAAATGACAAGTTTGCTCACAGAGGCATTAGTTGTGTCATGGTAGGATACCTTTATTGCCAAAAAGGGTACCTCTAGTGGAAAAAAACGCAAGGGTTGCGGTGCAAGGGCTGCGTTTTTTGAAAAACGCAGCCCTGAATAGTGAAGGGTTGCGGTTAGCCCAAAAAGCAGCCCTTCGTATACGAAGTGCTGCGGTCAATGCAAAAACCGCAGCCCTTTTAGTGAAGGGTTGCGGTTAGCCGAAGACCGCAACCCTATAAGTAATAAAGGGCTGCGGTTTTTGGGCTAATCGCAGCCCTTGAGCAGCCCAACAATGAAATAAATCCTCGCTTTAATTCCCATTTTAACGTGAGCAACCCTAATTACTCAACCCCATTTCTCTCTCCTCCCTCCCTTCAATTGCAAACCAGTCAGCGCATCTCTCTCCTCTCATCCTTACTTCGCCGGCGAGGGTTCGCAACGAGGCTTTCTTCTTCGCGATGAATATCTTCGAGACGGATTATCATTCGGCGTTGCTCTCTCCTTGCAACAGACGACTTTCTCTCTCCTGCAACAACTCTCAAGTCGCGCTATTTGTTAATAAGGTGAGGAATTTCTCTCTCCCCGATTCACCTTAACTCACCCTTCGTCAGCATTCCTTCCGCCGGTCAGAATTTCTCTCTCTCATGTGTTGTTGCTCTCTCTCTCCCTCATCTCCGTGCTGCTACTGATGTTGCTCTGCGTAGTCGCTCGCGCGCTATCGTCGCTGCTGTTGCCGCCGTCTTCGGTGCTGTCGGCGTCCTCCTCTTCCTTCCTCGGCTACACGCTGCCATTGTGTTGTTGTCGTTGTTGTTATCGCTGCGCCGCTGCCTGTGCTTGTCTCCCTTGCTCGTGTTTCTCTCTCCTCTCGCTAACTGTTGTTGCTGCCACCGTGGTTGTGCTCCTCCCTCCTCTCTCTTGTTGGTACTACCCACTTCCCAGTCTCTCTCTCAATTCAATTCAATTCTATTATGTTTTAAGTTTGGATCATGATTAGTGAAGTGATTATTGATTATGGGTTTAGTTGAGAGGAGTTATGTTATTGTTGAATTGTTGTGTTGATTGATTGAATAAGTGAGGTGTTGTTGAATTGGTTTGTTGAGATTTAGTTCAGAACCATTGTTTTGGGAGTTAGTTTGAGTTTAGCACATATATGAATGCTATTTTTAAGTTGCAATTAGTCTGGGATTGAAATTCTAATTACTGTTGTGTTGTTATTCTTGTGCCATTACTGTTGTGATTGTTGTTGTTGTTGTTCAAATGTATATAATATGTTGAACTTCTTCTAACTAGGGTTGAAGTAGCTATGTGTAATCTAGGTTCTTTTGTAATTGGAAGAGCAAGTATATGGAGGATTATAGATTAGTTGCCGAATAAATGAAACACATGTAATAAGATAGCATCATTTTTCCTATCAACTCGACCTCTAATTGTGGATGACTGGATCATGTTGTTCTTCCTCCTTAACATTGCACTTGGTAGATTGTTATTCTGGATCAAATACTTACCAATGATATTGTGCTGGAGAATAATTCAGATGCTGCTGAAGACATCCCCAGTGTAGCAGGGAACAATGGTGTAGCGTGTATTTGTTGAGAGTTCTGACTCTAAGCGGTGGGGATACTACTGCAGTAAAGAAGAGATATTCAGCTTCCAACTTTTTGTCAGGAGTATCAATCTTAACATCTAACTTTTGTGGGTGAAATTTTTTAATGCATCTGTCACTTTATTTTCCCATCTAAGAGCTTAGAGGCTCACAAAATGCTTCATTCAGTAATTATTATGTTCAAAATACTCCCTGCTTTCTATAACATGCTTTTCATGGTCAAACTTGGGACTTATTTTTTCTCAATATGTTCTAATCTAAATCATGAAAACTATATTGCTGTGTTATATGTATGAAATAGTTATTTCATATTATGATGTTTTTATAATTGTCACATAATTAGATGGAGTGTGTTTAGTGGAGAGAATGAGCACATAATACTTTTCTGAGCATATGGTTAACAATTTAACATTGTTTTGGAACATTCAAAGTAGAAACTTTTGACAAACCTTTTATTTAGGAGAATGTGTTGTGAATTTTGAGGATTTTACTGTTGATCTATGTTATAATAATCTGTTCTATTATGTCTCTTTACAGCTTGATGCATTGGCGGGTAAAGGGGAGAGAGAGAGGGCACTCAAAAGGCAGCTTGAAAAGTATTATCCTAGAGTTCACTAGATGAAGTTGCTTGTAGAACTTGATACATAATGCGTAACTTTCTCTATATTTGTATTTAAAACATAATTTGCAATGAAAATTGATACTTATATATATATATATATATATATATATATATATATAACCGTTTGGGGATAATTTAGGACTAAAAAATACAAAAACTTTTTTTTTTTGGTTTTTTTGGGTCACAAGAGCTGCGGTTTTGCTTAAAACCGCGGCCCTTAATTTGTAAAAAGGGCTGCGATTTTGGGCAAAACCGCAGCCCTTCCAATATGCAAGGGCTGCGGTTTTGAACCTAAACCGCAACCCTTCATTGTGAAGGGCTGCAGTCTAAAACCGCGGACCTTCATTGTGAAGGGTTGCGGTCTAAAACCGCGACCCTTCATTTTTGCTGAAGGGCTGCTACGGCAAGGGCTGCTGGCCAAAAACGCAGCCCTTAGGGCTGTTTTGACCACAGCCCTTACGTTTTTTTCCACTAGTACAAATTGTTGAACTTGGAAAACAAAAAAAATCTTTGTAAGTAGAGCTCTTGTTTTTAAGGAAAACATAATTCCTTTTTGATAAAGAAAGGAAACAGGGAGTTCTTGACTGAACTTAGACATGATTTGCTTCACAATAATGATGAAAGTAAGGGTACAATGTCTAATGATGTTGATGAGATAAATGGACAGGAATTACATGAAGAGCGGATTGTTCAAGTTGAGGTGGGGGAAGGAATACTTCCCCTGGATCAGATGGGAGATAGAGAACAGGTTGTGGAGCACACAGAACAGGGAAGAAGGCCTCTAGAGAAGGAAAATTGCTAACTAAGTTCTAAGACTTTGTTGTTGATCTCCCAGGCTTGAGAAATGAATTACATTCAGCAAATCTTATTACTGCCAATCCGATGAATTCAGATTACTACACAACAGACTACTTGGCTTCTCTCAATAATGTTCTAAGAGTGAGAGAACCACTCCATTTTAGAGAAGCATATCAAGATGAGGGATGGTTGCAAGCTATGCAAAGTGAATTGCAGGCATTTGAGGAGAATGAAACTTGGGAACTCACAACTCTCCCAAAGATAAGAAAGCCATAGATTGCAAGCAAGTAGGTTTACAAGATCAAGTTTACTCCATGAGGTGAAATTGACAAGCTGGAAGCAAGACTAGTTACCAGGGGAGATGGACAAGTAGAAGGAAAATATTACAAACACACATGCTCTCTAGTGGCAAAATTCACCACTGTGAACTTTGATTGCTCTTGCAACTGCTTAGACCGTAAACTTCATCAATTAGATATCAACAATGCATTCTTGCATGGATATCTAGATGAAGAAGTCTATATGAATCCTCCAAAAGGTTACAAATAAGTAATGAGGGACAAGTATGCAGATTGAGAAGAGTTTATATGGTTTGAACAAGACAATGGAATCTTGAACTCAACAAACACTTCATTGCACATGGATATATACATTCCAAAAGGGATTATTGCATGTTTTGCAAGACTCAAAACGGTAGGAAAAGCATTGTGCTTGTCTATGTTGATGATCTTTAGATAACAAGAGATGATGAAGAAGAGATTAATCTGCTCAAAGAAGGCTTACCTCATGCCTTTGCTATAAAGGACCTGGGAGAAATGAGGTACTTTCTTGGTATTGAAGTTGCCAGGAATGCTAAAGGAATCATATTGAATTGAAGAAAATTTATCCTAGATATTCTTAGTTCTACTAGGACGACAACAGGATGCAGACCTATCAAGTTTCCTTTCCCTAAAGGAGTGAAGTCATCTCTTAAGCAAGGAGAGCTATTAGAAGACCCTGAGTTTTTACAAAAGTGTGATTGGGAAATTGCTCTATCTCAATTTGACAAGGCCTAATATTTCCTACAGTGTGCAACAATTGAGTAAGTCTATGAGCACTCCTAGGAAGCCTCACCTACAAGCTGCTATACATGTAGTGACATATCTAGCATGAACTCTTGATTGGGGATTATTCTATCATAGTCATTCTTCTATCAATCTTACAACCTTTTGTGACTCTGATTGGGGAAGTTATGCATTCAGTGCTAGGTCACTTACAGGGTATTGTGTGTTCCTAGGAGATTCACTTATCTTTTGGAAAACCAAGAAATAGAAAACTATTTCAAAGTCCTCAACAGAAACTAAGTACAGATAGATGCATGTCTCAACCTACTAGTGAGATTTTGTGTGGTTAGATTGAATCCCTAAAGATTTCAGTTTTGATGTGCCTAAACCTATTGATATGTTTTGTGACAACAAATCAGCATACCATCTTGCTCATAATCCCATTTGTCATGAAAGAACCAAGCATTTGAAAATGGATTGCCACTATATGAGAGATCATATCCAAGATGGGAGTCTCAATGTTCTCCATAGCAAGTCATTTCTTCAATTGGCTGATCTAATGACTAAGTCACTCAGTGAACAACAACATAATCATTTGTCTTTCAAGTTGGGCCTTGTTCCTTCATACCCAATATGAGGGGAAGGTACTAAAGCCTTAGTGTTATTAATTTTGTTGTTGATATTGCTATTCTGCTGCTGATATTTAGTTTGTTAAATGCACACTATCACATGTAATCATTTGGCTTGTATTGATCCTAAGAAAATATTTGTTAGCCATTCTTTATCTTTATGTGCAGCTGGCACTTAGGTTTTTGCAGATAACCTTCTATATAAGGTAGGAGGCTATCGCACAACCGTTTTCTTGTAACACAATACAAAGAATCAGAGATATAAAGGGGAGAAAAGTGTTGCATATATTGCTAAGTACAAAACCAAAGTTTGTGTGTTTTGAAATTTTATTAACTTCATCTTATATACGAAATTCTCTCTTTATGTGATTTGAAAGTTTTAAGAAATTTTAGGAGCAACAAATAATAAGACGGCAAAATAACTTGCTTAGTCATTGATGTTATACCAGATTTACAATTCAACAAGATTGTACACCCTTCCAAGTCCCAACATATTTTTTTAAAGGAAAACTTATAAACCATGTTCGATTGATTGAATTGAATTGAGGGACAACGAATGGGGACAAATCATTGGGACTAATACAACATTGGTTACCCCATTAATAACTTTAAGGTAAAATTGGCCTCAACACCCTGAACTATAACTCGGGGGCACCCAACACCACCAACTACAACTAGTAGCCTAAACATCACCAACTATGGGGTGGGGTGCATTCTGTACCATAAATGAGACTGGAAGCCTAAAATGTTGCCGATAAAATGTTGCCGATGACGGTGGGTTTTTATGGTACAGACTGCAAGCCACCAACCGAGGACGGAAGCCTAAAATGTTGTCGATGACGGTGGGTTTTTATGGTACAGACTGCACCCCACCCCGTAGTTGGTGGTGCGGACTACACCCCACCCCGTAGTTGGTGATGTTTAGGCTACTAGTCGTAGTTGGTGGTGTTGGGTGCACCCAAGCTATAGTTCAGGGTGTTGAGGCTAATTTTGCCTAATTTTAATGCAATTGTCATGAACTAGATTATGGATTTGGGGGTGATGGTACAAATTAGGCCATGAACCACATTTCTCCAAAAAAATTGGCGTTTAAAAGATATTGATAACATATCAAAAATCACTACAAATAATTACTGCAAGTAATTAATTGAAACAAAAAAAGATAATAATGCTAAATATCTAATTTTTTTGGTGATCACTTTGAATTAAAGTCAAATTACTAGAAAGTTGATCCGATTGTCCAAGTTATCTGATTTAGGCGTGATTTAAAGTTGTAGGTCTCGACTAGCAATTAATATTGTGATTGAGTCATAGCATCAAAATTAAAAGAAAATTATGAAACATATTCATAATAATGAATAATCATGAAGAAGAAACATGAATATAGAAAATATTTGCAAGGCATAGAACCACGAATTAAATAAATTTCTACAGTAAGAAACATTCAAGTTTCTTTAATTTTGTTTAAAAAAATACAGGCAAAAGTGGCTGCCTAAGATAGCAATTTTACCATACAAATCGCAACATGAAGTAGGGACTTTGGTGAACAAAATCACTCCTTCAAAATGCAATATTTCTTGTGGTCAAGCTTTTATGGGGGTAGAGTGGTAAAAAAGATATAAGCTAGGGAAAGTAAAATTTACTTCTTTGTTTATCATTATTCAAGAAAAATACTCAATATATCATGTAAATCATTATTTAATTTATCTCAATGTATATATCTAGATTAATATTTTCTTTAGTTTTAATAATAGATAGTTCAAAAATTAATGGTTAAGAGTGTATTGTCAAATATAAAAGTTAATAAAAAAAAATAAAAAAAACGAAGAAAGTAAAATAGTACGGAGTATAATCTAATGGTCAGAATTGAAAAGATAGAATTATAAAAATCAAAATTTTAATGGTGAATTGTATTCTTCTCAACTTAATAGGTTTGTTTTCATCTTCAATCATATCAACATGGAAGTCTTTGTCGTCGTCACTCCTTGTTTCAATCTATCCATACCTTGGTGTCCACAACACGATGTGTTTGCCACTCATTGAGATTGGCCTTGGTCTCTTAGTAGTCAAAAAAGGACTGCTTAACTAAGAAGTCTAAAGAGTAAACACCCAACTTCCTTATAAAAGAGTTCAAACCAAATGTATAATGAAATCAATGACCAAGCGACCAACCATCTTCTTTATGATTTAACAAGAAATCTAGACAAACAAATGTCATGTTGTCGCATGTACTCTTCCCTCCCCTACACAATCAAATGAGACATTAAACAATCAAAATGTGTGTTTCAAGACTCAAACTCATGACCTCTCATTTGATATGCTAATGCACTAACCAACTACACTACAATGCTCATGTTGGTCTTTGTGGGGGGAAAACATCATTTAAAGAAAAATATTTCTATTTTTGAAGACTTCAAATGCACATCGGTAAATAATCCGGAGCGTAGGGCCCGGGACAATAACTAGTTTATACTCCTAAAGAGACAAAAGAAAAGAGAGAAGTAGTAATTATAATTAATTGAAAATCAATAAAAATGTGTGTTTCAAGACTCAAACCCATGACCTCTCATTTGATATGTTAATGCACTAACCAACTACACTACAATGCTCATGTTGGTCTTTGTGGGGGAAAACATCATTTAAAGACAAATATTTCTATTTTTGAAGACTTCAAATGCACATCGGTAAATAATCCGGGGCGTAGGGTCCGGGACAATAACTAGTTTATACTCTAAAGAGACAAAAGAAAAGAGGGAAGTAGTAATTATAATTGAATTTGACTACTACATTAATTTCTATTCTTTTGTTTTTTTAACCATGTTGCCAACTTTGCCTATTGCTAGATGCCATTGTTCTAGCTATAACTTTTGGTGGCTAAGAAATTTCGTACCCGCAACTAGCTATTGTTTACATTTTGGAAGGTTGCAACCACTACATTAGCTTTTCAGTTTTCATCAATTGTAAAATTAATAATATGTAGTAAAATTTTCATAAATGACAAGCACTAACATACATTAAAACTTCAAGCTAGTGACAATTAATTATTTGAAAAAAACAAAAGTCTCAAGGGTAAATACATCACAAGGGATGTGAGACAAATGGAGTAGTAGATACATTAGAAAAACAAGGATTGATAAGGCATGAAGACTCCATAACTTTGATATACAGACTATTATGTTGCAGAGTTTTTTAAATCCTAATTATCTATATGGGAGTTTTTTTTATGTGCGTAAGTTAACGTATGTAAACTGAAATTTTTTTGGAGTACATAATTGTGTGATTTGTGAAAGTTTCACGTACACCATTTCCAAAGGGTGGTTAGTCTGATTTACTTTAATATGACATTATATAACGGAAGACTCTATATACTGCATTTGTGATATACATATACTACTTCCTCCGTCTCATAATATAGTGCTTACATTATTTTTTAGGTGTCCTAAAATATTGTGCCTATTTTATTTTTATTAATTTATTTGGACTAAACTATCCTCAATCTTTACACAAATTTTCCAAAATACCTTACTTTTTCTTTTAAAATGTGTACCTCTATTTATTGTTTTACACCATTCCAAGGAACATTTATTGTTTTTTGATTTTTTTTAAAAGGAAAACAAAACTAAGGGAGTAGTTCCAAGACAAAAGTACTTTATTAATTTTTTTTTTGAGATTCTACTACTCCCTCTACTCTCCTTAATTCCCGTGCATGAAAAGAAGTAAGCACTATATTATGGGACGGAGGGAGTACTAAATTATGGAAAACTCTCAGTACACCTACGGCCCGTTTAGTTAGTGGGTTATAAATAGTGGTAATGGTAATGAAATTTAGTGTAAATTTGTAAAGAAGTTCTCATGTCAATGACCATGGGAATGAAACTTTATCACAAAACATGAGTTTTCCTTTATAAATTTTCATTACCACTCAATACCACTTTCCCAAGTGGTAATGGATAGTAATGAGATTTTAGGAAGAAAATGGATATCTTGGGATGAAGTAGCGTTACCATAGGTAATGACATTATATTTCTAGTACAAATTTACACTATAATGCATTACCATTCCCATAATTTATGGCCTCTTACCAAACGGGCCGCTACTGTCGTAATTCAATTAATATTATGACGCATCATTACTAGTTTAGTACTTAAGCGTGCTATGTGTCACATATAAGACGAACTGAATTTTATTACTCATTTTCTACTTAAAAAAAACCCTATTATTTTTTAATATGAAAAGTATACATGGATTTGAGTATCAAACCTTGACCAGTTGGAGCATTTTGGAGTAATCAGGGGCGGTTCTTGGCCCATGCAGTAACGGCGACGGAATAGGGCCCCCAAAATACAGGGGTCCCGAAATATATCTATATCAGTTGTTTGAAAGAAAACAAAAAATTTGGATCGATGGTAAAGTGGTATGCAGAAAGGGTGACAAGGACATGGGTTCGATCCTTGGTAGGAGCAAAATTCATTTGATTTTTGTTGTTTCAACCTTTGGGAAACCCCATATGACGCGATTAGTTTATTTTTTCCAACATTCTCTCCTCCCAACTACCATTAATGGCTACTCGTTTTTCCCAACTCTCTCCCTCCTCTCAACTCCCATTAATGGCTGCTCGTTTTTTTCCTCTCTCATTAATTTCTACTCATCCTCCCATATTTGAAAACTGCAATCTCTCAATAATATTTACCCTTAAACTTGAATTGAACAAACTTTGCCGGACAAGTTGAAGAATCAATCAAGCAATCTTGACTCTTGGTGTTTTCTTAGCTATCTCTCTTTTTATTTAATTACTCCTCTTTATTTAAATCTAAATATTTGTTTGTTTATAATTATTTTCAATATCAAAGTAATTTTAAAATAAAATTGAGAATCTTATATGAACTACATATGAAGGGCCCAATTTTAAGAGTGTGTATAGGGCCCCCGTTATATTTGCCCCGCCCCTGGGAGTAATATATGTAAATTCCCTATAAAAATGATATATATATATATATATACATTTTTTTTAAGTACATGAGAAAAGTTAGGACACCCTTCTCTCAAAGTTTTTTTTTTCTTTACCCCCAATATTTTCTAATTCTTAGTATTATAAGTTTGACTTTGGATTTAGCATTTAAGCATTATCTTTTTAAACAGTCAAGTCTTACCTATACGAGTTTCAGATCGGTGTAGCTTTCAATTGTGCGATGGAGTGATGAATCTATCCGTAGCATGATGAGGAATTTCCTCCGCTCCCCCTTCTTCACATGGGGACGCACATAAATTATTTGCTAGCTCATTAGAAACATTGTTAGTAAAAGTCCTTAGTAAAATATGTACTTTGTCAAACATTTCGGCTGTCAATTGCTAACACCGTACACAAAACATTTTCACTTTCCTCTCTTTGTCGCCCTGTTTAAATTTTGAGGTGATTTGTAATGGAAAAATACTCTAGAAATGATCATTTTGTAGTAAATCATTTTATGCTATAAATTATGAATTATGTTATTACTTTTAGGGTCTAGTTTATGTAATTAACAAAAGGTCCTTAGTATGTTTATGACGTTCTACTTTTGTAAAAGAGTAATCTCATTTAATGAAGGAAGAGGATCGTAGGTAAAAAATGTATAGGAACTAGCCTCGTTTAGGTGCGTTTATAAGTGGTTTAACTGATCTCTTCCTTATTTATGGATAGTCTAAGCCTATCTTCAAATCCTATTATAATTTAACAAGAACACACTCTTAATACTCCTATGTTTTTATTTTTTGTTCTTGAATAACATCAAATTTTGACTATAAAATTTCGGCAATATATATGAAAAACATATTTTTTGTAGTATCCTATTAGATACTTCCTTCATTCTGTATTAATCATAATGTTGGAAGTTTTTGCACTATTCTCACATATCTCTTTGACTATTTATCATGATTTATTTGTAAATATAAATATAGTCATGTGCGATTTTGTTAGATTCGTTTCGATATATATACTTTTAGAATATGAACTTTCTATAATTTTGTACTTATGGATGATTGAATATGTTGATGGTTAAATTTGTGCATTGAAAGACATAAAACTCTATATGATACAATTAATATGAAACGAAAGATGTATTTTACCTGTATACTCCCTCCGAATTTTTATTAGCTTACCCGTTTTGAATTGACTATCTTTTGTGATTTGTTCTTAAGGAAAAATATAATCATGAGAGATCTTGTTAGATTCGTGGATGATCCAAATATCAACTTTTTGTAATCTTTGCTTATTATTGATAATTAGAAATATTATTATTCAAATTAAGTCTCTGTAAATGTGTCCTAAAGAAATGGATAAACTAATGAAAACCGGAGTGACTATTACCAAAACAATTTTGTTTTCGCTATGTCAATACCTTTGAACTTATGAAGACATGATGCATGTACTTGCGAAGGTGCGATGCATAATTTCAAACAGAAAAACAAAAGTAGTGAAATTGCAGTACAAAAAGATCTAACAGCGTAAAACAGTGAGAGAGATTGGGTCAGAGTGGGACCCACCCACCCTCCATCAGTCTTGACGAATGGATCCAGTGTGAAAGTTCCCACAAAAGCTCCAAGACAGTTCAATAGAATAGTATTACTGTATTAGTAGACACTAGACAGTAGACAGTAGACAGTAGACAGTAGACAGTAGTCGTGAGTTTAAGTTTACATGCTGATGAATTTTTGATTGCTTGCCTACACACTCACTCAGTCACTCTACAGTTTCAGAGTGCACTGTCAAATAAATGAACCATTAAGACTTTTTTCCCACTATAAAACACTATTAACTTTTGTAGCCCCACCTCCTGGTTAAATGAATAATTGTCATCCAAACCACTAGTGAGTAGTGATCAATAAGAGAAATAAGTTGGCAAGTTTTTGAAAAAGACGGTTTAATGGTCACATAGTCAAGCAATTAAACAAATAGGTAAAAATAAGTCAAGAAATTTATACAAATTTTTGTAGATGTTGGATACTTTCTCGATTCTTTATCAATTGCAATAGTTTGTTTGTTGCAGTATTCACAAATTTCATTTTATTCATTGTTGGCAATTTATGCAAAATCATATGCTTAATCATGTTTGCAATTTATCCTATACAATCGAAAATATTTATTTGCTAATTTCTTTTTTGGAAGAGTGCACAATTCAGATTTGTAGGACTCCAAATGAGCAAAAAAAAAGATCATAAATAATGGCGGTGATATGTGAATTGTAGCATATCACCAGAAGTGTGTGTAATTGCAGCCCCTCCCCTTTCTCATGGGTGTTTTGTATCCTTCCCTATTTAGTTTTCTATATACTTAATCTCTGTATTTGACAGTGCACTCTGAAGCTGTAGAGTGATTGAGTGAGTGTGTAGGCAAGCAATCAAAAATTCATCAGCATGTAAACTTAAACTCACTACTACTGTTTACTGTCTACTAGTTGTATCATTTACAAAGAATGATGTAAAATAATATTTAAAAGTTAAGATATCAACTTTTATACTCACTATACTAATTTTGTGCCTATTTAATTTTCATGGCCTATATACTTAAATCTCTGTATTGCAGCCCCTCCCCTTTCTCATGGGTGTTTTGTATCCTTCCCTATTTAGTTTGCCTTTTGTGGACTGTGACTTTATGTATTCATGTAATTTGAACTTTTTGTTGGGAAAGACCTATTAAAATAACTATTTTGTTAGGAAATACCTAATAAAAAATTTTTTGTTGAAAAAGACCTATTATAACACTTCCCTTAGTTACTTAAGACCACCTCAATATTTTACGCCCAAAAAGTCAATTTTTCCGATATTGACTTGTTTCGCCTCCCTTTCTCAATAAATGGGACCAACCTATTCTTTTTTCCCTACCATAATCCCTTAAAATGGGAAGCAAGAGGAAAGGGTTTGGTAGGGTTAAGGGATTAGGATAGAAAAAAATATGTTGGTGTCATTTAATGAGAAGAGGAGGGGAAGAAAAGTCTTATGTAACAAAGGGAAGTGGAGTATTATAATAGGTCTTTTTGAACAAAAAAGTTTTTATTAGGTCTTTTCCAACAAAATGGCTATTTTAATAGGTCTTTCCCAACAAAAAGTTCATGTAATTTTGATAGAGTTTGAGGTTTTCTCCTTGTCGGGTGTGTTTACCACTATAAAAGTTCTCCTCTTTGAGGGATACCTTACTTGGAATAGAAACTCTCAAACTCTTGAACATTAATGGAATGCAAGCAAATTATCAAAAAAATTTAGAAAAATTACGGATATTTTAGGGATTCTCCAAAAATATAGTAAGGTGTTTTTGATAACTACTGTTCTTTCTATATTACACAAAATTATCATTGTGATATGCACTATTCACATTTCACCGTGATTACTTGTCTACTGTACACCCTATTGTACGGTATAGGTTTTGAGTCATATGATCTAGTTAGATACATCTCCAACAACAAATTTTAAGATATCAACTTTTATATATATTTTAATTATGAACAATTATCTGAAGAAATTAAGTTTCAAAGTATACAATGGCAAGCACAAAAGAAAACTATTGTAATTTACAAAGAATGATGTAAAATAATATTTAAAAGTTAAGAGGGAAAAAGGTAAAAAAAAAAAAAAAAAAAAAAAACTTTAAAAGGTATGAGCACATATTTTTAGTCAAACCATCTAACACAAGACCAATTCAAACAAGTTTACAAAAATGAATTAAAGAATGGGTAATAGCAACAAGAAAACAGATCTACAAATACTAAGCACAATATTATTTTTGGCAATACAATGTTAATAGGCAAATTTAATTCTTGTATTGCAGTTCAGAATTCGGATCATATTAACTTCCTATGTTCTACTTTTGGACTTACGTCACTTTCACCATTGCTCACATGACTCAGAACTAGATACCTTTTCATGGAAAAATACTCCACTTGTAGATTATTAAAGCTCAGTTCCCAGTTTTCCTAATATCTTCCCCCACCTCCAAATATAAGATATAGAAAAAACGGAAGTGACAAAAGGAGAAAAAGAAATTGATGGCATTGAACCAAAAAGACTATATTGCATTCACTCACACCTAGGAATAGCAACGGGTCGGACTTGGATCGGATTATGCATAATCCGACTCCGACCCTACAAGAAGTCGAATTTTAAATCTGACTCCGACTCCGATAATCCGAATCCGATCCGACTTAAAATCCGAACATCCGACTCCGACATCCGACTCTGATAATCCGAATCTGATCCGACTTAAAATCCGAACATTCGACTCCGACTTTTTTTTTTGTACGGTTTTATATTATAAAAAAAACTTGTATATATTTCAAATGATAGTTAAAAATCTTCCAAAGTATATAATTAACTAAAATTAATTATTATAAATGACATTATATGTGTATTGTGTCTGGCTAATGGCTATATATATCTACTGCCACATACATTTTTAGATAACATACATAAAATAATATTAATACTCCCTCCGTTCTTTTTTAGATGTAACACGTTGACTTTGGGTACTATTCATCAAACTCCCTTTGACCATCAATTGCTATTTATATATAAGGAAAATTATAGTTATGTGAGATCTTGTTGGATTTGTCTTGACATACCATTTCCAAATATGTATTTCTTATAATTTTTACATTTATAAATTTATAAGACCAATTGCCTTAAAAGTTAAAATTAAAGTTTGAGTATACATACGTAATACATTAATATAAAAAACTAAGACTAATTGCCTCAAAGTCGGAGTTGGATATCAGAGTCGGAGTCGAACATCCATCGGATCGGATTTTTTATGAGATCCGACTCCGACCTTACTCCGACTCGGAGTCGGACTTTTTAGACGAAGTCGGATGCAGATTTTTTTTCTCGATTCGGCTCGGATTTTTTGCCTCATAACGGATCGGACCAAGGTCTGATCCGGACTGGATTGTCATCCCTACTCACACCCGGGGTGTACCATGTGAATGGTACATCCAATGTAATTGTTTGCTCATTTGAAATTTTTACCATTCTACAATTGTTGCACGTTTATAGTTTTTCAAATGAGAAATGAGTATTAAAATAACATTGGGTGTACCAAGCTCATACACCCGGGTGTATGATAAAAGTTATAAAGACTTCAACACCTAAAACCCTTTTGCATATATACGCTCATGAAATTAGTAAAAACATTCTACTTATTTGAGTGAGGTTATTTGGCTAAAATTTAATTAGTTAAATTCTACCTCCATCTCATGAAAAACTACTAATTTAAGGCAAATAGAGAGATTATAAAAGGTTGAGTCCACTTGATTTATTTACTTTATTTAATAAGGAGAGAGTGTGAGCTTATCATATAAGTAGTTCATCCTTTTCTTAATAGATGCATCATATTTATATATTAACTTTCACCATCAACATCTTCAATTTTATATTATCAACAATCATATGAAAATTATATTTTGAAAATTTACATTGAGATTAACCCTATGGTAATTAAAATAATGACATTTTATCTTAATAAATTAGTAAATAAATAAGATCAAAAATGATACCCGAATAGTGCAAAAAGTAAATATGATGTATTTATTAAAAAATGGAGTAAGCCGGAGTGTTAAGAAAGCTAGATAGTATGGATTACGGAAAAGAGAATGTCTAGGCTAAGAGTAGAGTTGATAAACGGGTTGTGTCGTGTCAAATTCGTTTCAGGTGTATTGGTAAACGAGTTGAACACTCTCAACCATAACCTGACCCGTTTATTAAAAGGGTCAACAACACTCAACCCTAACCTGACCCGTTTATAAAACGTGTTACCTGTTTGACTGTTTATTGACCCCTTTATCAAGCGTGCATATGTACATAAACTAAACAAATGTACATCATATATTTCTTAACCGACGTCTTATATACTAATATCTTACCTAAATAAACCAAATTGAACAACCAAATAATAAATCTTATATATTTATGAAAAAATATTCAAATTATTTCAAGCCTAACCAATAATATTGATAGTAGAATAATAGTTAAACGGATTGTCGTGTCGAATTCGGGTTAAAATGTTCAACCCTAACCCAACCCGTTTAATAAACGGGTCATGTCGAGTCAACACGCTTACTTAAACAGGTTGAAAACCTGGACCCAAACCAACTAATTTCGTGTCAGGTTCGGGTCGGGTTAGCGGGTCGTACTCGTGGTGAGTAATTATTATACAATTTTTCACCAATACTCCGAGTAATTTTAATTTTCACCAAATATCCTCTAACCTTTCACAATTTACCATATACCCCTCAATTTCTTTAAATATCACCATATACCTTAAATGACGGGCGATTGTTTAGCTTCTTTAGGCATTAATCATTAATTCTGTTTCTAAACCCTTATTAACCCCTATTTGAGTAATTTTCTTTAATAGATAACCCTCAAAACACATTATATGACCTCTTTACCTCCGATTCATATTTCTCTTTCCTCTTTTTGGGCCAAAGATGATGTTTTAATGACGGTCTATTATAGTAAATAACTCAAGCAGGGGTTAATTAATTAGGGTTTAGTAACAGAATTAAGAGTTAATGACCAAAAAGTTGACGGCGGTTAGTATTTGACGAATAAAAAAAGTAATCATGGGTATTTGGTGAAGTTTAAGGAAATTAAAGGTATATGGTGAATTATTAAAGGTTGGAATTTGGATGGTATTTGACGAATAAAAAAAATAATCAGGGGTATTTGGTGAAAAAATCGATTATTATGTCTTTTACCATTATAGGAATAAACTAAAGTGAGTAGTTCTTTATGGAACAAAGGAAATATTTGTCGCTTGAGTATATTGAGTCCATTACCGTAATCATACTATAGTGTGGGGCCCACACATTTTTCTATCTCACATTTAGCTAGCTAAATTTGAGTCGAGTATAATTTTTCACCCTTTTTATAGATGGAGCATTTAGTGTTTGGCTTTAGAATAGTTTAATTAGTTGGTTTTGCCTTGGTCATTTTCATGTTGCCAAACTAGAGTTATCAATAAGTCAAATTGGGTTGGGTTCAGGTTAACATGAACAGGTTATATATCTTTTTTCTAATCTAAATCCAACTTTTATACTTTATCTGCTGAGTTACTGATCATATATCATATTTTGGTAATAACAAGAAGAAAGTTGAAAAATACTTCATCTTCTTAGTTGTAATATATCAATTTTTTAGACTATTTATATACTTCTCTTGGACTATTTTAAGTTATGTATACCTAAAAAGAGACATAATTATGTGTGAACTCAAATATTAGTCTCAATATATATTTTTTCACGATATCAACTTTGTATAATTTATACTCTTTTATACATAAAGATATTAATGGTCAATGTCACGCTTTGATAAAAAAGAAAATGGAAATGGTACAACAAAAACAAACGAATGAATCATGAGTCCAAAGTTGAAATACTAATCAGAGTTAAGGCTTGTTCACTTCAACTTCTTTTGACTTATTTCAAACAAAACAAGTTTAAATAATTTCAAATAAGTTCGATAAGTTTAGACAAAAAGTTTTTTTTCAGACAATATTTTAGACAAAACAAGTTTGTTTTCAGACAATTGAACACACAAATAAAACAATTGTTAATAATATTTTTATTGATAATATACTTCAAATTATTAATTTTGATATTTTTATTAAAGTTAACATCAATTTCAATTATATTATTTTGCATAAAACAACAAACGATTGAATTACCAAGCACACAGTTATAAACAATCAATAATTAGGCAAGTATTTGCAAACATGTAAATTTACCAAGCACAATTATTAATATTTAATAATCGAAGTGTCAATATAATCAATCAATAATGTAAAACAGGAAAGTAAATCAACCAAGTGAAGCAACTTGCAATGATCCGAGATCATGCACTAATTTTTCTTCCCTTTCCCATCACCAAAAGAAAAAAAAAGAACTTATCTAAAGTCGAGAAAAAGGATCTTTACCAAATATATAGTGCTTTACATTGTCTTAAGAATAATTATAGAGCTTACCACCACCTTCATAAATTGACACAGTGAGATTCCAAGTGATTAATTATTTATGACAAGGTACAAAAGTCATAGACGAATTTCATACTTCCATCTGCCATACAATTCCTTGAATGCTTACCAAGTTGGCAACTTGGATATCATCATCAAGACAGTAAGGCCCTGTTATTTTGGACTTATTTTCAGTTCAGTTTCTCGCAGTTCAGTTCAGTTACTCTCTGTATTTCAGTTTCTCGCAATTTACTTTAATTCAGTTCAGTTCAATTCAGTTCAACCCAGTTTAGCCCAAAAGAACGTGACCTAAAACTCAAAATCTTTAAAAATTAGCTCGGTAATTCTGTAGTAGCTATTGATATTTAAGACTAATGATTCTCTATTGCATCACTTTTCCTACAATTTTTTAAGCACTAGTTTTATATTTCCATACAAAAACTAAAGAGTGAGCATTGGAAATACAAAATCCAAGGCATCACATGTTTGTAAATAGAGGATTGCGTATAATTTAAATGTTTTGACTCAATTTGAAAAACTAACTACTTAACTCTTCTAAATAATTGTTGTTTGATAATAGAGGATTGGAAGAACTTTTTGAACCTATCTCAAATTTTGAAAACGCTAGTGATGAGAGATAATTGGACAGGTTAAAGTAAAATGACAAATATGCCCAAAATAATGACCCATACTGAATACACAATAATTTGGTTATTTTATACAATCAAATATCAATCAACTATTGTATACATATACAAAGCATTTTTCAACTTCTCAAACCAACTAATATAAATAACTAGTAGATCAAAATAACACAATTAATTAGCAGTTATAAACTATCCTTTAATGCGAAAAAGACCTTTAGCTCCTCCCAAGTACATTTAAGTTAATTTTTTCTCATTTGTAGTGTTATTCTCGAGTATACTAATGATGATTTTCTACTCATTTGGAGTCACACCCCAAATGAGCAAATATGCAACAAGTTACAACTAGTTAGTTGCCTAGCAAATTCAACATATAATATACAAATTGATCCTTATTATAAAATTAAGGAAAATTTGTAAAAAAAGTTTAATTTTGCGAAAAAAAAAACTTTTAAAGCATTCTTTACCAAAAACAACCACAAATTTAATTTTTTTTGCAAGTTGAAACCTATTCCAATTTTTTCGGTGTGGTTTTTGAGATGCATAAGGGTGGTGCTATAGTTAATGGAGATAGGGGGTTAAAGGAAGATAGAAGGGTCACTCACTCACTCCTATGCATCTCAAAAACCACACCGGAAAATGAGAATATAAGTTTGTGGTTTTTATTTGCAAATAATGCTTTAAAAGGTTTTTTTTCGCAAAATTAAACTTTTAAACGGTTTTTAGCAAATATTCCTAAAATTAACTCTTCGAGTCCCAATTTAATTGTTACAAATAAGATTTCCTATCTAATTACAACGTAACCTTTCTGGTAAACCTCATATCCACCCACTTCTAAGAAAAAAAAATCCTCAATTAAATAAGAACAGAATAAGTACTACAAAAACAGAAAACGAGATTAAAACAGGTAAATATAGTGAGAATATGGTAATTAAGATCAAACAAACAACAACAAAAAACAAAATCCAAACTAGTGCATGACAATTCATGAGTTACATTGTACAATTTTCAATCAAAATTCACATTACACTACTATATAAATATATATAGAGCCTGCTAACGGACGCTCATGGGGCGCTAGATTATAAGGGCCCCAAGCCCAAAATCCAAATATTAGCTCATAGAACACCACCATACATTACATTTAAAAGTGAGGAATAATCAAAGTTTTACAAATCACTACACAAAATTAAAATAATTATAATCATAATCATAATAACAACAACAATATATATATATATATATATATTTATATATAATCTCTGAGAAATCAATCTCAAATATATCTCACCTGGGAGAAGAAAGAGGGAAAAGAGGAAGTAACTGAGGTTGAGAATCTCTAGGGGTAGAAATGGGAGAAGGGTGAAAATAATATCCTTTTTCAGCAATAGCTTTTTCTTCTTCAGATGATGATGAACTACTCCCATTACCAGTACCACCACCAATGGACGGTGAAGATTTATCGAAAGGATCTTCAACCAACGGAGTAACAGGGCTCAAAGTTAAAGAAGGGAAATCTAGTAAACTAGGGGAAAGAATCTCTGGTTGATGACGAGGTGAGTATAATACAGAGAAACCATTATTGTTGTTATTCATGTTATTATTATTATTATGTGCTGCTGCTGCTGCTGCAGAAGAATAAGTTAATGGACTAATTAAGTTTTTGATGCTGTTTCTTCTTTCGTAGAGTTTGAAACCTTGTTTTTTGGGGGTTGTTTTTATTGGGGGAATTACAAAGGTTTTTGGAAGTGTGTTTTCATGGTGATGTTGTTGTTGTTTTGGGTGGTTTTTGTTGTTGTTGTTGTTGTTGTTGGATGTGATTTCGGAGGATCCAGTTAACATTTGGACAACTTGTTTGAAAGAAGTGGTATCTGCTGTTACAAATGTTGTTGGGTATGGGCTGTTTGGGTCGGATCTGGTAATGGGTAATGGAGATGGACTGTTGTTGTTGTTGGTGGTGTTGTTGGTGCTGTTGCTGCAACTTGTGGGGGAGTTAAGAGGAGATGAATTATCTCTGTCTTTGAATTTAGAAGTGATTTCCATTGTTTTTTTTATGGGGGAGGAGAGAGAAAATGAGGGTGAGGGAAGAAGAGATGGGATGAGTGAAGAAGAAGGGTTTGTTTGTTTGAATTGATGAATGATGAGGGAGGTTGGAAGGGGGAAGGGGGGGGGAAGGAAGTCCTTATTAGCCTTTTGGTTGGTTCTGTGTTTTCCTCTCTTTCTCCCTAAATTTATTTCGTACGTAGTGATTATTTTAATCAACTTATGTACAATCGTTTCACAAAGTTTACTTTTTTTTGTGAAGTATTATGCTTTTTATGTAGACTTCTTTTTTTTCTTCTCCCTTTTGAAGGACTTTTAAATCATTTTTATAAAAAAAACAGACTTTATTTGCCTGAATTTTAGTTAGTTAAATATTTCATTCGTCTTTGTTTGTTTGTTTGTTTGTTCATATGACTGAATTTTGTTATTTTTGGTTGGGGTGGAGTTGATTAAATATAATAAATGGTGGGAGAAAATATTACTACTTTTAGTATGACATAATCTTTTACGGTCCGTTTGGTTAGTGGTAATAAATAGTGGTAATGGTAATGAAATTTAGAGCAAATTTGCAAATAAGTTTTCTTGTCAATGACCATGGAAATGAAACTTTATCACAAAACATGTGTTTCCCTTTATAAATTTTTAATTTATTACCACCCAATACCACCTTCCCAAGTGGTAATGGATAGTAATGAGATTTTAGGAATAAAATGGATATCTTGGGATGAAGTAGCATTACCATAGGTAATGACATTGGATTTCTAGTACAAATTTACACTATAATGCATTACCATTCCCACCATTTATATCCTCTTACCAAACGGGCCGTTAGGGTTATCCCCAAGAAGAATTTGGGATGAACAAAAGGGGCTTGAGGGAGTAAGAGATAGGAGGGTCATCGTAACACTTTTGCGTGCATTTTGATGATAAGGTTCTTGCAATTATAAACCCTACACATAACGAAGTTATAAAATAACTCTTGTTAGATAAATGTATTAGAGTAATATTGTATGTAAAAGGATAGAAGGGACTTTTCATGGTCTTAGGTCTATATTGTAAACACTATATATATTGAATGCCAAGGTTAACCTAACTAGGTTAACACAATTATTCTCCACTCTTGTACATGGTATCACAGCCCTAGGTTAAACTAAAAAAAACAAAAAGATTTTTTTCCCATGATTCCTAGCACTGCCTCTTTTGGTCTCTCTTATGCCATGGATGACTCTTCATCCTCTTCTACCTTGAGCTCCACCACTAATTTCGCTGCCATGGCTGCTTCTTTGCCGCCCTCAACTAGTGGTTCCTATGCTCTCGGTTCCTCCTTCACAGGCGTGCCTACCATGGCCCCTGCTGCTGCCTTGTCGCAGCTCTCTCATGGCTTATCGACGCCGGCACTTCGTGTGTCTTCCTATGCGCAGATTAGCCCCCAGCAGCCCTCGTCTTCACGGCGCTTTCCACCAGGTTTCGAGTCTTTCTCGGCCCCTCCAGTGACCACAGGTGCTGCACCACCGTCGACCTTGGGTGATGCTGGCTTTCCGTAGCCATCCCTCGGCGCTGCTGGAATTCAGCAGTCCAATTTTGGCTTATCTTCGGCTTTATTTCAAGCCTCTGTTCCGTCCTCTTCTTTGATTCAACAGCCCGTGTTTGCTTTACCGCAAATCTCCGCGCCGAATCTTAATAATTTGGTAACTATCACTCTTTCTTCTCCTGAAGATTATTTGTTGTGGAAAACTCAGATTACGTGTTTGCTTCTTTCGCATCAATTACTTGGTATGGTTGAAGGCACTGCTACTATTCCCCCTTCGTATATTGTTGATGAACGTGGTGTTTCGGTTCCGAATCCACAATTTTATGAATATTTACGTGTTGATCAACAAATTAAATCATGGATTTTTGCAACGTTATCTCGTGATGTATTCGTTGATGTTCATGATTTGTCTACTTCTGTGGAAATATGGCATCGTTTGCAAACTCGTTTCATGCATTCTAGTATGGCCCGTTCTATGGAATTAAAAGGTCGTCTTTCCCATATTAAAAAGAGTGATTCATAGTCTATGGATGGCTATTTGCGTGAAATAAAGGTCATTGCTGACTCTTTAGCTGCCATTCAGTGTCCTGTCTCTAATCCGGATTTAGTTCAGTTTACATTATTTGGTTTGGATCGTGATTCAGACTACGATCATCTTGTCACTACTTTGTTGCATTATTCCTTTGCTTTGAGTTTTGATGACTTGCGACCCAAGCTCTTGCTTCATGAGCAACGTATCAAGAGTTCTAAGGAGGGGCTGGATTCTTCCTCTCACCATGCTTTGGTTGCGGTTAAGTCATCTGGTTCTAGTTCTACCACTAATAAGAACAATTCTGGTGGCCGAAATAAAGGTAAGAACAATAAAAACAAAGGTGGTAACAATGGTGACCGCAACAATAATAATCGTGGCAATGGTGGTAACAACAATGCTCGTGGTTCTGGTAATAACAACAACAACAATGCTAATCGGGGACGTCATAATGGTATGAGTAAATATTCTAACTTGTCATTTTCTAGTATGCCTTGCATAGATTCTATTACTAATGGTCTGTTCTCAGCAGGAAATACTTCGCAAAGTGGCAATTTTAACTCTACCCCTACTTCCGATACTTGTGGTCTTTATTGGTTTCCAGGTCATCAAGCCGCTTATTGTCCTCAAAAATTCAATTCTAGCTTTGTTCCCTCTTCCTCGGATAGTGTCACTCGAGCCTTAGCTACACTGTCTGTTGGTGGTGAAGCAAATGACTCAGTTTGGTACATGGATTCGGGAGCTGCATCTCACATGACTCCTTAGGATGGTAAGCTTTCTGCTATTCTTCCTTACTCTGGGTCAAGTTCGGTTGTAGTTGGTAATGGTACCTCTCTCCCAATTAAAAGTGTTGGTAATTTGACATTTAAAACTGCAAGTCATCCTCTTACCTTGTCTTATGTTTGTCATGTGCCTAATCTGAAACATAATTTATTATCAGTTAACAAGTTGTGTCACGAAAATGATTGTGTTGTGTGTTTTGATAAAAACTTTGTTTTTGTTAAGGACAAGACAACGGGGGAGGTTCTGCTTCGGGGATCCAGTTCAGGTTGTGCGTACTCCATCTGGTTTATTTTTGTCTCAAAATAAGTATGTTTCTGATCTACTACGTAAATTTCATCTTCATACTGTTAAACCAGTACGCAAGCCTGTTGTCTCTAGAGTTACATTGTCTCTTCTTGATGGAGAACTTCTTGCTGATCCCACATATTATCGTAGTATGGTTGGTGCTTTGCAATACTTAACTATGACTCGTCCAGATATTGCTTATGCTGTTAATATGGTGTCTCAGTTTATGCATGCTCCTCGTACTACTCATCTTCATGCTGTGAAAAGAATTTTCAGATATCTGCAGGGCACTTTGGAGTTTGGTCTTTTCTTACATAGCAGCAGTTCTCCTACTGTTGTTATTGCCTACTCTGATGCAGATTGGGTGGGTTGTCCCGACACTCGTCGCACGACTACTGGTTATACTGTTTTTCTTGGGAAGAACTTGATTTCCTGACGCTCGAAAAAGCAACCTACTGTTTCTAAATCCTCCACTGAAGCTGAATATCGTGCAGTTGCATACACTGCTGCTGAATCTATTTGGCTTCAGCAACTACTTGCTGATCTTGGTTATTTTCTTCGACGACCTGTGATATTGTATTGTGATAATGTTTCTGCTACTTATCTCACTGCTAATCCAGTTCATCATGATCGAAGCAAACATATTAATGTTGATTACCATTTTGTTCGTGAAATGGTTGCCAAAGGAGGTCTTACGGTTCGTCATGTTCATACTCAGTTGTAGGTTACTGATATTTTCACTAAAGGTCTATCTACTGATTTGTTTACTAAACATCGTTCCAATCTATCCGTTGTTTCACCCCGTAAAGATTGAGGGGGTGTATTAGTGTATTATAGATAGAAAGGAATTCTTATCGTATTAGGTCTGTATTGTAACTCATATAAATACATAATGCCAGGGTTAAACCTACTAAGGTTAACACAATTATTTTCCACACTTGTACACCCATAATAATTCTCCTCTCTTTTTTTAGAAAATTGCTAAATTAGGGGTTGAATCACTGCTCGTGACGGGTTTCGTTCTTGAAGCGTTTTGTTCGTGAATGGCTTAAATCGGTGAATTAGGGCTCTAACATTTGGAATGCAGTTGCAATTAATGGGTTTCTTTTGTTGAACTAAAAGCAAGGAACAAGGAAAGAAGGTGAGTAGGAGTAAGAAAGCAACACATTATATATGGGAAAGGGGAGGTTAGATTGGAGGAAAAGTGAAATTAGAATTGGAGGAAAAACTTGTACTCAGTCAATTAGGAGTGTTGACTTAATTATACTATGGTCAGTAGGGGTTAGGCAAAAAGTTAACAGAAGTATTAACATTCAACATAAAATTAACGTTTAAGCCTCATTAATGCGACGTTTGGCTAAGTTACAAAAACTGAGGCCTAGCAATAGGAAATAACAAAGGTTGAATCTATCATTGGGAATTCTCAAGAGTAGGAGCCTATCAATGGGAATTTCCCAATAAATATCACGATCGTCCCATATATGAAAGAACTGATAGAGCAATTTGCAGTACTATTTTTTTAACAGAATTTAGCAATTCATTTGTTATGTACGAAAACTTTACTGTATCTGACCATGCACCGATCATTTTTAACTCGCGGAAAATAACTTTACCACACCGATGTTTAAATTCCAAAATTATGGACTCTAGAAAAAAGAATCACATCAAATAATTAACAATCATTGGTACTCCAATATATAATGTTCATGGTTCTTTAGAATAAGTACAAATTAAAGCTCCTCGTACTAAAACTTAAGTTATGGGCAATAGGAAAGTATGATAATATTCATTATAGATTAGAGATAAATGTTAAAAAAATTACGGAAATTGAAAAAAACTTCCAAAGACAACCTTATAATCCTCATTTAGTGAACCATCTTAACATAATGATCAAACAACAGGAAAAAAAAATTCTACTTTATAGACAATCCTCTTTGAGTAATTTGGCAAGAAATAATTGGTTAACCCATGGTGATAGAAACTCCAAATATTTCCATAATAGAATGAAAGTTAAAAAAGCTAGAAATACTATGTAACCCCCCTAGGTTTTCAGGAGCCTACTAGTAGATATTGTCCTTTATACACCCTAGCCCACAAGCTTTGCTTTGGTGCATGACCGTAATCCTACCCAAAAGGACTCTACTAGGTTGAGGTGTCCACCCCTATATAAAGAAGGTTTCGTTCTCCTCAACTTTCAATGTGTGATAGCCAAGATCTTAGGTACCTTCTCCCCTCTTTTAAAGAGTCTGCGTCCCCATATGCACTACATGGAATCGGAATGTGCCCTGACTCTGATGCCATCCGTAAGACCTTTACTAGTATATTGTCTTTTATGGGTCCATCTTGCAAGGTTTTGCTTATAGGGATGGACACCTCAACCTAGTAGAAGCCTTTTGGGTAGGATTACGGTCCTATACCAAAATAAAACCTTGCGGGCTAGGGCCCATAAACGACAATATCTACTAGTGGGCTCCTGAACACCTAGGGCTGTTACATACTATTTATAGATTGAAGAATGTATTGGCCAACGGGAAGATAATCCTAACATAGTCAGATATACATTGCTTCACTTTTTTAAAAATAGATTTAAAATGGAAGTAACTAACCAAAGATTCATTGATCTCGGCTTTGCGCCGAAAATAGTCACACCTTAGGATGAAGTAGATCTCCTCTCCCCCATAACAAATGAAGAAGTTAAAAATGTTATTTTTGACATGGATTCTAACAAAGCTCCGTGTTTTTCAGGCTTACTGGAACATCGTGGGCCTAGAATACTACAACTATAAAAAGCTTCTTCCTCCATATACGTATACCTCATGCACTTAACTATACGCTTATCACTCTTATCCATGAAGTGGATAATGCCAGAACATCCAGATCATTTCAGACCTATTAGCCTTTGCAATACGATTTATAAAGTTATCTCCAAAATTCTTGTTAATCGTCTTTGCCCTATCCTCCAAAAAGGCGTTAGCCCTTTACAAAATGCCTTAACACCGTCTTGATTCATGACAATCTACTCATTGTCCAAGAGATACTTAACACCTTCCAAAAATCAAAAAACAAAACGGGATGATGCGCTCTGAAATTGGATGTGGGCCGGGACAAGCCTATGATAGGCTTGAATGGGAGTTTCTACGGGCCACTCTCCAAGCATTTGGGTTCCCGCATAAATGGCTAACTTGGATATGTAAACCCAGTTTATTACTCTCTTAACATCAATGCATAACATTTAAAACCTACTAGAGGTCTTAGACAAGGCGATCCTCTATCTCCTTATCTTTTTATCTTTTGCATCGAAATTCTCATAATTATGTTAATATAAATTAGCACGAAATCTCGCAACGGAATAGGTTTCAGATTAAAGCCAGGGACCCATAATATTTCATGTCTTCTCTTTGCTGATGATAGACTAATTCTATGTAAAGCTACCTCTGCAGCGTGTACTAGTCTTAAACCCATAATTGACTCCTCTTGTAATATGTCTGGTCAACAAGTTAATTTCCATAAAATTTCGATCATTTTCTTAAGACAGATAACCAACAACCAAAAAGAAAACTTAGCAAGCATTATTAACATGACACCATCCGCCTCCTTTGAGAGGTATTAAGGCATTAGCTCTTTCTCCCCCACCAAATTGGATTTTAATAACATACTTCAAAAAATGAAAATTGGATCAACTCTTGGAAATCCCAATTCTTGTCTAAATCAGGTCGATTAACGCTTATCCAAAGCAATTAAGAATCACTTGCGACTTATATATGCTCTTCTCTTCTTCTACCGAAAAATTGTGCCTCTAAACTAGATTCGGCTTATAGGAGATTTTTCTGGAACCAACACAAAGACAGGAACTCGGCACCGCTTATTGCATGGGATAAAGTTTGTAAACCAAAAACCTTAGGAGGCCTAGGGCTGAGAAAGACTAACCCCTAAAAAAATACTTTATAGCAATATTAGGGTGGAAAATACTCAAAGATCCAACCAACTTATGGACTAAACTCATAAGGAAAAACATATATGTCTAACTCTAATTTTTTTTTTGAATACCAACCCAAGCAGAAATACTCTACTATTTTGGAGACAAATTTTTGCTCAAAGAGAGCTTAACTAGAAAAGAATCCATTGGAAACTAGGAAATCCATCAATTTATGGTTGGATAATTGGGTGGTCAAAGATAGTTTATTCTCTCACCTAAACCTACACGCGCAATGATATTAATGAAAATCTATTGGTAGCAGATTTCATCACTGAAGAAAAAGATTGGGATAAATGTAAATTGGCATAAAAAATCCCCTTGTCTCTCATTAATAAAATACGAGAAATCCCGATTGTAAAGAATAACATAGAAGATGAACCAATATGGTGGTATACTGTAACAGGCCACCCATTTAATAGCTTAACCCTTTCTGATCCTGACTTAATCTGATAATTAAACATGAGTTAAGCTCCTAAATATGAAGCTGTTACTTGAAGCTACCTCCCCTTACAAGTAAGATAGGGAAGTATATTCAATGATATCATAGCTATCATTTTTATCAAAGAAATACAAAAATTGAGAGCTTGATAGTGGTTCTTGTGTACCTTGATCTTTTAGAGTGAGTTTCCTAATCTTCTTCTTCATTAGGCTCGATCACACCAACTGATTTCTCAATTGCCTATATCTAAGATAGTAACTCAACATCAACCTCAAAGAGAACTCCCAAAAAAATCAGCCAAAAACCTAACCCAAACTCATAAAAACGTCTCCCTCTGTAGTATTCTTTTTACCTTGGTTTTTGCTTGATTCCTTAGCTCTTTGGCTTGTATAAATAGCTCCACCATATCTTTCACAAGGTGAAATACCCAGGTATTGATTTGCATGCAAGGTTCAGTAGGTCGGGAAGAAGAAAATCAGAGAGAAAGAAAGATGTGTATCTCTCGTCAGAGATACCAGGTCTGGCGAGAGCAATGAGGGGGAGGGAAACCTTCTGGTTTTTTTTCACCTTTGCTCCACTTGTTCGGTGCTTATCGTGCTAGCTACCTATATGTATTTATTATATTGGGTTGCTTCAAATCCCTAGTTAAGAGAGGTTTCCTAGGTCAACTTGGCCCATTCGAATAAGTGTACATACAAAAATTCTCGTTAGCCTAACCTTTGATTGTTTGCTTTTATATTCTTTTTAAACCTTAATTCTTACATTTATTACTTCTAAAATACCTATAACATCCTAATAAAAGTGACTTAAGTCTTACTTTTCATATAAATTAATTTATTCCTTTAGATATTTTAAAACAATTTGGAAAAATTGACAAGAGCAGGCCCAACTATCTCCCCCCTTCCATAATTCCCAACTTTTGAATACTCCACAGCGGTCCACACTTTGGGGGATGTTTTACAAAAATGGTCCTAGCAGGTCACATAACCTGCTACAACAGGTAACCTCTTGAAACTATCACCCTTGCCACCCCTGCCACCCTTCCCCAGCACTGCCACCCCTCCATCGCCCTCGAAATATCCTCCCCTACCCTGCCCCCCTCCCCCGCTCTAAGACCGCCATACTTTGCCTCCCTGCCGCCAGCTCGTCGGAGCCCGGCCACCCTCCCGCTGGCCAGTGCAGCATGGACCCCGTGCCTCCTCCCTCTCTCGCATCCCTCTTTCCCCCTTTCCCCACACAACTCTCTCTTCCCCCTTATTCCACTGTTACACAACCACCACGCAGCAACTGCTGCCCCCCTCCGCTACCAGAATCCCCCTCCCTCCAGAAAAACCCTCCCCTGCTTATGAAATTCCCTCCCCTTTCCCGCCACCCCTCCTCTGCTTATGAAATTCTTTCCCCTGCCCTGCCACCCCCTCCCCTACCCAAGAAAAACCCTCCCCCGTCCCAGAAAACCCCTCCCCCGTCCGCCCCCTTCGTTGCCACGCTTTCTTCAAAGAAACAACCAAAAATGAGAGCTTGATAGTGGTTCTTGTGTACCTTGATCTTTAGAGTGAGTTTCTTAAGCTTCTTCTTCCTTAGGCTCGATCTCGGCAACTGGTTTCTCAATTACCTATATCTAAAATAGTAACCCAACATCAACCTCAAAGAAACTCCCAAAAAAAGCAGCCAAAAACCCAAGCCAAACTCATAAAAATGCACGTTTACCTCTATAGTCTTCTTTCTAACTTGGTTTTTGCTTGATTCCTTAGCTCTTTGGCTTGTTTAAATAGCTCCATTATATCTATCACAAGGTGACATACCCAGGTATTAGTTTGCATGCAAGGTTCAGTAGGTTGGGAAGAAGAAAATCAGAGAGAAAGAAAGATGTGTATTTCTCACCGGAGATACCAGGTATGGCGAGAGCAATAAGGGGAGGGAAACCATCTGGGTGTTTCTCACCTTTGCTCCACTTGTTCGGTGCTTCTCATGCTAGCTACCTAAATGTATTTATTACACTGGGTTGGGTTTAAATCCCAACTTAAGAGAGGTTTCCTAGATCAACTTGGCCCATTCCCAATAAGTGTATATCCCATAATTCTGGTCAGCCTAACCTTTGACTATTTTGCTTTTATTTTCTTTTTAAACCTTATTTATTACATTTATTACTTCTAAAATACCTATAACATCCTAGTAAAAGTGACTTAAGTCTTACTTTTCATAATTTAATCTATTCCTTTAGGTATTTTGAAACATTTTTCATCACTATTTTTATTCCTTAAAATCGAAAGTGAATAAGGTCTTGGCTCAATTAATTATGTTCCTTAGTTATTTCCTACCACACAATATCCTAATTAAACATCCTAATTATATCTGACATTCATCACTAAAGTGTTTCTTCCCCATTTCTTATGATAATATTTTCAGCTATAATCTCCTTTAGCACACACTTAACCCTTTCCTGGCTTGATTATTACTAATTAAACTTTATTATTTCCTAATTAACTTAACAAGGCCTAAAAAGGGTGGCTATTACACTCTTCCATCCTTCAGAAGGTTTCGTCCCGAAACTAATAGCATACCTCAAAATAACTGCAGGCATAGTTCTCTCATGTCTGATTCTTTTTCCCACGTAGCTTCCTCTGTACCATGACTTGACCAGAGAACCTTCACCAAAAGTATAGTTTCAGTTCTCAAATCTTTATCCCGTTTATCCAAAATCTGAAGAGGTTTTTCTTCATAACTCAAGGTTTCATCAATTTGAAGGGGTTCATATGTTAAAATGTGTGAAGAATCATGCACATACTTCCGCAGTTGGGACACATAGAAAATATTGTGGACCTTCGACAATTCTACGGGCAAAGCAAGCTCATATGCCAGTTCTCCAACTCTTTTCAAAATCTTATGTGATCCTATGAATTTAGGACTTAGTTTTCCTCGCATTCCAAATCTTTTCACTCCCTTGCACTTCCAACAAAGCTAGCAACTTCACATTCATCTCCCTTAATGCTTGTATCTGCTCATCCTTAGTCATCTCACTCATATTAGATCCAGTTTTGGCTGAATTAGACACATTTCCATGACTTGCCATTTCCTACACATTTTGATCTTAGATAATTTCAATTTCATTTCATTCAAACCTTTCTCTCATAAACCCTTTTTTTTAAGCAATAAATTATGATGATAATGTATATATCATTACTTGGAAGGGGAGGTAGCTTCAAGTAACAACTACACATTTAGGAGCTTAACTCATATTTAATGGTCAGATTAAGTCAGGGTCAGTAAGGGTTAAGCTACTAAATGGGTGGCCTGTTACAGGTGGTATTAGAGTAATCCTTTTAATCATAGAAACAACAAAAAATGAGAGCTTGATAGTGGTTCTTGTGTACCTTGATCTTTAGAGTGAGTTTCCTAAGCTTCTTCTTCTTTAGGCTCGATCCCGACAACTGATTTCTCAATTAACTATATTTAAAATAATAACCCAACATCAACCTCAAAGAAAATTCCCAAAAAATCAGCCAAAAACCAAGCCAAACTCATAAAAATGTTTACCTCTATAGTCTTCTTTCTACCTTGGTTATTGCTTGATTCCTTAGCTCTTTGGCTTGTAGAAATAGCTCCCTAATATCTATCATAAGTTGAAATACCCAGGTATGCAAGGTTCGGTAGGTTGGGAAGAAGAAAATCAGAGAGAAAGAAAGACGTGTATCTCTCGCCAGAGATACCAAGTATGGCGAGAGCAGTGATGGGGAGGGAAACCTTCTGGGTGTTTCTCATCTTTGCTCCACTTGTTCGGTTCTTCTCATGCTAGCTACCTATATGTTTATTATACTGGGTTGGATTTGAATCCCAAGTTAAGAGAGGTTTCCTAGGTCAACTTGGCCCATTCCCAATAAGTGCACATCCAATAATTATGGTCAGCCTAACCTTTGACTATTTTGCTTTTATTCTCTTTTTAAACCTTAATTCTTACATTTATTACTTCTAAAATACCTATAACATCCTAATAAAAGTGACCTAAGTCTTACTTTATTTTCATAATTTAAGCTATTCCTTTAGGTATTTTGAAAATTTTTTCATTATTTGTAATCCTTAAAATCGAAAGTGAATAAGTTCTTGGTTCCATTAATTATATTCCTTAGCTTAGTTATTTCCTACCATACAATATCCTAATTAAACTTCCTACTTATATCCGACATTCATCACTAAAGAGTTCCTCCCTATTTCTTATGATAATATTTCCACCTACAATCTCCTTTAACACAAACTAAACCCTTTCCTGGTTTGATTATTACTAATTAAACTTAATTATTTCCTAACCTAACAAGGCCTTCAAAGGGTAGCTATTACATATACACCATCTGGAAATTTCTCAGCTAAATCAACAACTTGGATAGCTCAAACCACCATCAACAAAATGGAAAAAGGCCCTTGATCTATTGGATCTGGAAGTTAGACATCCCCCATAGCTTAGAATATTTTTATGGCATATATGCTATAAGGTTATCCCGATTCGTGACACTATCGCCAAGTGTCACATCATCCACACACCATCATGCCATCTTTGTAACCAAAATAATAAAACTATAAATCATCTCTTCATAAATTATCCTGCCTGAAAAAGGGTTTTGGAACATACATTAGTTAAGCAATGGCTTGACCATTTTATAAGCGCAAACGATTTTCTTTGGATATTGACTGATTATAAGTCACGTTCGAGCATGATCCACAAGTTAATTTTTGCACTATGAAGCATTTAGAAAAAGCGAAATGACTTCATTTTCAACAACAAAGCCTTTTCTCCTTTATCAGTTCTCCATCGAGCTACCTTCTTACAACCTTCTTACACCGAGTATGGGAACTGAGACTGATGGTAGACTCTTGTCAAGCGACATGCACCCTGTTTTTACCTCTTCCTCTTCATCACCCACATCAACTTCTTCATCATTATCTCTCTAAAATTCTCTTATCTCATCATGGTAAAGTGGATTCGACGACTCGTGTAGAAACAACTCCATGGCAACAAGTTTTATCATACGTGACTGCGACGACAACACTAATACGACATATACTTTCAATCTCGGGACGACCCCAACATATCTAGCGGAAGCACTTGCAATCCATAAAAGTCTCCAAGTTGCAATAAGTCAAAAGATCTTAAGAATGATAATCGAAGGCGACAATTTACAAGTGATTAACTCTGTTAAAGGCCATTGGAACAACACTCCATGGAGATCAAGAACATCTTCATCGACATAAAATTACTTCTCCAACATTTCGAACTGGGAAATTAATCACGTCTACCGTGAAGGAAATAAAGCAGCAGACTGGATAGCAAATGTCGTAGGACATCTTGTAAATTATTCTATGTGTATCAATACTTGTAATAGCCCGCAACTCCTCTAGATTATTCAAAGTGATAAATTAGGTGTTCTCCTCGAGAGGAAGACCTCCTAATTGTAATCTTTTTCTTATCTACAAAAAAAATGGAAGCATTTTATACTCATTTATATATATGATTCACTTTGATTTTAAAAAGTTTTCCTTTCTTTATGTGTATGCCATTGTGCTACAAAGTGCGAAACCTAGAGTTCCTCACTTCCTCATGTCCGTCATCTTTCATGCCTTTCATATTTTCCTCCCATCTACTACTTTTATCTCATTTTCTCGATTGCTTTTACGACCTTCAATGATCTTTTATAATAGTACTACAATATTGTCTTCCTTTGTTGAAATATCGCTGCTACATTACTGTCTTTCTTTGTTGAAGTATTGCTGCTACATTACTACACTAGCTACTTAGCTACTGTCTTTCTTTGTTGAAAATATTGCTACTACACTGCCGTCATTTAGTGTATATCAATTCACAAGGTTCATTTTATTATTATTTATTTAATTCACAAGGTTAAGAGAAGAAAAAAACTCATCATTTGACAAACATAACACCCTGTTATAATTTTTTAGTGAGGTTAGTTAGAATTAAATTTCTTATGACTCCATTAACCACATGTGCATTGTAAAACACAAGAAAACAATTGTTTATTTAGTTAATTGACGACTTGTAATATGGATGACAACTAACTTAATCAGTATATATATAATCATGTGAGGGTAGTAGTATGACATCGAAAATTTGAGATTGAACCTCATTTAAGTACGTTACTCCCCTGCTGACCTCCTTTATATATACTTCTGTTAAGTATGTCACTAACGTGATGAATTATGCTGTCAAAGGACCAACTCAACCAAAAGTTGAAGCTGATGGTTGAGGCCCTAGGAATAGATTTATACTCTATCACGCCCCTTCACGCAAGAGCCCTCTAGGCTTGAAGTGTGGATGCAGCACAGGTCTCCATCATACTTGGCGCTAAATATTCCACTGAGAAATGAGGGGTGGATGAGATTCGAACCCGTGACCTTTTTGTCACGCTAGCTCTTGATACCATGTTAAATATGGGCCTGGGCCGCACCCATCATAAGGAGAGAGAGTCCACTTCACAAGACAAATGAGGTTCCACCTTAAAACCATATGGCAATAAGGGGAGTAGCCCCTTTGCATTATAAAGTGAACTCATCTCTCTTCTTTAATCAATGTGGGACACTCACATGTGGTGTGCGCTATACATCATAGCTTCAACACACCCCCTCACATGTGAGGTCCCTTTTTCAATTGGCCCAGAGTAAATTAACGGTCCCAGTCGTGGACCTGGTTCTGATACCATGTTAAAGGACCAACTCAACCAAAAGCTTAAGCTGATGGTTGAGGCCCTAGGAATAGATTTATACTCTATCATATGCCATTCTCATTTCTTTTTTATTCGAAATTTAAGAATCAACATGAGAATTTCAAAGAAGGATCAAAATTCATGAGCTCGGATCCTTCAAAAAAGTATGCTTTGCTTATTTTTTGAGAGAGAACAAATCCATTGCTTAAGCTCAACAATTCATGACAAATAAGACTATTTAAAAAGGAGGCCAAGAGGCAAAAAGTTTTGCACTTACAAAACATAAAAGTTTCCTTAAAAAAAAGTTTTTAAATAATAGAGGTTGAATAATGCTAGAGATTTTGTCTTATGTCATTTCATTTACTTTCACAAACAAACCAAGATATTCTATGAAGAATCTTACTTACAGGAATCCTGATGAAAAAGACCCAACAAACAAAACCTATATTAATTTCCACTACCTGATTCCAAATGCAAATTGGGTTGTTCATTCTTAATCATGTTTCAAAATGGAAAAGCCAAAGAACCAAATTCTTTGTTACAGTGTTACAAGAAGGAAAGCAAAGGGACCGAAATATGAAAAACATATGAGCAACGACTTTCAATCCCAAATATATTTTGAAAGGGAAAACTAATGGTAAGTTGAACGAATTGTGCGCCACATTTCGGCAAAGATAAAAGTGCATTTCTTTTCGTCATGATGTCTTTCTTAAAGATGTCCACTCATGTGCAAATATTGTCGTTAACATTTGATATTTTAATCAACTAAATTCATTATTTTAGCATTGTAAGATTTTCATTAATCATCAAAAAGCATGGTAACATAAGCATGGTAACTTATTTCATAAAAAAAAAGACATAAGCATGTTAGCCGTAATTAATCTAATGATTACACTATGAAACCTCCATATTAATTACAATCTTTAGTATACATACATATGAAGTGGTAGTTCTAAGTTTAATCTCTATTTCGAATAACTTTACTTCACTTGAAAATACCTAATTAATATAATTTGAACAAATATAAAATAGTTTGAGTTGATTTGATACTCTCTTCTTTTTACAGAAAAGTGTCGTTTTGTTTCTTTCAGGTTTAACTTTTGCTTGAAAATATTGGAGGATTACATTAGTTATAAGAAAGCACAAAACTTGATATTTCTTCTAGGCATGTCAATGAAGCCTCTATAACACAACAAAATTAACACGATATATATAACCATTGAAATACAAGGAAGAAACGATCACTTTATCTAATCCATCAATCAAAATTAATCAACAAGAAGTTAAAACACTTAAGAATTGATACTACAACATTTACGTTAAGAAAAGAATAGATAATAATAGTTTTCATTGTCATTCAAATATGGCGCGTTATAATTGTAAGTAACAACAATATTTCTAAGACTATAATAATAAATATGTTTTCCATCACAAGACACCAATATTTCTAAGACTATAATAATAAATAGAGTTTTTTGTCAGAAACAACCTTTTAAAAGTGTCATTTTGTGAGAAACAACCTTATAATTTTTTTTTTGTGAGAAACAACCTTTAAATGCGATTTTCTTGTCAGATCAGACCCTTCGACCATTTTCCGGCATTGACTTGATTTTTTCGGCGAAGACTTGCATTTTCCGGCGAAGACTTTTTTTTTACCCCCTTCCTTCTCTTTTTCCCTCCAATTTCTTCCTCCCAACCCCACGCCAACCTCCAGCCTCACCCCCCATTCTCCATCCCCCTTCCCTTTCTCTACTCGAACCACCCCCACTACTCGATATGCGTGAGAGGAGTTGATCTGGGTCGAGCATCGCCTAACATCACCGGTGGGGAACTATTGCCGCTATTGTTTGCTCTATTCCTGGTTTCGAGTCCTAGTCGGGGGCGGTTTCGGGGGTGGGGGAGGGATGGGGGTGGTTTTGGTGGTGGGGGATGGGGTGATTTCGTGGTGGTTTTAGGGCGCGAGGTGGTGCTTTATTGGTGTAGTGGTGGGGCATGGGTTTCGGTGGGCGAGGGGGCGGTTTTGTGGGGTTTGATGGATGTTCGTATGGTGGTAGTATTGGTTGATGTGGTGTTGCTAAGGTGGTTGAGCGGTGGTGGTGTTGTTGTGGTGGCCTAGCTGTGTTTTAGAGAGAGGGAAGGGGGATGGAGAATGGGGGGTGAGGCTGGAGGTTGGGGTGGGGTTGGGAGGAAGAAATTGGAGGGAAAAAGAGAGGGAAGGGGGTAAAAAAAAAGTATTCACCGGATAATTCAAGTCTTTGCCGGAAAAATCAAGTCAATGCCGGAAAATGGTCGAAGGGTCTGATCTAACAAGAAAATCGCATTTAAAGGTTGTTTCTCACAAAAAAAAATTTATAAGGTTGTCTCTTACAAAATGACACTTTTAAAAGGTTGTTTATGACAAAAAAACTCTAATAAATATATATCATAAATATAGAAACTCATCAAAAATTATAAGATGATTAATTTAACATTATTTCTGGAATATAATTAAGCAAAACACGTTTATGGTCCATCAACAATTGTTTGAGAACCACCATGGTAATGCAAAAATACGCACGAGTGTGTAGACTTTATTTGAAATGTTCATAAACCTTGCTTGGTTTGAAATTTCACTCAAACCTACACAATGAATAGACTTGTCAAATGTGTTGGTTGGGTTGAACAACTTTTGATTTGAGTTTTTTTATAGTGTTAGGTCACTTTTAAGTCGAGTCAAAAAATGATCGTAAAAAACCTGGGTGCCTTCGTAAAAAATTAATAACAATAATCCCAACTATTGGCAGACCTTCTCAAAATAATCCTAACATTCGATTAACTATCTATTGAGTCACCTTCTCAAAATTAATAGGTTAATCTTTTGTTAACCTGTTAAATAGGTTGAAAGGGTGATGTATAACCTTTATTTTAAGGAAAATTTGTCAATAAAAACCTTTTAAAATGTCCATTTTGCGAAAAACAACCTTATAAAACTTTTTTTGTTACTCACAACCTTTAACTTCAACTTATTTGCAAGATGAGACCTCAGACCTCTTTTCCCGCTTTGACTGCCCCTTTCTAGTGTTGACCCACATTTAGAACATCATTTAGCAATTTGAAGACTAGAAATAAATTATAATTTTTGGATCAGGGATTTTATAAATACTTGGATTTTATTTAATATAGAATTGAGGGATTTGTTGGATTAATGAATTTAGAAGGAAATAAGAGTGCAAATAGGGGAGAAAAAGAGGAAAAAAATGGGTCAATGTCGGAAAGTGACGGTCAACGCCGGAAAAAAGCTTGAGGTTTCATTTGGCATAAAAAATGAAGTTTAAGGTTGTAAGTCACAAGAAAATTTTTATAAGGTTGTTTTTCGTGGACATTGTATAAGGTTCTTTCTGACAAATTTTCCTTATTTTAATCCATTTTTTTAACTTCTCTTCCCTAAGCTCCGTTAGGCCTTTCTCTCCAACCTTCCTTGACTTCTGCCAGCTACCATCGACCCACTATCTAACCCCGACTACTTAGTCTAGCAACGATGAAGTAGCCACCTCTTTGTACATCTCTTTTCTTTGATTGTCACTTTCTAATTTGATTAATAGTTGGTCTTATAAGAGGCTGCCAATTTTAACTTTAAATTAGGCACGGCCCAAACCCAATATTGAGAAGAGAACGAACCATTTTTATGAACATATGGTCTAGTTTAATCTATTTAGTAACCAGTTTAATCCATTTAATATTCACATTGTTTAATCCATTTAGTGACTAGTTTAACTCATTTAATGACTAGTTTAATCCATTCAGTGAGACTGTCGGGCTACTTTTTACAATTGTCTGCTGTAATTCAAGATTCAAAGGGAAACAAAGGAAGAAGAAAAGAAGGGAGTAAAGGACGACTAGGTCGGTGCGAGATGTCTAAGGACAGTGTTGGATTATAGTGAGATGAAATGAGCTTGTTAGCATAATGTAGGTTTGGGTTTGTCTAATTTTATGTTAAAATTAGACCCCTATTCTGATAATTTGTGTTTGACTAATAAGCTTCTTTTTCTAAAACGATTTTGATCAAAAGGCATAATTAATAGAACGCAACTCCAAATCAAGTAATTCTTGAGTCTAAACTATTGACTTTTTGAGATCTACAACATTCATGGAGTAAATATTAGTATGATGATATAGAATGGAGTAAATGATGTAGAATTGAGTATTAATGACACAGAAATAAGGAATAGATAAATAATATTAAAATAGGTTTAAATGATACAAATTTGCTCAATAATGACATAGAAATGAGTTATAAAGACACAGAAATGAGTAATAATGACACAGAAATAAGGAATCGACAAATAATATCAAAATAGGTTTAAATGATACAAGTTTGCTCAATAATGACATTGAAATGAGTTATAATAATGACACAAAAATGAGTAATAATGACACAAAAACAAGGGATCGATAAATAATATCAAAATAGGTTTAAATGATACAAGTTTGCTCAATAATGACATAGAAATGAGTTATAATGACACAGAAATGAGTACTAATGACACAGAAATAAGGAATTGACAAATAATATCAAAGAAGGTTTAAATGATACAAGTTTGCTCACTAATGATTTAAAATATGAGTTATAATGACACAGAAATGAGTAATAATGATATGGTACAAACATCTCTATGATACAATCAAAAGCCTATTACAATTAGAAATGATCCCTAATTATATACAATTAAAATTCTAAATAACACAATCGAATCATTATTCACAAACAATGATAAATGATAGCTTGAATTTCAATAAACTGAAAAAGTAATAAGATGAATAAAAATCAGCAAATAGCTTAACAATTCAACCTAAATCTCAACTTCCACAAAAAAAAACACTAAATTTCGACATTCTCATCTTCAATTAATGTTAATCTTTCTTTCTTTGATTATGCCATTCAATTTCGACATGCTTAATTTCGAACGCGAAACCCGTCGGAGGCCGTCGAACGGTGAAGCTTCCGTGAAACTGGTGAGGATGAAGGCGAGGAGAAAGAGGAGAGAAATAGAAGGAGACCACAGAAGAGAGAAAATATAGAGAAAAAGTGAAGGAGAGGTTGGTTGTTGAGAAGAGGAAGGAGAAGAAAAAAAGGTGGAGGTAAAAATTTGGCATGTGTGAGTTATGTTACACCATAATTATGGTGTAACATGTTACACCCAAGACGCTTTTTAAGTTTATTATGTCATTTGATAAGCATGTGTAGAACTTAGTTTTATCCATCTCTCTTTTAATGTCTCATTTAATTTAATTAGTCTATAAAAGTTTGAATCTTTGACATTGCGCATGTTTTTTTTTATGTTACTACTAACAGACAATATGTAACAATTTTTTTTGTGTGAAAGAGCGATTAAGTGCAATGATGTAGACGAGATTCAATTTCATGTGTTGAGTACCACTCCCACAAAGTTTTACCAACTAAGCTAGATCACTAGATGACATCCACAGACAACATGTAACATTAGTTATTGGGTGTTGCGTGTTTCCTTCTTGGTTTAATTTCCAATGATTAAACAGATCTAAGTTATGGTGATGTGTTCTGTCCAGTTGTCCCACTAATCTTTATCTTATTAGCCTTCCATATTTCACTAGATATTAGAGAATTAATGCAAGTATCAACTATATATACACTTATATCATTCATCAACAATTCAAAAATGGATTTAGGAGTTGGCCATAACTCGTAAGAACTTGCAATAATGTTAGCAACTTTTTTTTCTAGATACTATACTCCATATATAAATATTAGAAAAAATTATTTTAAATAAGTCAACCTTTGCGTGGTCTTCCAATTTCAAGTTTTAACTTTTGATTATTCCTAATCAAGTCAATTTTGTAGCACCATTAACTTTAATTAGGCTAAATGACTGATAACCTGATAAAGTGGTAAATAAAAAAGTTTGACTTTAAACAAACCCATTGACCCACCCATTAACCCACCCAAAACTGAAAACCCACCCAAAAAAACAAACCCATTGACCCACCCCTGCAAACACCCCTTCCCCACCCCGCGAACACCCCTTCCCCACCCTGCGAACACCCCCTCCCCCTGCCCCACCCCCCCGCAAACACCCCTTCCCCCACCCTCTCCCCGCCCCTGCGAACAACCCCCCGCCCACCCCCCGCAAACGCCCCTCCCGCACCCCCCCTCTTCCCGCGACCTCCCCCACTCCCTGCGAACACCTCCTCCACCCTCTCCCCGCCCCTGCGAACACCCCCTTCCCCGCCCCCCACCCCTACAAACGCCCCTCCCGCACCCCCCTCTTCCCTACGACCTCCCCACCCCCTCGCGAACACCTCCCCTTCCCCCTATCTCTCCTCTCTCTCTCTCTCTCTCTCTCTCTCTCTCTCCGCCACCTTCACCGAGCGAGGTTAGTATTGGGCGACGGGACTTTGGGCCGGGACGAAGGGAGATGATAGGGGAATGGGCGAGGAGGCGAGGGGGGGATGGGGAGTGGGGAGGGGGGTGGCGGCCCTACGAGGGTCGCGTCGTGGGCTTTGAATGCAGCTAGCGGGGGGGGGAGGGGAGGGGGAGGGAGGGGGGGTGGGGGTGGGGGTGGGGGGGGGGGGTGTCAGCTGGTGGAAATGCGGCGAGGGCGGGGGAGGGGAGGGTGGGGGTGGAGTGGGGGGATACTTGTTGGTGGGGATGCAGGGGCGGGGAAGGGGAGGGGGTGGGGGTGGGGCTGCGGGGTATGGGTAGGAGGGGTGGGGGTGGGGTGGTCTTAAGGGAGAGGGAAGAGAAAGATGACAGGAGGCCGAGGAAGGGAGTAGAGAGAAAAAAAAACAAAAAAAACAAAAAAAATAGCAAACCAATCATATGGCGACACGTGGCACATGTTGTAATACCCCTCATGATTGCTTTAAAGGGATTTAGCAGGCTACTCATTCCAACAAGATGCATCTTTCTTTTAGGGAACTCATTTCTTTAGTTACTTCACAGTTAAGCGTGCTTGACTGGGAGTAGTCCAGGGATGGGTGACCTCCTGGGAAGTTTCTCGGGGTGCGCATGAGTGAGGACAAAATGCACCGAAAGAACTTGTGTTGGTTATTGAGGACAGTTGTTGGCCCTGGATGCGCATTGGTGACGATATACTCGGCTCTGGATGGGCCGGGTGTTACAAATGGTATCAGAGCAACCCTGCGACCGCGTGTTGGGGCGACCCTAAGGCCGTCAGGCCGAATATTAGGAGTCCTCAGGCGCCTAGTGGGGGAGGATTCTGGGGCTGCATTGTCATAAGGAGCGACCCAGAGGTCGTCAGGCCGAAAATCTGGAGTCTCCGACGATCAGTTTCCAGGCTGGGGCGACCCACAGGCCGTATGCCGAATATGTGGAGTCCTCAGGGGCAACGAGGGCGTTGCTGTTCTCAAGTGGGGGTGTATGTAATACCCCTCATGATTGCTTTAAAGGGATTTAGCAGGCTACTCATTCCAACAAGATGCATCTTTCTTTTAGGGAGCTCATTTCTTTAGTTATTTCACAGTTAAGCGTGCTTGACTGGGAGTAGTCCAGGGATGGGTGACCTCCTGTGAAGTTTCTCGGGGTGCGCATGAGTGAGGACAAAATGCGCCGAAAGAACTTGTGTTGGTTATTGAGGACAGTTGTTGGTCCTGGATGCGCATTGGTGACTATATACTCGGCTCTGGATGGGCCGGGTGTTACACATGTAACCTACTAAATAGGTCACAAACAGGTTAAAACTCAATAGAAGAAAATAGCCCTGCAAGCCTAACTCAATCAGGGATAATCAAAAGGTAGACTTAAAATGAGAAGACCGCGCAAATGTTGACTTATTTAAAACAATTTTTCCTAAATATTAAGGGTTGCTTATATGTAATTTTAGGATTGTATATTAGCATATTCAATATTTTGTTATTGTATTTGTAGGATTGTCATCTTTACAATAATATGAAACGATGATGACAAACGTAATACTCCACACCCAGAAAATTATTCCATTGGAAACTTCAGTTATGAAGTTTGAGAAAAAACAAGAAGTTGAAGGCTCACATAATTTTAGCAAAGAAAAAATTAGCGAGTTGGTGAATTTTTTTCAAACATTGGAATGGAGAGGGGGAAACGCTAAGAGATGAACAAAAATCAAAGAGATGGGGTATTGAAATTTGTGTGATCTTAATTCTTAACTACCAAATCATGTAACTCAGGTTTAGTTGCTACAACATGTAAATTACATACATCTGACATCATATATGGAATAATCAAAAGTTGAAACTTTTCAAAGAATTACTTTTTAGTATAGTTAGAAACTTAGAACTGTTGACATCAATTGTTCATTCCATGTAGTATTTCCATGTACTATTTTAAGAACCGAGGTTGAGGTGGTGGAGTAGTGACATCGCTTCCCACCTCATATCCATGAGGTTTAGGGATCAAATCTCATGGGACTCATTTGAGAACTTCCCCTTATCCTCCTCAAGTGAGTCCCCTTCATCTTAGCTTAAAAAAAATGTAGTATTTTAAGAAGGAAAAATTGATTCTAATAATCCAACCTTTGGGCCGTTCGCTCAAAATAATCCAACCTTTTGATTATTATTTAATAATCCAACCTTTTAGTTGTATCTGCTCATAATGGTCCATGAAACCGGTAACCTGTTGAAGTTGTAAAATTAATTTTTTTTTCCATATTTTTTTTTTCCTCTAACCCCTCTCTCCCTCTCTCTCTTCCTCCCACTTACCACCCTTTACTCATCACTTCACCAAGAACCCCCCTCCCCTCCCCTGCCCCCCTCCCCTCCACTGCCCTCCCTCACCCCCCGCCCCTCCCCCGAACCCCACTGTAGCACCCCCTCCCGTCCACTACCCTTCCCGACCCCCACTGTGAGATCCCCGTCCCCTCCCCTGCCCTCCCTTACCCCTACTTTGGGCACCCCCACCCCACCCCCACCAGCCCTCTTCCCCTGCAGCAGCGCCTCCCCCCCCCCTCCGTCGCATCCCCCTCCCCCTCCCTGGTTTAAAAAAAATATTGGCACTTTTTTAGTAAAATAATATAATTCGTAATGCTGAACATGGAGACTTGTTTTTAGGAAATTAAGGCTTGAAATAAGTGACAGTTGTTTAAATTTTTTTTTTGGTGAGAACAGTTGTTAATTTGATAAGAGAAGTATATCATATGAGATTTGATATAGTTTCTGATAGTGACTTTTGGATGTTGGAACTAATTATGAATAATTTAATGTAAATGTTTTTTTTTTTTTTGACATCTAGAATGTAAATGTTGGACATAGGTAGATTTATTTAGAAAAAATCAATGGTTCATAACATGTATGATATAGGATTTTGAGGATAATTTTTTTTTTTCCTCAACTCCATATAATTTTTTGTGTGTGGGAAATCCACTACTCTTCTATAATGATATTAGATTAGATTCCTTGCACATTTTTTAAACCCTCAACAACAAGTGATATATTCATATAACGAACAACATGTGTAAAATTAAAGCACATATATATATATATACCATAAACATTTATTTCATTTTAATTTTTTTTTCTAAAAAGAATAAATGAGTGCAATTTTTTTAAAAAACCTTATCATTTTCTGGCCGGCTTGACTTAAGGGTTAAACAAAAGGCACGTACTTTGACACCATTTTTTGGATGCTCCATAATGCGCTCTTGTTAACGGTGACAAAATTAGATTAATGAACTTCATTTTAATATTAATATGTGCCACATGAAAATAGGAATCTAGTGGACTTTGATTCTGCTAACTTTCAAGTGAGGGTGTGCTTAATTAGCTCAAACTTTAAGCTTGTATAGCACCGCCAAGCCAACTACACAAGTTATGCTTAGCCTAGACTTTAGAGTAGTCATAAATATGATAGAGGCATTTCATGTCCTCTTTAGTTTGATTTCATACTTGAGAGGTTTAAATTAAACTCCTTTGCAGTTCATCAAAGCTGGATATTCATCCACATCGTTTTATATAAGTTGTCTATCTGCCTATAATAGTATGTTATTTTATACTTTATGGTATACTTTTTTAATTCATTATTTGATAAAGAATTTCTTTTGCTTCCTTGTTATGTCCTTTTACTTAAAATGTAGGTTTATACTTTATGTTCTTTAATTTCTTGTTACATGTTCTTTATGTAATTTAAAAACGTAGTTGCAATAAATGTTGCTTTAAAAAAGAAGGTCCTAGTAACTATAAATATTGTGTTACTTCTTCAATATTTGGTTGGGTGAAGATGATACGAGAAGAAATTAGTGGGACCAAATGCAGTGAACGTGAGAGTAAAGTGATGAGACCTCATGCCTCATGGTCATATATATTAAGAATTAGACAATCTTTTATAAGCATCCTAAGTAGAAATTTGGAGCAAAATAAAAGGGAACAAAAGGAGTTGAGAGCTTAAACGTTCAATGTGGAAATAATTAAGAGCATATATGCCATTATTTCCTTACTTTGATTTGTGTTAAAACTTAAAGTATAGAAGACTAAACAAAAACTGACGTTTTTGTGAATTTTCTATGAATAGCCACACTCTGTTTTAATTGATGAGGAACTCAATATTCCTAATTGTCATAAAACAAAGATTTTACACTTGATATCTTTTACACTATTTATTAAAACCCTCTTATTTTCTTCCCTAAAAAAAAACCCCCTGTTATTTTCATCCATGTTACCCAGAATTCCTTATCTATAAGTTATAATAGTTAGGAATTGTAAACAACTCGTATTATGGGTGCCCTTTTTCCAACTAACAAGAGCCTCTCCACCAAACTCTTAAAAGGAGAAACGTATTAGGGTCCTCTCAATTTCTTTTCATACATTTTCTATCTTAAGGTTATCGCACATAAGTTAGTGAAAAAATCAATTCCCAAAAAACCTCCATTTTTTCTCCTTTCACACTTTTTCAACCATTGATTTATAAAATAGACCACCTATTTTTCTACAAAAATGGAGAATATCCTAACTAAAAAAAATACGGAAGAGAGCAAGTTAAAGTGAACTTTTAACATTAAAATGAAAATAATAAGTGGGGAACATTGTCAAACTCTAGTTGCTTCTTTCTTTTTATTCTATTTTACTTTATTGTTACTCCTATAAAGTGAAGCATCGTTTGAGATGTTGGAATATCAAACTAGGAACTAAGAATACCTGAATAGTGAATACTACGTATGTGGACACCTAAACATGCGCATATTCTCAGAGTACTAGAATATGAAACCACAAACTAATAATAGCACAATAGAATCCTTTCACAAGAAAAAAAGAAAAAGAAAAAGAAAAAGAAAAAAGAATAGCATAATACAAAGGAATAACTATGTTTTCGATGTTCCAATTTAACTTGTATAACTATAGACATATAAGAACAATAAAAGGGAAGGGTTTTGTTAAAATTAAACCGAAGATTTGACCAATGATATGTTCATACGGTTAAATATGTTTCTCATCATACTAATGGTCATTAAAAGAAGGAATATTTGACGCCACCGATTCCAACTTTGATCAACTGTTTACAAAAATTCTATTCTATTATCCTGCAATGGTGCCAATTTTGAAAGGTGTCATAACAAAATTGTCTTTAACCTAGATTGACCTGCTAAACCGGTTAAAAAAAGTGACTCGTTGCATGGTTATTATTACCATGAAGCTAGAGTCTTTTTAAGACCTCAAGGGTAAGTCTAGGATTAGACTAGTCCACTCGGCATGTCCTATTGAATTTTCCCCTTTGGTTAAAAAATCAATCAAAATGCAGAATTCCCCATGCATTCACCATCTTTAATCATCATAGATTGTATTTTGGTGTCTCCACCGATGTTAAGTTTGATATGGCAGTGATTTAAGCCAAAACATTATTTCATTTGGTAGTTCTTGTTAACATGATCGATATTTTTTTTTTTTTTTTTTTTTTGATAAATCATAGATAAAACAAAAACAAAAAAAAAGGAACAAACTACAGGCTCCCCTTTCTTGCTTTAACAGCAATGAAGTGAGCCTTATGTCACGTACGACTCTTCCCTAGTCGCTATACGTGGCCTACTTGCTTCACAGTCCCGTCGGAAGGCAAGTCAAGGCACCCGATTGCTTGCTTGGCTAGCTTGGCTAAGCTAAGTGTGCTACGAAATTGGCTAAGTATGGAAGATGGCTAGAGAGAAGATTTATAAGAATGCTCTTATATTGCTTGAGAGAGAATACAAGTGTTGGATCCTATGTACAAATGAGGAGGGGATGCCTATTTATAGGCCTCCATCCTTCCTTCCCCTAGTTTCTAGAATATTCCGCACCTCCTCAATTGGAGGGTTCTACACAATGTACTCCCTAGTACATTCTAGAAACTATACAGGATATATGTACAGCAAGGAAGACTCTAGATACATTCTAGAGGTCCCTAGCCTAGAAGCTTACCTCCAAGGAGCATGCTAGGCCCTTCTAGAAGCTTCCATGCATTCCCGTAGAATGACCGTGCACCATCACCTGATTCTGGGCCTCAAATCCAAAATCTGGCTCGACCATTCTCTTCATTGGCCCAAAATATGGCGGACCCCAAAATTTGAGCCCATTTGGAGCTCGTTTGGCCCACCAAATGCCTCGTGCCTTTTCTGGCTTCGTTGGGCCAGCGCAGGGCGCCCAGCCTGCTGCTTGCTGCCCAGCGATATTGTGGGCCGTGGAATGCCACCCGTGACACTTAGCTACCATACTACGATTAACCTTCACTATTCTAAAGCTAGTTAAACCATCTAAAAGATGTAAAATATCATGTAAAATCTTCCTGATTGAAGTCTGGGCAGAACTTAGTAAACAAAGACCATCAACTATCAAAGAGCAGTCCGTCCAAATTTCGATCACATCCATCTTATACCACAGCGCATGTTTCAAACTTAGTAGAATTGCTTTGGCTTCCGCTTGAAGACTTGACATTGCTTGCATACTTTCACCTCCATTCTCTCTTTCCGTTCCATTTTCTAACAACGTCCACCCATATGCAGCTCTCCATGCATTTTGTTTCTTCTTTTCATAATTCTTCCAAGCTCCGTCCACTGCTAAAATCCAACGAGGAGTACTATCTTTCCAGCTTTTACAGAACTGAATGACTTCATCCTCCTTTCCACCCAACGGTGTTATTCTTTGTCTCTGTGGTAAATTGACACCCCTATTGCAGCTTATACTCCATCTCATTCTCCATTCGTTAATCATGGTCATGGCATAACTGGGATGACTTTTACCTTTTCCATTGAAAATCATTTTTTTCATACGAATTTGTTTCTAAATCTAGCTAATGTAGAATAAACTCATGGATTCAAAGGATCGGCATTTCTGAGATAAGATATGTCAACCAGATGCCTCTTGGGGATAGTCATTCTATACAAGAACAAACAACTGAACTCTAACCGGCTGTAATTCAACTGAATACATTGATGGCCCGTTTGGTAGTCGTTAATAAATTGCGGTAATGGGAATGAATTTTAAGTATAACTTACAAGGGAAGCACCCTTAAAATCTCCATGGGGAGGCAATTTCAATCCCCAAGTTTATGTTTTTTCTCCATGGAAAAGCAAACTCACCCCTAATTTTCATTACCACTCATTACCACCTAACAAGGTGGTATTGGATGAGAATGAAAATTCAAGAAGAAAAATAGACACTATAGGATAAATTAGCATTACCATGGGAATGAACCATGATTTTCTTCACAAAATTACATACAAATTCATTTCCATTACCACCATTTATAACCAACTACCAAACGGACCGTGAGTGACAGCCATAGAGCAGTGGCTTGAAATTTTACAAACAGTACAACAAACATTAGCATTACACTTGTGATGAAAATGCCAGTTAACTGCGGCTGCTGACATCGAAAACTTCAACTGCTTTTGAAGGGCGATCCCGGAGCTTTTCACAGGAGCAGTATGATGCTCAATCACAATGTCCTAGCAACACTCTTGAACTCATTCAAGCAACATTGAAGAACCTTTTGCCGCTTTTGAAGAGATTGCATTTCATTTTGAAGGACATCAATCGCCCCGGGTGCAACAAACATTTCCATGAATTTTTCATCATTTACAGCAAACAAATCTATACCAATTGATACCATAAGCCTTTCCCGACTGCATTTGCAGAAACCAACAAAATTATGTTCAGATATATACTATATATAGCTGGAAAAGCTAATTTATAAATTCCATTAACAGCACTTACCAGGGAGTTAAAAATCCAGAGTTTAGTGCTGTTGTAACGCTTTTCTCAACAAGAACTTCACGTATCCGAGCGAAATGTAGAGCAGCTGATGAGCAAATGTCAGCATAGGCAGAACCTGATCTTGAACCATTATCCCCGCTTCCAAAGAAAAGATTGGCGTTATGTCTACTGTTACCCAATATTCTAGGATGTCTTTTCCTCGCTCCAACTTCAATGCAATTTCCTGCCTCTTTCTTCACCAAACCGTAAACTAAGTCACCTGGCTGATCAGGGGATGGGGTTTCAGGCACTGTCATCTGACTTTCGCGAAGGGCTTCTCTTCCTTCTGGGCCTTTACCTGGTGTTGTTTCACGAGCGTTCTTTTCTGGAGGTATGTTCTCTTGATTTGCCATTGTTTCGTGTTGCATAGCTCGAGTACCATCTGACAGATCAGGACAAAGTGATGCAGGAGAAACTTGTCTGTAAAGAGAAGTTATAAAGCCACCATGGACATCACTTTCATAGCAGGCAAGAGAATATGGACTTGTAACTGAATCAAGGTGGTGCCTAACTAGTTGTTTACACTGTTTTGCAAGGTCTTTAATGAACCTATCGAATGAACACCTCAAAGCAGCATGGAAGCCAACGTAGCCATCCATGTCTCCTGTTTTCTTCCCATCTAAGCACAGCAAAACAAAATCTTTGCTCAGTTGGGTGCCTCATCATCAGATCATCACGTCGAACAATTTAATAGATTCAATTAAAAGTACAGAATGGAAACAAGAAAATAAGACACATCTATAAATCTTTGAAGCAAAAATGCAAAGAGACTACGAAAAATATACAAGACAAGATCCATAGTTGTCTCTTACAGTCTGATTTCTGGCAATGATTCCGCTCACTCGCAAGGTCAAAAAGATTCAACAAAACAAATGCAAGTCGATCACAAGCAGTATCAAGCAGAGGTGCAAGAAATGATCTGGCAGCAGTACGTGCAATCTCAGCAGCTGCCTCTGTAATTCCTCTATTTCCGCCACGACCAGCATGGGCAAGTAAAATATTAGCCACCTGTTGGAGGATACATATGATGTCCAGACATCAGAAAACGCCCTACCAGTCAAGCTATAAAAAAATATTACAGGAATAGTTCTATAAGGAATGGAGGAGAGACTAGATGGAGTTAAGAGTCCAGGAACAAAGCCCAAGTAGGGTTCCATCCTAAAACCAATTGGCAATAGGACTAGGAGTAGCCAACTTTGGTTATAAAGTATAAACAGAAGGCTTTGACTTCACCATTCAATGTGGGATTCAAAGTTTCAAACTCACACTATGTAGCTAACACATGAATACAATTACCTTTTCTCTGGATACTTGAGGACAATCAATGGAATATGCAGCACAACGAATTTCATGCATGACTCTTTCAAAAGCAGCCCCTCCATAGAGCCGCAGGGTAGAATTCGGGGGTTTAATGTCTGCAGTAACACCAGGCCAGCCACCAATACCACTGTGCAATCGCTCCTCGTCAGTTGTTTTTCCCCATTGCTCTGGAGGTGGATCAGCTGCTCCGTCAATCAATGACCCCTTCAAGAAACAATGGTAAAAAGAAAAGGTCATTCAAGTAAATTTACCATGATAAATTTTTTGAAAAAATCTATGCCTTGATTGAAAAATGTTAAATGAATGGGAACATCAAGGTAGTAAAAGAATAAAAAGGGAAAAACACCAAAATTAAGTTCAGTTATCAGAAATGAAACCCGGAGTAGGTTTCTGTTAATAGGATTTACCAACAAAAAAAATTATACGAATAAATTGGAAGAAGCATGGAATTTGGGTATAAATACACACCACATGACTGCTTAGAGAAGCTGTGTGTAACATTGCTGATCTCCGGAGATGAGCAACATCAGAAGTTGCCTGTATCTTCGTATCCATTTTAGCCAGCTCATAAGTAACTTCACTGCAACGCTGCTCAAGCAATGCTAATGTCGCTGGGGCAGCCTCCTTGTATCGTTTCTGAAGCTCAGACTCCAAGAATTCCCTAACAGAGTTAAAACCAATAAAGGGGCGGAACTTTTCTTCATCAAAACCTCCCTTAACACCTTCACGCAGATGGCGCAGAACTTCTGAGTCCACTTGAGATATTTGGCGACGAAACTCTTCATTAGATATTGTATTTCTTTCCTTGGGAAGGGCGACATAAAAAGGCCGAATATTTTCTCCTAGGTAACCACTTGCACTTAAATAGCGATCAACTTCCCAACGATCACTAAATTCCTGAAGACATTAGACCTGTTAGTCAAAGTATTCCATGATCGAGAAGATATCTTTAAGAATGGGTATTAATCATTCTCTATCACTAAATCGAGCTTCTTACCCCACCTCCATAATTCATTCATTCAAGCCTAGGCAGGTAGTGAAAGTTACATTTATCAGCAGGTCCAGCACTATGCAACTGATGTTTTTCAGTCTTTAATAAAGGACATGCAAGCATATTAAGATTCTGGGTTGTACCTTCAGCCGATTATCAAATTTTGAGACCACAATTATTGTACGCCTGAATGTTGGATCAATGTCGCGGATAGCATCCAGCCACAAGGAGGAGCACCATTCAACACTACTTTGCTGAAGGAACAAAAGAATTCGATGGGGTGGGCTTGCTAATGACTTCACCATCGATAAAATTTCATCAGGTGTGCTTTCAGGCTCTCCCTTTTTAGCCTGTGAACCAAAATTCCAATTTGTCATTTCCATCCCACTAGGACACAGCAGCAGTAATCACATTAGAAATTAGGCAATCCTCTAGAAAATTACCTTTAGAACGAAGCCTGGGGTATCAATAATTGTCAAATTTGGACAGTAAGCATATTCAGCTCTCATAACAATCGGCTGGGAAGAAACTGCTGTATTAGTTTTCTTAAGAAGCGCCTCAGTACGTGATTTTATCGTATCCGCAATAGTAGATGCCAGTGTAATTGGGCTCCCATATTCTTCAGAATCCTCATCCTGTCCAAACGGTTGAAAACTACAGTTCAATAGATGCTGCAGGACAATAAACCTGATTTTTTTTATCGACTTAGCTATAACTAATACTTATATACATCTGAAATGCCCTGTAGAGCTAATAAAAGTGAATCGATATTTTCAGTGCAACTATATTGCCGGGAGTACTAAAATGGTCCAAAAGATTTTATAATTCGAACACATCATTTTCTCAGCATGCCACTGAATGCAATTTACCATGTTTTACATTCCTTAGTGCCAAACCCATATACTACCTCGGTTTCAAACTTCCAACACTTTTGCATTATTCATATACTAACTTTGACCATATTTTTTGTTATGTGATATATATATGTTCACAAATGTTCTTATGTAAAACAGTGTCGCTTTGATGTTTTCTTACTATATCTATCTTTTTACAAATTTAGATAATTAAAGATATTGAAGCTTTAAGTTGAACATTGGGAAACATAAAAGTCAAAAAGTATTATGAAACAAAGGAAGTACATTGTAATGAAACAATATCCAAAACCATTAATTAGAGGATGGCAAATTGACAATATTAGCTTTAACTTTTTAAGCCTATATACCATTTATACAGGACTCAAATGTCGAGTGTCACCAAGTATAAAAGTTTGTTTAGCACCACTACAGAATACAGATAGAAGAAGAAAGACTCATTGAGTAGCTATAACTCCAATTTGAGTCCTTTCAAATAAAATTCGCTACTTGGTACTCACCCGCACGAATGAAGAATAACCTTATAACCTAGGTTTTCCTATTTGCGTTCTCTAATGTTCAAAACGAGAAGAAGTTGATGATGACCACATTCAAAACTACTTGCTCAAATATTTTGTAGGCATTAAACAACAGAGGAAATTGATGAGAAACATCAATAAAAAAACCAACATTACAAATTTAAAGAAACACTCATCCTTCAATTTCAGCATTAGCAACGAAACAATTTAGGGGAAAATCCAGGGAATATTGCTAAATTAGATTTATGAAATTGCTAAAATGTTGAAACAACAAACAAGTAAATTAAAAGAGGAAAATAACGAACTTGAAACCGGCATCGCGGCTCCAAAGCGGAAGAATCATGGACCATTTGTAAAATCAAAGGTCTTCGAGTTCCCATTTCAACTTCCCGAACATTAAAACGAAAGCCAAGAAGAGCTTCAAGTAGAGAACTCTTTCCATCAGATTGTCCACCAATGGCAACGATCTCGGGTATCGGAAGATTTTCACCGAAAGCGACTGCAGCGGCTTGTAAGCGATTGTAAGCTTCAAATCTTGATTTGAACTCATTGTGTGATGACATGGAAGAGTTAGGGTTAGGGTTTTGGGTGATTTGATGGTGCTGTCTTTTTGAGGATTGAGAAGATAAAGATGATGTTGATGTTGATGTTTTTGAGGGGGTTTTAGTGGGAGTGTTAAGGAATGTGGTTGGATTCGCCATTGTTGTGGGGGAGAGAGAATTTGGGAAGGGGTGAAATTTGAGTGGGGAAATTTGAATTTGAATTGGAGATTGGAATGGAGCCGTTGGAAGGTAGAGAGTTGGTTTCTGCCTTTTCTGGGCCTTTTGTTGAAAAATATGGGCTCACCTGTATTCTTTTTATGGTCTCAAAGAATAGAGGGGAGAAAGTTTGTATGTTTATAGTTTTATACCAATTTATATCCATGTACATGGTGGGAGACTCCGGACTTTGGAACGGGATCCCAACGACACTAACTTAGCAAGATGATATCGTTATGATAACGTATTTTTCATGTCGTGAAATTGTAGATAGTAAAAAAAATAGAAACTCGCACTTAGAATACACCAGTCAAAATGCAGTCTAGATCTGACTAATTAATTAAAGACGGACCTGAACGAAATATTACCATGACAATGTAACTCTATGTACAGTAATGTGTTTTGAGCTAGCTTGAGGATGAGATGGAATTTTTCTAGTGGTTGCAAAAATAACATTTTTTACCCATGTGTTCATTGTGACAACACCCTATCGTATCAATCTATTGTCATCTATTGAAGCATCTATGTTAAATCTTAATGACATAGATTGTGTTAGTGATGCACTTGCCTTTCATCTAAATAAGATTACCTACTGGAAATTGATTTGTTTATGTGGTGTAACATGGAATATAATTTACCATTTTATTTATATACAGAAGCTACTTGTAACAGAAGAGTTGGCCAAGTCGGATACCATTATGGAGGTGTGTAGTAACATTATTAGTAATATAGTATGCATGGAACATAACTTATCGAGCCAATTCTGAGTGCAGCCTGACCTCAAACAAGGATTTCAAGTTGAAGGCAAGATTGAGTTCTACCTCTAGCTTGAACTACATAAAATTAAATTAGATTGATTTGAGCCATGTTAGTGTTCATTTCGGCTCAGCTTGTACTAAGTTCCTAGACACTAGTAATGTTTAAGTTTCAGTCCCAACTTTTGTTTTTGAAAAGCATCCATGTTTTTGTTACAAAAATAAAGTGTTATGTATCCAATGCATCTAACCATATTCATATACAACATTAAGACATCAAAAGAAATACCAAATCATTGAGTTACAGCTACTCCCTCCGTTTTTTTATTGCTACATTTTCCTTAAATGATTGTTTCTTTTTAATTGCTACATTGTTTAAACTTTTCTTATTTGGGGTACTTGACCCACCATAAAGTAATACTACTTTTTAATTATATTTGTTTTTCTCTTTTTTCTATCCAAAAATACTACTTTTTCACTTTTCCCCATTATTTTACATTAAATGAGTCAAAAAGTACCCTCCAAAAAGCTTGAAAGTGACATTGCCTAAATTGTTGTGCATACAATAATGTAGCAATTGAAAAAAAGGAGGGAGTAACTTGAATCAATTCCCAAGGAAAAACTTCCAATATCTATATCACCAATATTTTTCTCTCTTCTCATATCAAGAAGGCAGATTGACCTGGTTGGTTGGTTTGTTGTCATTAAATTGTACCAATCTATCCATACATGTTGATAACCATATCAAATTGCCCAAATACCAAATAAGAAGATTAGTCTTTTTCAAACATTCTTTTTTCAACGGCATCAAACTCATGGCAAGAACTAAGCATGCTAATAACCTACACCATCATTTTGATAACATAAACATTCTTTAATGATGTCAAGTAACCCTTTTTTCTCTTTAATACTCTAAATTTAAACTTAATTAATTAATACCACGAACTCAAAATCTTGTTCTAACTTTACACTCAAAACACCCAAGTCCGTCCATGATTAGGGATTGGGATTGGAGTTCGACATAGTAAAAGTTCATTGAGAAGTTTAAGCTTTTATTACATATAATTATGTCTAGAAAATTTGCGCTTTAATAAAAGATTCTTGTCAAGCAAATATGTTTCCTCAGTCTTTAGTTACATATATGGTCATCACTTATTATTTCATTGGGTCAAAAATATTTTTTTTTGGTGTAAACCAGGGGAAAACAAAAGTAAAAGAAAAGATAACGTTTTATAGGAATAAAATGACCCATATTTTATTTATAGTGCACGAAAAGTGGCAAAGAAATTATGAATTTGAACACAATAACTTGTATGTTAAATTGTTTATAGCTAACCAAAAGAAACCGCACATAGCTTGAGGACCCATATGGCCATATGCTATTTTCTTACAAGAAGAAGATTTGAATGAAAAAGTACTCGAATTTGAATACTTAATATTTATCCACTCAATAGCAAACATATAATAATCTAAGTTTGCAACATTAATTGTTGATATGGAAATTTTGTTGCTGAAGAAATAATTTTCCAAGGCATGATTATCAAAATGGGCTATTGCTAATCAAAGCGTCTTGCATGAGACGCCTCATAGTCATTTAAAATGACTGAGATAAGGTCTTGTTATAGTTTATAGGCATAAACTATCAGATTATGGGCTTATACTAATAGATTTTTGGATTAAATTGATAGATGTTCTAAGTTAAACTTAGAGCTGGCAAAACAGACCGGTACCCGTTTACCTGACCCGAGACCTGTTTTTACCCAAAAATAACCACCCAAAATAGAACTGAAATCCGAAAGAACCCAACCCGATTAGACCCGATGGACCCATAGATAGTCCGAACAGAACCTACGCGACCCGAACCTATCCGACTCGACCCAACCTGAACCCAACTCCCTTTGTCGCCCCTCATCAGCACCCATGAAGTTTAAAAAATGTCCAATTGTGTCTGTTTGTGTCTAAGTGTTGGTGTCTTCATATATTATAATATAAGTCAGTACAATATTATTGTCGAAGTGTTGGTGTTCACATATTTTTGTGCCCAAGTGTTAGTATACTTAAATGACGAGAAATAATGTGATAAGCAAATAGTAGACTAGAAATATGGAAATTGTTCAGATTGATATTCAAACTGAATTGTGAACTCGCCCTTTTTGTGAACTAAAAAGTTAATTTATTTGCTGTTATTTATTTGCTACTCAATGAAAGCGTACATTTTTTAAGAAAATAACCCGCCCTTTTAGATCCGAAGATGATTCTTATACGAAGTAATATAAAGCAATACTTTCAAGAGTGACCTTACCCGACCCAAATTAACTAGAACCAATTCAACCCGACCTGACTTTGGCCCGAGTCATCAAACCCGCACTTGGCCCAAAGTGTTACGGACCCGAGACGGACCCGAACCAGAAAGTTACTCGAATGGACTCGACCCGAAAGTTAATCGAACACAAAGTTGACTCGATGTGACCCGACCCATATGATCCGTTTGTCACCTCTAGTTAAACTAATAGATGTTCTAGGTTAACCTGATAGATGTATGTGTTAAACTGATAAATAGATGTTTTAGTTAAACTAATATGTCCTTGGTTAAACTGATATGGGTCAAAGATTTAGCTAATTACTTCTTATATCATCTTCTCTTTGCCAATTTTTCTTTTTGGAACGTTCCCAAAAGATTGCCCCGCACTAAATATGATTTTATGCCCCGCCATTTTACTGCCGCGTTCATACATTTCGTCGAGTAATTTATGTCTTTAATCATCTCCATCTAACTAAAAATCAAAAAGGTAAGTAAGTCTTACTAATTAAGGCAAACAAATAGGGATGGAGGAATTACTATTTTAAGAGTTGAATTGGATAAGTAGGCAATTTTGTCATTTTGTTTGTGTGTGAGTTAAGGAGTACTAGAAAGAGATTATGGTACCATGATACCTAAATTGAAAATGGTGTAATCTTCTAGCTAGTCACAGATTAAAAATAGATACTCCTTTCGTTTTCTTTTAATTGTTACACTTATACTTTTTACGCATGTCAATGCAAAACTTTGAGGACATATATCTTTAATTTTGTATTTGTAAAAATTATATAAAATACATATTAATAAAATACATGTTAAGAAAAATCTAACAAGATCCCACATGACCATGTTTTTATTTACGTATAAATCACAAACAATGGTCAAAGCGAAATATGTGAATAATGCAAAATGTCAAACTGTAACGATAAAAGAAAAGTACTAAATGAAGGTAGTATGCAACAAGCAATCTACTAGGGGAAACCTAAAATTAGCCAAATAGCTAACTCAATAGTAGTAGGCATTAAAGCCATATATCACAGTTACACATTTGGCAAGCATACCTCGACCGTCGGTGTACTGTCAAAGAAACCATCTTCATGAGAACGTGTTTATCTTGTGAAAGGGTTTTTCTTAATTAATTATTCCTCCAGACTTCCAGTAACCTTGGTTTTGACAGGAAGAATAGAATGTATTAAAGGGTTTTTAGCCAGAACAAAAGCAAAAGAAGCTGAAAGAAGAATGTAAAAGAAAAGCCGAAAAAGGAAATCCATGAGTTTTAAAAACTTAGTGCACATTTGTAAAACATGTAACAAGTGGACCAGAGGCAGGAAAGACAGATTAGTTTGATTGTTCTTAAAAGTAGTGCGTGGAAAAAGAATGGCAAAAAGGTACTACATGAACATGAGACAATGGTCCATGCTGCTAAAGAAAGGAAAAAAAACCTTTAATACGAGTTTTGATATATGCAGCTGTAAGAATTAACCATAGTCTATAAGTATAAAAATATATCGCATAAAATAGTATTAATTTTGTAATTTATGACAACCGCATGTCCATAAATATTATTTTTTTTTTTTTGAAGGGAACCCCAAAAGGGAGATCATATTATATCATTCATTGCCAAAGACAAAACATCAACCGGAATATCATCAACCCAAATACGTTTTCCAATCTCCCAAGGTTGGAGATGAGCCAACATATGAGCCACCGTATTACCGGAACGTTTCACAAAAGACCAAAAAACATTGTCAAAACAAACAACCAAATCTAAAATGTCATCTATAATTAAATGAAACTCGCTAGATCCCCCTCTACCACCTCTCAACGCTTGAATAGCTAAGAGACTATCGCTCTCTACCTCAAGATGACTATACCCCAATTCCTTTGCCAGTTTGACGCCATGGTAGATGGCCTTTGCTTCTGCGACACGGGTCTCCCAAGCAACCTGAAAATGGAAGGTACCAGCAGCCAAGACTTCACCGTCGGCATCTCGGAGCACCGCACCCAAGCCACATCCACCAACCCCCATCTGCCCAGCATCCACGTTCAACTTCACGTGTCCAGCGCTAGGCTTAGACCACTCACTAGCGTGAGGGACAGCAGCCCCCCTTTAAGTCGAGCTTGATTCGCCTCCAAGCACCTCCTTACATATCTTCTTGGCATAGGCTATTGTTTCCGTCGGATGGCCTCCCTCATTCTCCATCAACATCTTACAACGAGACCCCCATATAGCCCAAGCTATAGTCAACACCTCACCCATCTCCTCCCCTTCCATTTGCTCGAAACCCCTTGCCCACCAATCACCCACAGACCTACCGACATCCCTCCACACTATGCCCGTCTCACTAAGTCTCCAAACTTCTTGTGCAAACGTGCAAAAGAACAAAGCATGGATAGCAGACTCATCATCCTGCCCACAAATACTACAAACCTTCGCACGACTAGATATACGCCGGTTAAGAGCTAAATTTGTGGGGAGGGCATTTGAGAGCGCCCTCCACGCAAATATTTTAATCCGGGGCAGCACTTGCAAACTCCAAATTTTCTTCCAAGTAGTCAAAGGATAAGAGGTAGATGCTTCACTCGCTTGATCTAAGTCACCCCAAATAGCTTTGTATGCCGACCGCACCGAATATACACCATCCTTTTCAAGATCCCAACATATAACATCCTCCGGAAGCCGGGAACTAATAGGTATACTCATAACTCGTTCCACTTCAAAAGGAAGAAAAAGTTGTGATAGTAGACTCATATTCCAAGACTTACCAATAGGATGAATTAAATCTCCCACCATAGTATTAGGATTCGCATTTCCCCGCGGAGAGAGAATTTTGCGAGTCTGAGTACCTGGAATCCATTCATCATGCCAAACTCGGATCTTTTCACCATCACCAACCCTCCACCTAACTCCTCTCCTCAGCACCCATCTCGCCTCCCATATACCCCGCCAAGTATAACTTGGGTTTACACCCAAATTCGCCTCCATAAAAGAAGAATTAGGGTAGTATTTTGCCTTGAGAATCTGTTCAATCAAACTCCCATGTTGTGCAACAAGGCGCCATGCTTGCTTTCCCAACAGAGCCCAGTTAAACAGCTTCATATCCCGAAATCCTAACCCTCCTTCCCCTTTTGATCTGCATAATTTCTTCCACGCAACCCAGTGAATCTTCCTCTCACCATTTTTTTGCCCCCACCAGAATTGAGCTATCAAAGATCGAATTTCATCACAAAAAGAAGAGGGAAACTTAAACACACTCATCGCATAGGTAGGAAGAGATTGGGCCACTGCCTTTATCATAACCTCCCTACCAGCTTTTGAAAGAATCATCCCCTTCCACCCTTGAAGCTTTTTCCACAATTTTTCTTTGACACCTTTTGTAATAACTTTTTTCGAACGGCCAACCGTGGTAGGTAAGCCAAGGTATCTATCATGAACATCAACAACTCTAACACCCAGTTTTTGCTCAATTTCTCCCCTTCTCAAAATTCTGACTCCCTTGCTAAACGAAAGAGTGGTTTTATCAAAGTTAACCTTTTGACCCGAGGATAACTCATACACTCTTAAAGCTTCCTGAATAGCCTCTGCGTCATTAATGGTAGCTCTAGCAAAAATCACACAATCGTCAGCAAATAATAAGTGATTAACTGAAGGAGCGGTGGGGGCCACCTTGATACCTCTCAAAGAACCATTCTCCTCCGCTCTCCGAAGCAAGTGAGAAAATACTTCAGCACACAGAATGAACAAATACGGCGACAGGGGGTCGCCTTGCCTGATACCTCGATTCGGAGAGAATTCTTCAGATGGCCGGCCATTAATCGAACGAAAAAGTCAGCTGAACGAACACAGTCCATAACTCTATCACACCAATGAGAATCAAAGCCAAACTTTACCAATACAGCCTCCAAAAAATCCCATTCAATTCGATCGTACGCTTTAGACATATCCAATTTCAGAGCCATATTACCCTCTACATTCTGCAAATTTTTCATATGATGAAACAACTCAAAAGCCACTAAAATGTTATCGGTTATCAGCCGCCCTGGAATGAAGGCACTCTGATTAACCGCTACAATTTTATCAAGGAATTGTTTGAGTCGATTGGCAAGCACTTTTGACACCAATTTATAAATAACATTACAGAGGGAAATAGGACGGAAATCAGACATACAATCAGCTTTACTCTTCTTCGGGATAAGTGCTATAAAGGTTTTATTCAAGTTACTAGGAATCTGAGCCCCATTCAGAATACCAAGAACAGTATCAGTAACAGACTTACCAACAATGTGCCAATAAGTCTGGAAAAACATGGAACACATACCATCCGGCCCAGGAGCTTTAATTGGATGCATCTGGCATGTCCATAAATATTATTAATCCTTCGTTAATAGTTCATATCATTAGTTTTAGTTTCTTATATGCGACTAGTTTCACAAACGGGCTCCATGTATTTTTGTTGTTTTTTCCTCACACACCCAAGTTGGGTAAATAATAGCAGAGCATGCAGTACTAGAATTGATTATACTTTCATTCCTTCACTCAATATCCATGACAACATTCACTATATGCAGGCTTCATCACTTCTCTTTAAGATAACGTAAAGCTAACGTTACTCTCTCTCCTCTTTTTTTCCTCTTAAAGCCAATCTTTCATTGTACTGTCTCTTTCAAAATTTCTTCTTTTTAACTCAAAAGTCCCCCAAAATTTCAACAACCCATTTCAATTTCTAGTTCAAATTGTTCAATTCTGCAATAACCTCACATACCCACAAGAAAATACTTGAAAAAATTTCAGCTTACAAAAAAACCATGAAAAACAGGGGAAAAAGAGAGCTTGAAGCATATAACAACAACAACAACAATAATGGAGATTACTTTGGTGAAAATTTCCCAGAATTTCCATGTAAAAAACATCCATCTTCATCATCTTCATCTTCTTCAGGTGGGATTTGTGCTTATTGTCTTACAGATAGGCTAAATCAACTAGTTTGCCAAGAATGTGGTGAACAGAAACTTTCTGCCTATTGTTCTTGCTCACAGATATTCACAAACACTACTTCCACAAGTACTGATGTTGGAAGAATCTCATTCCTACTTGAAAATGAGAAGAGTTCTCAGTTTTCGACATCGAAGCCGAAAACTGAGCCGAAATCATCTAATAATAATAATGATTTTAGCCATCTAAGAAGAAGCAATAGCATTTCTGTTGGTGCTGTGAATAATAATGGGTCAAGATTAGAAACAACAGGAAAGTTTTGGAAGATTGGGAGATTGTTTAGGAAAAAAAGAGACAGAAACAACCAAAATAACAGCAGCAACCAAAATATTAATGAAGAAAATTATGAGTGTAATGGGGTTTCGAGATCAAGATCACTTTGTAGCTTTAGAGGGTTCTATGATACTGATCAAGAAAACGGTGGATTTCTTCTGTCTTCATCATCAGCTGCAAGAGCTTCAAGTGTAAGCACAGGAAACTTCGTGTTAGATTCTGCGAAAAGAAGCTGTTTTAGTGAATCAGAAGCAAGGATTAGCAACTTTGATTATTGTGATGCTTCTAATTTCATTAATCCGTCAAACAAAAACAACAACAATAGTATATTCTCATTAAAAGAGACTGAGTTTGTTGTGAGTAGTGAAGAAGATCATGCTTTTATTGATTTGAAGTTACATGATGTTTTATCATCAGATAATAATAATTCTTCAAAAGTGCCTGATCTTGCTGCTATGAAGAGGAATGGATTAGGATTATCAACTAAAGAATTCGGGTTTCGAGGAGGAGGAGGTGATCATGGGTTGAGGCATCATGAGATGTTGAAAAATGGTGGAGGTTCATGTAGGATTAGTAGTGTTAGTGAAAGAGAATTGAGAAAGTGCAGAAAGAGTTACAAGGTTTGGAGATGGTTTTTCAGACATCAGGAAAATTCTGGCAAATTTGATGATCATACTTTCAAGTCTTAGAATTTTTTTTTAATAGTGTATCTTCTTTTTTGCTACTTTATTTTTCTTCTTCTTTCTTTTTTATGTTGATTTGGAAGGAATTGAGGTGTTGTTGCTTTGTTTTAGATGAAGAAAAATGCTAATTTCACATCAATAATCAAAGGGGATTTGTGTTGTTAATATTCTTCGTTGCTTTAGCCTTGTGAATAAGCTTGTTTGATGTTAGTATTTCATCAATTGGAGTCTGGAGACTTCTGAGTTCTGTTTCCACATGTCGTATATTGTAAAGAGATTGTGTTGCACACTTGCACAACTGAAACAATACTTCTCCTCAAACAAAACAAAACAAAAATAAAAAATAAAAAATAAAAAATAAAAAATAAAAAATAAAGAAAATAAAAAGTGAAACAATACGTCATTATGTTTTTAAGCTCCGTGCGACTGCGACTGAGACTCTGAGAGCATGCTACATAATAGTATTTGCGCAAAAGGCGATGGGCTTCAATGCTTCATATGTGACGATATGTTTTTTTGCTTGTTTAGTTTGATTGTCCTCCACTTTTTCTATTTCGTGAAACCATCTCGTATATCAAACTTTCCCTAATACGGATTCGAGTAGGATTAGGCCTTAATTAGGGGGGAGAACTCTTTCAACAAGTGTTTTTGCATTTTCACAACTCAAACTCAAGACTGTAAATGATGAATTGGCTTAATATTAACGTAAGTTATACAACCTAATTATACAAGCGGTAAGGTAAGATAAGTTACAAAGATAAGAATAAGGAAAACATAAAGCATAGCTAATATATATAAGATATACATGCTTAGCTAAGATAAGATAGTCAACGTAACTAACTATACTTATGATCATGCCCCTGCAATACGGTGGGACGATCAGTCAAACCGATCTTGAGCAAAAGAGTGTCCAAACATGGACGAGTAAGTGGTTTTAGTGAGGAAGTCAGCTAGCTGGTACACTGTAGGCACATGAACAACCTTGAGTGTGCCGTCTTGAACATGTTCTCGGATGAAGTGAAATGCTATGGCCAAGTGCTTAATTTTGGAATCAAATACGGGATTACCACTGAGAAACGTTGCTCCCAAATTATCATAAAATATAACAGGTTGGCAGGTAATGGAGAGACGAAGCTCAACAAATAAATTGTTGAGCCACAGAAGTTCACCAGTAGTATGAGCTATAGCATGATATTTCTCTTCCGTAGAGGAACGAACAACACCCTTTTGTTTCTTTGAACACCAAGAAACTGGATAGCGGCCCAAGAAAATAACATACCCCATGGTAGAGGTTTAGTCGTCCTTATTGCCAGCCCAATCCGCATCGGTAAAGGCATGAAGTGTGGACGGGGAGTCACGAAGAATAGAAAGACCTCGGTCCTTCGTGCCATTTAAGTAACGGAGAAGTCGTTAAAAGCACTCCAATAATATAAGGTAGGGCAATGCATGAACTGAGATAGGCGATTTACCGCAAACACAACATCAGGCCTAGTTAGTGTTAAGTATTATAGACTTCCAGGAGTGGCACGGTTGTCTTTAGGTACAGCAAGAGGGGTGCCGGAGTTGGCATGAAAAGGAGTTGCAACAACAAGGGGAGTAGTGGCAGGTTTGGAGTCTAACATGCCAACAGAGTCAAGTAAATCACATATGTATTTATGTTGACTCAAGAAAATGCCGGTTTGGGTAGGGATAACCTCAATACCAAGAAAGTAGGACAAAGAACCCAAATTTTTTAGGGAAAACCGTTGAGCCAATGTAGTTATGAAGGTGAACATGTGATGATGATTAGGACCCATAATTATTATATCATCGACATATAGACGATGAGGTATATTGGTTTGGTTGGATGATGTTGGATAAATAATGAAGAGTCGGAGGCCGTTTAAGTGAACCTAACCATAAGTAAGAATTGCATGAGTTCATTATACCAAGCACACGAGGCTTGCTTGAGTCCGTAAATGGCCTTGCGAAGTTTACACAGTGCAATGGGGAAGTTAGGGTCACTTGTAGTTGTGCCATGTAAACCTCTTCATTGAGAGTGCCTTGGAGGAAGGTGTTGTTGATATCAAGTTGTCGGAGGGACCAACGCATGGTAGTAGCAAGTGTCAATATGGTGCGAACTGTAGAGGGTTGAATCACAAGGCTAAAGTGTCGGTGACGTCAATACCCGACCGTTGTTGGAAACCTTTTGCAACGAGTTGTGCTTTGTACCGGTCAACACCACTATTGGGTTTGTATTTCACATGAAACACCCATTTACATTTAATAATATTTGTGGCAAGTGTGGGATCAACAAGGGACCATGTACCCATTTGGATGAGAGAGTTATATTCAGCTGCCATGGCGTGTTTCCATAACGGGTTTTGGAGGGCTTGAGAAATGATTGTGGGGACAATGTGTTTGGGAGTTACTGGTGGGGTTGGCATACTTGGGGTTGGGTTTGTAAATAATGTTTTTGGAACATGTGACAATGCTAGGGGGAATGGGCGAAGTGTCGGCAGGTGAAGAGGAGGAAGAGATGGCCATAGATGAGGGAGGAGAAGTAGGGGATGCTGTGGAGGGGGATGGAACATAGTCACTGGATGGCAGGGGGCTAATGGAGTCAGCAGGGAGGGGGGATGTGCTACGGGAGGTAGGGGCTGGAGAGTCTGGCGTGGGTTGGGGGGGAGTGTGAGGGGGTGTAAGGCTCTTAGGTGGTACATGAGGGGGAGAAGGTGTAGGATTAAGGATGGGAAGAGAGATAGTGCAACATTGCGTGAGATCATGGCGCGAAGGAGGGATAGGGTGTTGCGTGAGAGTGGAGTAAGGATAGGTGTGTTCGGCAAACCAAACATGGCAGGAGGTGTATATTTTGTTGGTGGTGGGATCGATGCAATGGTAAGCGCTTTGGGATTTGGAGTATCTTGTGAAGATGCAAGGTGTGGATTTGGAGTCGAGTTTGAGAAATGTACAGGGACGAAGCCATGGGTAGCAAAGGCATCCAAAGGTACGAAGCTTAAGGTAGTTAGGTGGAGTAGAGAATAAAAGAGTACAAATTCATCAAATAATAAGCCATGGGTGGCCTAATTTGTAATGCCAAGTGTGAGTGGAAGCTTTGATGGAGGTGGCAGCTAAGATAGTTGGCGATGAAGACAATTCATAGATGCCATGTGTGGTTGGTCCATTAAGAAGATGTGCCCCCGTGAGACGATCCTTCAATAAAAAGGAATCAGAAGAAAATTCATCAATTAGTAGATCATTTTGAGCATATAATTGAGATATGGAAAGAATATTGCGAGACATAGAAGGAGCACATAAAACATTAGATAATAAGAGGGGCTTAGAGGAAGGAGTAGGGAGAGAAAAGGAACCAATATGAGTAATGGGAATACCCGTACCATCACCAATAACAATCTCCGATCTCCTCTGTGCCATCATAAGGGTGGTGTAGGCAAAGAGTAGAAAGGCCATTTATAATGTGGTGAGAAGAACTCGAATCTAGGAGCCATGAGGAAGGAGATGTGGCGATAGTAGTGGCAAGATGGGCATGAGGTGGGTTGGAAGAAGGTGAGAAATAGACTTGAGAGGGGAGGGTAGGCTTGGCGTTTGGGAATTTTTCTTGGAGAAGAGCATCGGTAAATGGAGTGGCCAAAGGTATGGCACCATTGGCATTTGCCTTGGTAACCTTTGGTTGACTTTTTGGTGGAGGTGGCGTGGGTTTTCGGCGAAGGATAAGGGCGGTTGGGATGGTCAGTGGGGGAAGATGGGGGTAGGCGAGGGTTGGTAAGGGCAAGTGGAGGTACTGTGAGCAGTAACGGGGACGGAAGGGATGGGTTTGGTGGTGGTTAAGTGATTCTCTCGAAAAAACAACTTCGCATGAAGCTCATCAAAAGTGATGAGCGTGTCTCGTGCATAAACGCCCTCAATAATAATGTTATAATCTGGGTCTTGTACACCATCACAAACTTGTTCAATAATGTCCTCGGGAAGAACAGTATCACCGAGATGGAGACGTTCATCAAAACACATGCGAAGAGTATCTCTTTCAGCATCTTTGCCACGTTGAAGATTAAAGGAAGAGATAAACTTTTTTTAAGGTTTAGATTTGTTAAACTTTGTTGGTTAAATATGAGGAAAAATTGTGTAAGATATAGTTAAGATCAATATACAAAAAAAGTAATTTTAGAATTAAAATTTCAATGTATTGTCAAACAACATACTGATAGTGAAATTATGGATTTAGAATCACTCATTTTTCCAAAAAAATAATTTGGGATTGAATATAGGGAGTTCAATTTCCAGAATTTAAATGAAGAAAGGTCGCAAACACTAACTAATGTAATTTAAGGAGCTTTTATTATAAATAACATTTCTTGTGTTGAACCAAAATAGCTACACTTTGACATTTTACGGTTACTAATAAAAAATTTAAGCCTTAATATCTTTAATTTATGTATTTGTATAAATTGTAAAAATTAATATTACAAAATTATTTATTGAGATGAATCTAATTCGATTAAAACATGATTATATCTTCCTAACATATAAATCACAAATAATGATAACAACATAATATATAGATAATGTCTAAATACATTTTACACATCTTTCTAAGTTCTCAAAATCTTAGTTCATTTGCTAATTAATCTATTTTTTTCCAAAATTTGGCGCAAGTTTATTCAGCTTTTAAAATATTTGGATTTTGGTACCGAATCGAGTACCGAAAATTCAAAATTTCCAAAACGTGGACATGTTAAAAAATCTAGTCTGATCATGGCTTGGATCGTTTGGACTTATTTTTTTTTCACTTAAAAAAATTATCGAATTTTTAGGTTTATAATAATATTTTATTTAATATTTGAAAAAATATAGAAATTAATAATATAATCATAATTTTTCGATATATTATCTATTAAAAAATAGATAAAATATTAGTAAAATTAAGTTTTAATAAAAAAACAAAAAAAAATATGTCCAACCAATATGGACCAAAAAATGAAAACTTTAAAATACTTGGACCAAAGACAGCTCTATTTTTCCTTTCCGATTGGAAGGTTAACACCCCTAATTAGGAGCGCAATTTGCAGATTCGCCCTTAAACCTCTAAAATCTGAGGAACGGGGTTCATTTTTTCAAGAGAGTAGCCGAATCAAAAGGGTACTGATAAACTAAATGAAACACGTAATGAATTTCTTCATCAACAACACCCCCTCCAAAAAATTGTTGTAGACTAGAATAAAACTGGCGTACGTCATCATTAACTAACTCGGGTGATTCCACTCGAAGATCATCAACTCTGTGTAGGAGCTCCGTCCTAAAGTGGACTTTCGTCGTTTCGCAATGACTCTCGATGTATTGAGTGAGCTTGTAGCTCCTAAAATCACTTAATCAACCATGGGGACCGATTGTGTCGCAGTGGTCTAAAACCAATGATAAAATTAAAGGCTGGATGATAGCTAACACTTCGGTATGGAGCTTTTGACCTTCCAATCAGGAAAATAGTTGAAAGCCTATCACAAATGCACCATCTAGTGTAGTCATGGGACCAATGAGAGTCGGGAGCTTAATGAATTCAGAACCATGAAGCAAGAGAGAAGGGTTGAGGTAATAGCAAATCACGTCATTGTTGGTGAAAGATGGGAAATCTAAATGACCAGGTGGACGTGTCACTAGGGCGTACAGATAGTATGTTGACACGGGGAAGAGATTGTCACAAGCATGTACCACTGGACGTATGTGCAACATCCTAAAATTGGCAAAAGTTTATTCGGCTTGAAAAATATTTGGATTTTGGGACCGAAACGAGGACCGAAAATTCACTTTAAGAAATTATCGAATTTTTAGGTTTATAATCATATTTCACTTAATATTTGAAAAAATATAGATATTGATCATATAATAATAATTTTTATTTGTATTATTAATAAATGAAAATAGATAAAATACAGGAAAATTAAGTTTTATATAAGGGAAATTTCCTCAGGTACCCCTGAGGTTTGGCGTAATTCCCAAGATACCCCCCACATTTGGGGAATTCCTCAGATACCCCTGAGGTTTGTGTTTGGACACAAGATACCCTTACTATGGATGGAAACCTAACGCCGTTAGGTTTTCCCCTCTCTCTCCACCCATCATCCTCCATTGATGAACATGGAAGCTTTCTCTCTCCTCCCAACCCACTCTAAAGCCCTAACCACCCAAACCCCACCACCTCCCCTTCCCCCCCTCCCCCCACCCCCCCACCCCGCAACTCCCCACCCCGGCCAGCCCGCAACCCCCATTTTCGCAATCTCTCTCTCTCCTCTGTTTTTCCCAAATCCCAAATCTCCGACTGAAGAAGATCGATTTTTCTCTGGCCTGCTAACTTCACTGTTCGATCTTCTTCGTCGGGCATCGATTTCATCACTGCTCATTAACCAAACTTAACTGGGCATCGATTTCGACCGGGTGGGGAAGGGGTGGGGTCGATTTCGACAGGGTTCCGGGGCGTCGATTTGGACGGGATGGGTGGGGGAGGGGGGGGTTCTCGCGACGGGGGGGGGGAGGGGGCGACTGCGGCGGGGGTGGGGGGGGGGGGCTAATCCGGTGGGGGAGGGGGGGCTGGGTTGGTGGGAGGGGGGGGAGAGGGGGTCATGGGGTAGGGGAGGGGGGGGGGGAAGGGGAGGTGGTGGGGGTTGGGTGGTTAGGGCTTTAGAGTGGGGTGGGAGGAGAGAGAAAGCTTCCATGTTCATCAATGGAGGATGATGGGTGGAGAGAGAAAAAGAAAATTGGAAAGAAGGAGAGGAAAACCTAACGACGTTAGGTTTTCATCCATAGTAAGGGTATCTTGAGCCCAAACACAAACCTCAGGGGTATTTGAGGAATTCCACAAATGTGGGGGGTATCTTGGGAATTACGCCAAACCTCAGGGGTACCTGAGGAAATTTCCCTTTATATAAAGAACAAAAAATGTCCAACCAATCTGGACCAAAAAAGAAAACTTTAAAAAAACTTGGACCAAAGACCGGTCTATTTTTCATTTTGGGTTAGAAGATTAACACCCCTAATTAGGGCCTCAATTTGCAGATTCGCCCTTAAGCCTTTAAAATCTCAGGAACGGGGTTCATTTTTTCATGAGAGTATCCGAATCAAATGGGTACTGATAAATCAAATGAAACACGTAATGAATTTCTTCATTAACAACACCCCGTCCAAAAAATTGTTGTAGACTAGAATAAAACTGGCGTACGTCACCACTAACTAACTCGTGTGATTCCCCTCGAAGATCTTCGACTCTGTGTAGGAGCTTTGTCCTTAAGTGGACTTTCGTCGCTCCGCAATGACTCTCAATATATTGAGTGAGCTTGTATCTCCTAAAATCACTCAATCAACCATGGAGACCGAGTGTCTCCCAGTGGTCTAGAACACCAATGATCAAAGACTAGATGATAGCTAGCGCTTCTCTACGGAGCTTTTGACCATTGCAATCAGGAATAGTCGAAAGCCTATCAGAAATGGACCATCTAGTGTAGTCATGGGACCAACGAGAGTCCGGAGTTTCATGAATTTGGAACCATGAAGCAAGAGAGTAGGGGTCGGAGTAATAACAAATCACGTCACTGTCGGTGAAAGATGGGAAATCTAAATCAGCAAGTGGGCGTGTCACTAGGGCATATGGATAGTACCCTGACGTGGGGTAGGGATTGTCACAAGCATGTACCAGTGGGCGTATGTGCAACATCATAAATTTGGCACAAGTTTATCCGGCTTCCAAAATATTTGGATTTTGGGACCGAACCGAGTACCGAAAATTCAAAATTTTCATAACGTGGACAGGTTAAAAAAACTGGTTTGATCATGGTTCGGATCGTTTGGAATTTTTTTTTTCACTTTAAAAAATTATCGAATTTTTAGTTTTATAATCATATTTTATTTAATATTTGAAAAAATATAGACTTTAATAATATAATCATAATTTTTCGATATCTTATCTATTAAAAAATAGATAAAATATAGTAAAATTAAGTTTTATATAAAAAACAAAAAAAATATGTCCAATCAATATGGACAAAAAAATGAAAACTTTAAAAAACTTGGACAAAAGACGAGTCTATTTTTCATTTCGGATTGGAAGGTTATCACCCCTAATTAGGGGATCAATTTCTAGATTCGCCCTTAAACCTTTAAAATCTCAGGAACGGGATTCATTTTTTCAAGAGAGTAGCCGAATCAAAAGGGTACTGATAAATCAAATGAAACACGTAATGAATTTGTTCATCAACAACACCCCCTCCAAAAAATTGTTGCAGATTAGAATAAAACTGGCGTACGTCTTCACTAACTAACTCGGGTGATTCGCCTCGAAGATCATCGACTCTGTGTAGGAGCTTTGTCTTTAAGTGGTCTAGAACACCAATGATCAAAGACTCGATGATAGCTAGCGCTTCTCTACGGAGCTTTTGACCATTTCAATCAGGAATAGTCGAAAGCCTATCAGAAATGGACCATCTAGTGTAGTCATGGGACCAACGAGAGTCCGGAGTTTCATGAATTTGGAACCATGAAGCAAGAGAGTATGGGTCGGAGTAATAGCAAATTACGTCACTGTCGGTGAAAGATGGGAAATCGAAATCAGCAAGTGGGCGTGCCACAAGTTTATTCGGCTTGCAAAATATTTGGATTTTGGGACCGAAACGAGGACCGAAAATTCAAAATTTCCAAAACGTGGACAGGTTAGAAGAACTGGTTTGATCATGGTTTGGATCGTTTGGACTAATTTTTTTTATTTTTTTCACTTTAAAAATTATTGAATTTTTAGGTTTATAATCATATTTTCTTTAATATTTGAAAAAATATAGACATTAATAATATAATCATAATTTTTCGAGATATTATCTATTAAAAAATAGATAAAATATACTAAGATTAAGTTTTTATAAAAAATAAAAAACAAAATATGTCCAACCAATCTGGACCAAAAAATGAAAACTTTTAAAAAGTTGGACCAAAGACAGGTCTATTTTTAATTTCGGATTGGAAGGTTAACACCCCTAATTAGGGGCCCAATTTGCAGATTCGCCCTTAAGTCTCTAAAATCTGAGGAACGGGGTTCATTTTTTCAATAAGATTCAGGAACGACGCTGGTCACAGTGTCGATGAGTGATGGAGATGCAACTTCGGCTTATTCTGATTTATCGACATTGACTCGAGATGGTGATGTTTTTGAACTTTGTTTTGAGAAGTTTGAGATGTCCACGAGATTGACGAGCGTGGATGTGTGTGAGTAGATACCACGCCTCTTTGGAAGGAGAGGCTTGAGATACGAGGGGAACAATGAAAGACTCCAAAGTTCCAATGAGGCAATGAGGGCACCAAAGAGGAGACGATCTTTGCGCATCCATGTTATATATTTGGGGGTTGGGTTTAGTGGAGTGTGTGGTGGATGTCATGGATGTAGATGTAATGACTGGGGTAGGTTGAGAGTGTGAACCATCAAGGAATTTTGAGAGGCCATAAGCATAGAGAGTAGCTGCAAGCTGAAGCTTCCAAAAGAGATAGTTTGTAGAGGTGGCAGTGATGATGCTCGAGAGATTAACCACGACAAGGGGGGTTGTGGGTTCTGCATCGTTGGGAATAGTGGGGGAAGCTAGGGGAGGAGGGAAGTGCAGGAGGGTGGGAAATTTTTCAAGGTCGAGGATGAACCGCTGTGATACCATGTAAGTGATGAATTGACTTAATACTAATGTAAGTTATACAACCTATTTATACAAGCTGTAAGTAACATAATGAATCTAAAGCTATGCTAAGATAATTTACAGAGATAGAGAATACAATAAAGAAAGATAAGAATAAGGAAAAGATAAAGCATATCTAATATACATAAGATATACATGCTTAGCTAAGATAAGATAGTCAACATAACTAACTATACTTATGATCATGCCCCCGCAATACGGGACGATCAGTCAAATCGATCTTAAGAAAAAGAGTGTAGCTAAGGAAAAACAATCTGTATCAGTTGGTTTTAAAACTTGTTGGTATCCTCCTCTTTTGCCACTGAATCATGCCAAATATAAGAAAATATAACATGAGCATCAGGTGATAGCCTAATAGTATTGGAATCACCTTAGATTCTAGAAGTCTTGGGATCTAGTCTTACTCCTTGCAAGACTGATCCCTAATTCCCCTTTCAACTTACCTATCTTAAAAATTATATACTTCCTTCGTTCTGAAATAAGTGAAACACTTTTTTCTTTTATGTGAGAGCTCTTTGAGAGAAGTGTTTCACTTATTTCAGAACGGAGGAGGAAGTATAACATCATTTTGGATTATTATATTACTAGTTTTCAAAGACGTGCCATATACAAGTTAAAATATTAGAAGATAATAGATGTTAATCTTCCAATCCAAAACGAAAAATTTGATATTCATAAAATACTTCCTCAGTATTTTTTTAGTTTGCTCGTTTGGAATTTTAACACTATTCATAATTAGAGAGAATCTTCTATATTCTATTCAATATACTAGTTGTTGGCCGGCGCACGATGCGCGCCGTCCCCCAAGGTGGCAAATTTCAAAAATCAAAACAATTACGTGTTGCGATATTCGGATTAAACTTTAGCAAATCGAGTAAGGATAAACAAGGGCATCTAAAACTTGGTAGTGGATGGTGCATACAAGGACATATTTATATCAAGATGCGTATTAGTGGTTGTTCGACATAACAATACGGTTGTGCATCTAGAAAAGATGGGAACTTGCTAGCAATGCAAGCTGAAGGGGTGTCGCATAGGAACATGGTTTTCTATAAATACTACAAAAAGGCTGGTGTTATCACAAGTCCATTGGTTTTTTAAAGAAGGGTGGTTCACAACCCGATGCATCGAGCCCAATAAATTGACTTTTGAACCCAGCTGAGAACTTTGTTTCTTGCAAGGGAAGGTGCGAGACCAACCTACATCATAAAGTGGTTTGTACTTAGGTAATCAGGCATAAAAAATGGTTTCAAGGTCTTCAAAGTCGAATGTTTCCTGCAATGAAGTAATAGGGATGTAGATGGACCCAAGTTAAGGTTAAGGCTTGGGCATGGAGAACGCCATTTCCCTGTACAATTATCTTTAGAGATCTTAAAAATCTAGGTGCACTAGAACAACCTATATAACCTTATAAATTGCAAACTTGCTAAATAAACCTGGGCATTTCATTTCTCTGAGTATACCATTGTCATGAATGCAACTTTCTCATTTAATTTAGGTTGAGAGATTGCTTGAGTAGATGTTTGTAATTTTAATTACTTAAAAAGAGGTAGAATAGCATATAAACAAAAGTAAATATTACAACTCAAAAGACCATTATCAACAAAGACTTTGACAGCCTTTACATAATAAGTACATGTGAAGCGTATCAAAGGTTATACACATAAGCATTATTGAACCAAAAATACTGCGACTTTGTACTTGTTTGCCAAGAAGCCAAAGATTGACATTAAAAAAAGAAAATGGCCACATGATTAGAGTGGTCTGTAGGAACAAAAATCTTAGTAAAAGAAAAGGTTATGTGTTCCTAATAGAAGCCAAAATGCAAAAAAGAAGTGTTACAACCCACTTGCAATGATTGACATCCAAAACTAAATGAAAAGCGATCTTCTCAAACTCTCTTGAACGATTTGTGTTTATAACATATTTGCAATCACTCTCCACAATCACTTTTCTGTACGCATGCTCAAAAGCCAGTTAAAGCCCATGTAAGATCACGTTTGCCTCTGTAACTCACTGATCATCAAATTGGCTAGCTGCGCCCACACAATGCTAACTTCTATTATCTTGTAGGAGGGACGACCCTCAGCTTTTATCTTTAGGTTGCTCCATCACCTTCTTGGCAGTAGCAGATTCTTGAATCCACCCACATCAGCAAACTAACTTCACTCATCTCACACAATTAAAAAGCTGAAAAGCATATTTTTGAAATGAAGTAAAAGCAAGATAGCAATAACTTTTCAAAAGAAGCTAGGTATTTCAATGGGAAAAAAATTAAGTTTATTCTATCAGTTGCCTAGGGTTAGCTTCCTTCATCCTCCTCCCTAGCCGTTTTACTTACTGTGCTCCACCGCACAAACCGCCTTTTGTTTGTTGCTCCTAGTATTCTCCACCATGACTGAAGGCAAGGTTGTTATACATCCTGCTCTCACCGTTAACAACATCAAAAGTTTCATTCCCATAACCCTTGAAACTGAGAAGGTGGATTACGCTTCTTGGGCGGAATTATTTAAGATCCATGCCAAGGTTTATCAAGTCCTTGATCATATCATCCCTACCAAGGAGGATGTTACTCCGGCGCCGAAAACCTCGGAGGATAAAGACCTTTGGGAACGACTTGATGCGGTAGTCCTTCAATGGATGTACGGTATCATCTCTTTGGACCTTCTTCATACCATCCTTGCACCCGGTTCGACGGCTTACAAAGCATGGACTCGTTTGGAAAATATTTTCCTTGATAACAAGGGATCTCGTGCCGTGATTCTTGAGCAACAATTCTCGGTCATCAAACTTAGAGATTTCCCTAATATGACTTCTTATTGTCAGCGTTTGAAAACTATTGCGGATCAACTCTCAAGTGTGGGTGCTCCGGTTACCAATCAAAGATTGGTGTTACATCTTTGTGGTGGTCTCACCGATGCATACAATAGTGTGGCCCCTCTTATTGAGCATAGCAATCTTCTACCTCCGTTTGAGCAAGCACGCTCCACACTATTCCTCGCTGAACAGAATATGGCGAATCGGGCCGCCGCCGATGATGATTCGGCACTTGTGAGTGTCACTCCTACCACCGATAATGGCACCACTCCTTACTCGCCCCAAAATTCTTCCCACTGTCCTTATAATAGTAATAAACACAGGGGTGGCAGCAACGGTGGTTATCCCGGCGGCGGCGGCAAGGGAAAAGGTGGCAGTGGGGGTCGTGAAAAGGAACGTGGCTCTGGGGGTCGTGGTAATCAGTAGCAACAACAACAGGGCGAAGTTCCCTATTCTTGGCAACCAACTCAAGGGTGGAATGGTTGGGCCTGGCAGCAACCTTGGGCCAGCCTACCATGTCCATACCCTTCAGTCTCTCCTTGGCGTGGTATGCTGCCACAGCAGCGTGTGCCTGCTGGTCTGGGCCCACGTGCTCCTCAGGGCCATGCGGCAACAGTGGGCCAACTCCCTATGAACTCAACAGGTTCTTATGTTCCCACAGACATTGATCAAGCTATGCATACTCTAACGCTCACTCCGCCAGATGACCAGTGGTACATGGATACTAGAGCCACCTCTCACATGACCGCAAATCAAGGTACTCTCACATCCTAAATATACATCATAGAGAATATTTACATATACTCTAATAAAAAAAATGGCATGGAGCTTAGCTATGATGGCAATGACCTGAAAAGATGGAACTTATAATTAAATTTAAGTTCCCTAGGTGTCATAACCGTCTCACTTTGAGGATAGTGTGTTGTTCTCTAGCAAACATAAACTCAAAAAAGGAACAAACACACAATCATCCAATGCCTCATTCTATAAGATCTTGCTACTATCTAGAAAAACATGAAGCTCAAGCTAACCAAACTACACATGTTCTTACCCAACAAGCAAAAATCACCATAATTAACTCAAGATCACTCGTATTCTAACCGTAACCAAAAAAAGGATAATAAGAGAAAAAAAAATAAACGGGCAAATTTTTTTCATTTGAAGAATCTGAAATAGCATGATGTATCTGTGATTTTCCCCTTCCTCTTTAGTGTATGCAGTTCCGACCGAATCAATTGACATGTAAATCTGACTTTTAAAAGTAAAGCTAAACATATCTTCAAATAAAGCGTAGATCAGTAGCGTCCTCATCATCTTCGTCAATGTTATGAGAATCCATGACCTGCAGTGACAACGTAGACCACGTTGGACATTCCCGTAGTAGCGGAGACTACACAGACCACCAATAATGACGTAATTAATCACACTAAAGTTATTATCCTCCGATAAATGGTTTAATAATTTCTTTCTTATATTTCAGCTTTTTTTTAATCACATCAAAGTTACCTAAGCTATCTATGAAGTCAAAATCAGCACAAAATCGCTCCAAACCGTTTCTCTGCTAAACAATCATGGAATTTCATAAATGAGCCAGAAAATTTCCAAAAATAAAGAAAAAGTTTGCAAAAGAAAAACTAAGAAATAATTAACTCAATCAACAAACTATAACCCAAGAACACTAATTAAACAAGATATTCATATTATAAATAAAAAAATAAAATAAATACATGACCGTAGCATCCTTGGAACAGAGTTACTAAAAATCTACAAAACTCATAAGATTAAACCAAAACTAATCATTAAAACAATAGAAAATCAAGCAATCAATAAAATTAATCAGATTAATCAAGTAATTTTTTGACAATTGGCAACAATGCATTTTTTTGTTTGCAATAAAATTCCAGACTGAACAGATAGCAGGCTAATAAATACCCATTTTGGTTTAGTTTTACCTAGCCGAGTTTGAAAAGCTGACTGAAATGCACAGAAACAGAACAAAGAATCTATGTAATGTTGGCCTTTTCTCCTTCTTCTATCCTTCTAAAAGTCTAGCTTATGAAACATCACCAGGGAATAAAAGCTGCACAAAGTAAACATGGACCATATATATCATATATGTAGCTATTTAGTATTAGATATCAATGAAAACCACATTAGGCAGAAACATAATTGTCCAAGCAGCAATTTAGCAAGAGCACAACCAGCAGTGAGCAGACCAATTGTCAATTGCAATCCAAACATCAGTTTTGGTGCACAGAAATATCTAGAGCATATAAGATATATTTGACTCTCCTTTCACCTATCACATTATAAGTCTTCTCTATCTCTCTCCATAGTGTTGAGAGATTTAGTGTCATGATGCCAAGACTCAGGGCCGTTTCTGACTTATCGGTGGCCCATGGGCGAACTACAAAAATGGGGCCCTACTTAATAAGTAATATAAAATTTTTAAATTTCTAGAGTATGCGATAACTAAAAAAATATTGTAAAATTTTGTGATTCTAACAATTCTTGTGCTCGTTGTCTCTTTTTCCTTTTTTTCAAAACCAGATGCATGTTTTCGCCGCAACATTATAAAATACAATAACGAATAAAAGATATAGAACAATAGCACCTGATATAGCTTAGTTTGTTGTCATTTGTCAACGCAAAGATGGGTCTCAATGTTGAAACACAAATTGGCAGCAAAACATCAATTCCTACAATTATTATTCAAACAAGAATCTAATTAGAATAACAAAATAGAGAATTACTTTTAAAAAAGATAGAGAATTACTAACAAAAAAATTGAGAACTAAAACAAAGTTAAAAGACAAAAATCACTCGTTAAAAGACACAGTTAAAAGCCATTCCTACATAGTAGTATAGTACTTATTAGTTATCACTCATCTCCTAAAAGGCTAAAACAATTAACTCATCAAGACCCATACTTTGTATGGTTGACTTGCTGCAACCACCTGATAAAGCTGTAAATGCCAACTGGTTCTATCTTTTATAAATAAAACATAATCCAACTTTATAAAGAAAACATAATACTTATCAAGTTATCAACTTATGCATAGGATAATCTGTTAATCACAAAATAAATCGGCCCTCACTAATCTAAAATTGAAATGTTTTAACAATTAAAAACAATAATTATGTCTAATCTAAAATTAATCAACAATCCCCTCAAAAAAAAAATTAATCAACAATAATCTAAAATTAAACGATAATTATTCAAATTTTGAGAAACACAAAATAAAATCATGATTGAAAAAAATCTGATAATTACATAATCATAATCAAAAATTAAATTGCAGAGAAAAGAGTGTAATTACCGCAATGTTTTGTATGATGGTGGAATCTCCTTGAACAATTGAGTTCTCGAATTATTGAAAAAAAAAAGAAAATAAGGTGGAAGATTGAAAGTTGAATAAGGAAGGAATTGAAACTGCCAAAATGAAGAAGGAGAAGATCGCTGCTATTATCTCGGCTCGCGTGTATTGAGCGTGCAGTGGGATTTTTTTTTTTTTTTACTTTTTCTTCTCTCTATAGCCTTTATTAAGTTGGGCTTAATTTTTTGGGGCCCTGGGCGCAGGCCCCTCTCGCCCAGGCCCAAATACGGGGCTGCCAAGACTGCATGTATATGTGCTTATATAGTCATATTGCTATATCAGTGTCATTCTATTGGGTTACCTGAATTTGATTTGTAGAAACATCAGGCTGCCTGTTGAAGCTATGATGTATAGCGCACACCAAGTGTCTCACATTGATTGAAGAAGAGAGATGTGTTCACTTTATAATGCAAAGGGGCTACTCCCCTTATTGCCATATGGTTTTAAGGTGGAACCTCATTTGTCTTATGAAGTGGACTCTCTCTCCTTATGATGGGTGCGGCCCAGGCCCATATTTAACATGGTATCGGAGCCGTTTTCCTCATAGATTTTGTTTACACCCTTCTGTCGCCTGCTAGTCAGCCACCCGAGTGGTCCAACTCGCCGCTGCCGGAGTACTACCGGCCTCCCTGTCGGTCTCTTTCTGTCGATGCTGTCCTTGTTCCTGCTCGTCGGTCACCCGCGTGGCCGCGCCTTTCCATCTCTATCTCGTTCTTGATTTCAGTCGGCAAGAACTTTAATTTGTTCATCAACTGATTTCTGCTTGCGCTTTGTTAATCACCTTGCCATCAGCAATCAATTGTGAGAGTTTTTCAATCAGAAAGGCTGTCCTTTTTATTTCTCGTCGTTTTGCTGCGGGTCCATTGTGAGTGGTGTTGAAGATAAGATCCCTTAAGCTTATTGACTTAGTCTACTTTCTTATTGCCTATTATCTCTTAAGCTTTCCAACTCTTATACGTGGAGTTGACCATTTTTTCCCACTAAATCAAATTGCAATTGTTTAAGAAATCAATTGATTTCAGTATTTGTTTTTAGTGGTCAACTATTTGTGATCTACTTCTTGGGCCCTAGTCACGGTTTTTTTACAGTTTCTTCCTTGTCGGCAGTCCTCTGCCTTCCTACTGTTCACTCTTCCGGTCGTTGTTGCATCACCCGCGTGAGTGCTACACCATGGCCGCTATCATACATTTAATTAATAATGAAACTACAACTGATGCTTGGTTGACGGATTTGTCTATTTCTAGTCAATGGATTATTGACACGGGTGCCTCTCATCACGTTACTAGCAATTACTCTTGTCTCACTCATGTTACGCCAATCGTTGCTTGGCCCGTTGGCTTGCCGGATGGTAATACCGCCATTGCTACTATGGAGGGACGTGTTGCCCTTACTTCTGGACTCACTCTACATCATGTTTTATATGTGCCGCAACTTAATTGTAATTTAATTTCAGTGTCGCAAATGATTGATGAATCTAATTGTCATGTACGATTCACTTCTTCTTTGTGTGCTATACAGGACCGCCATTCGGGGACCCTGATTGGAGCCGGTGAACGGCGTGATGGACTCTATTTTTTCCGCCGCATTCCTATAGTGCAAGCGGTGACAGTTCCTGGCTTATCTGAGTTCGAGTTATGGCATCGTAGGCTGGGGCATCCGTCTGATCGAGTTGTCAAGTTTGTTCCTGCTGTAAGTTCTAGTACTTGTAGGAAGAAATTGAATAAAACTTGTATTGTTTGTCCGCAAGCTAAACAAACTCGTGATTGTTTTCCCACTAGTGATCATAAAGCCTCTCGTATTTTTGAACTTGTTCATTGTGACTTGTGGGGGCCGTATAAGACGCCCTTTTCTTGTGATGCTATCTATTTCTTGACTTTGGTGGATGATTACTCGCGTGCGGTTTGGGTCTATTTATTGCGAAATAAAAAGGAAGTTGAGAGTGCTTTTATGTCTTTCTTTGCCATGATTAAACGACAATTTGACTCCCTTGTTAAGATTATTCGCACGGACAATGGCACTGAATTTAACTGCTTATCTGCATATTTGGACACCCATGGTATATTGTTTCAGACTTCTTGTGTGGGTACCCCTCAACAAAATGGTCGTGTTGAGCGTAAACATCAGCATATATTAAATGTTAGTCGGGCTTTGATGTTTCAAGCTCATCTACCTGTTAGCTTTTGGGGGGAATATGTGTTGGCTGCTGTTTATTTGATCAATCGGAATCCGTCGAGCATATTGCATGGTTTAACCCCTTATGAGGCTCTTACGGGTCAACCTCCTTCTTTTGATGCAATTAGAGTTTTTGGGTGTTTGTGTTTTGCTTATAATCAACGTGCCAAGGGTGATAAATTTGCATCTCGGAGTCGTCGTTGTATATTTGTTGGGTATCCCAATGGTAAGAAAGGGTGGAAGATGTATGATCTTGAAACCGGAGAATACTTTGTTTCACGTGATGTCCGGTTTCATGAAACTGAGTTCCCGTTCGAATTGGGTGATGATATGCCAGTGGGCGTGGATGGGGACTTTCCTTTGGGTCCAAGTGCAACCCCAATTGTTGAGGATGATGTTGAGTCATGTTTAGAGGGGGCTGCTGGCGGTGCTGGGCCCATTCCTGTTCCCGGCCCAGCTCTCGTGGACCACCCCACACCTTTGCCTACTGCTGAGTTGCCCGCCACGGGCACCCCCCATCCTGTTGCTGTGGATCAGCCCACGCCCTCACCTCCCGCCACCGATCAGCCCACGGTGTTACCTCCTGTCGTGGACTCGCCAGTGGGTCAGCCCACACACTCACTTCATGCGGATGGTGAAGATCTTGGTAGGGGTTTACGAGAGAAACGACCATCTGTCTTGCTACGGGATTTTGTCACTGATACTGTACGGAAAAAGAGTCCATCTTCGTCTGATCCGTCTTCTTTAGGTTCCTCAGGTACTCCTTATCCTTTAGCACACTTTGTGAATTGTGATAGATTTTCTGTGCGACATCGTCTTTTCCTTGCAGCTGTTACATCAGGTGTTGAGACTCGTTCTTTTGCTGAGGCTATGCGGGATCCTGGTTGGCGTGAAGCCATGCAGAAAGAAATTGGCGCTTTGGAGGATAATGCCACTTGGGACATGGAGGCTTTTCCGTCTGGTCATAAGGCCCTTGGTTGCAAATGGGTCTATAAAGTGAAGTATCATTCTGATGGTTCTGTCGAGCGTCTCAAAGCTCGTTTGGTCGTTTTTGGCAATCGCCAGGTTGAGGGCATTGACTACAACGAGACATTTGCTCCTGTGGCCAAAATGGTCACCGTTCGTGCATTTCTCGCCGTAGCTGCTGCTAAAAACTGGGAGTTGCACCAAATGGATGTCCACAACGCCTTTCTTCATGGTGACTTGGAGGAGGTCGTGTACATGAAGCTCCCTCCAGAGTTCACTCCCTCGAGGCCTGGTATGGTTTGCCGTCTGCGGAAATCTCTATATGGGCTACGTCAGGCCCCACGGTGTTGGTTCGCCAAGTTAGCTGCTTCTCTGTTGCGTTATGGATTTGTTCAGTGCTACTCTGACTACTCATTGTTCACTCTACGTCGTGATCAGATCCAGTTGTCTGTGCTCGTCTATGTTGATGACCTTATTATCTCTGGTAATGACTCTGCTGCTATTATCTCTTTTAAGAACTATTTGGGTGACTGCTTTCATATGAAAGATTTGGGGGTGTTGAAATACTTCCTTGGGATTGAGGTTGCTCGTAGTCCCGAGGGATTGTTCCTGTGTCAGCGCAAGTACACCTTGGATATTATCTCTGAGACTGGTCTTATGGGTGCCAAACCCGCTACTTTTCCGCTTGAACAGAATCATACTCTGGCCCTTGCTACTGGAGATTTGTTATCTGATCCGGAGTCTTATCGTCGCCTTGTCGGCCGCCTCATCTATCTCTCCTTCACTCGTCCGGATCTGGCTTATTGTGTTCATATTCTGGCTCAGTTTATGCAGGCACCTAGACAGGAGCATTGGGAAGCTGCCCTACGGGTGGTTCGGTATCTCAAGGGGTCGCCAGGCCAGGGTATTCTTCTTAGTGCTCAGTGTGATCTATCTCTCTCAGGTTGGTGTGACTCTGATTGGGCGAGTTGTCCTTTGACTCGTCGCTCGTTGACAGACTGGATTGTGTTTCTTGGTCTTTCTCCTATCTCTTGGAAGACCAAGAAGCAGCATACAGTTTCCCGTTCCTCCGCGGAAGCAGAGTATCGTTCGATGGCCGATGTCACCTCTGAGTTGAAATGGTTGAAGGCTCTCCTTGAGAGCTTAGGTGTCCAGCAGCCTCGTGCTATGTCCCTTTACTGTGATAGTATGTCTGCTCTGCACATTGCTCAGAATCCTGTCTTCCATGAACGTACGAAGCACATCGAGGTTGACTGTCACTACGTGCACGATGCGATCCGAGATGGTCTTATCTCTACTCATCATGTCCTTACTCATGCTCAGTTGGCAGATATATTCACTAAGGCTCTTGGCAAAAGGCAGTTCCTTAATTTACTCAGCAAGTTGGGCATTTCGAATCTCCATGCTCCAACTTGAGGGGGGGTATTGGGCTAGAGTGTATTTAATATGTTAAATATTATAATTAGCTTAATTGGGCTTGAGGCCTACATGTATTTACAATAGCTATAGGTTGTATATTAACAATGCTAAACAGAAGATGGAAAGTAAGGAAAACATTTACCCTAAACTTGACATATGGTATCAGAGCCAGGCCCATAGAGGGTCCGTTAATTTACTCTGGGCCAATTGAAAAAGGGACCTCACATTTGAGGGGGTGTGTTGAAGCTATGATGTATAGCGCACACCACATGTGAGTGTCCCACATTGATTGAAGAAGAGAGATGTGTTCACTTTATAATGCAAAGGGGCTACTCCCCTTATCGCCATATGGTTTTAAGGTGGAACCTCATTTGTCTTATGAAGTGGACTCTCTCTCCTTATGATGGGTGCGGCCCAGGCCCATATTTAACACTACCTAATAGAAAGATTATGCTGCCTGAATCAGACTAATATATACAGAATTACAGACTAATTGGGTATATAATATTATATGAATTCACCATCTAGTTCACCAAGAATTACGATTGTATATAGCAATTCATCACCAATGTTAGCCTAAATTAACAACAAATATTTCTTTATCAGGTTAGCAAGACACTAAAAACAAAGTAACTTTAGACAGAGAAAGGTCGGCGAATTCTACGTTATGTCATCTCAGATCGCTTACATTTTTGGTTTACTGGAACCACAACTAATGCTTGGGAAGTACCCTCGGGGAGAGCAACTAAAGCACGGGAATCAATTGCACCTTTCTCTTCGGTGAATTGCACAGGTGAAGGTGTTGAATCATGATCGCTTTATACTAATAAATTGCCCATATTGGTCACCAGATGATCATGAGAAGCTCCTTACACTTTTACAAAGGAAGGGCAAGGTGGCGATTTCATGGATTTGGAGGGGCAAAACAGCTCCAGATGATCTCATGATTGCAGGAAGGGAGGAAAACATGGAAAACAGGGCAAGAAGGACATTTTACAAAGGAAGGGAAAGGTGGCGATTTCATGGATCTGGAGGGGCAAAACAGCCCACTTACTGCTCCTAATTTATAGTAGATGATCTCAACCGCCAGATGTGATAATATACTCTTTAATTTATAGGAGTATGATTAATGTGGCCCAATGAGAAACATCTTGTACCAATCAATTCTCAAAATAACCACATTACTCTTTGAACCTTCTACAATTGAACACTTCAACTCAAAGAAGTTTCCAAATCGGATTATGGGATCCGCAAATAGTATTACATGAGGTAGGAACCAAAGTGGCTTGATAGATCAAAGCTCACAACATACGTCGGCAAATCATTATCCATTTATATATCAAGGTTAATCCTTAAGCATCCAGCTCAAAGGCGAAAGTAAAGAACCAAAATACTTGTGCATGCCACATCAAAGTCCGCTTTCACCAGATGCCAAGCATGAAACACATCCTTTCATCTTCTCCAAACTCCTTGAGAACTAAAATATCCTTTAGTAATAAAAAGGCTTCCTTGCACCAGTAGTATCAAATAATGGAAAAATTAGATAAAGCAAGTGAAGAACATATGTGAAAGCAGCAAAGGAGGAATGAATTTGGAAGTAGAAAAGATCAAATTGCTTCAAGTAAATATAAGGAACCCTATGAAAGGCATCAAAGGTTATACACAAAAAAAAATTATATGATGCTTCAGCGACAAGGAAATGGTTCCACTTTCTTTTACAACATTGAACGTCCTTATCTATCTTCATCTTTGCCCTAAACCCCTCAACAAATGATTGTGAGGAGCAACAATAAAGATCAGTTAAAAACTCACAATTGTAGCTTTTCTTTTGCTTTCAAAATATAGCTTTTCTTTTTGCTTCCAAAACCGATATTATTCTTCACATAGATACACATTCCAATGGACCAAATTAAACTATGTCTTAGGTACATTACAAAGAACTATGCACCTAATTAGCCTCATAGCTCAACTTGTGTCAAAAATACTCTAATCCCCCGTAAATTTATGAATTTTGTAAATATATTTTAATGTATAGTTATTTATATTTAAATATATTTTAGTATTGTAATGATTTATTTCTTCAAAGGTTGACTATTTGAAAGTCAAAGGAATTATTTTAATGATTTAAAAAAGTCAAATATTTTATTAAATCATGCTTTGAAAAGTATTTGAAATGATTGAAATGCTTTTTGGATTTGGAAAAGGATTTATAATTCAAGCCCAATTACCTTTTCCTAAGCCCACAAGGGGAATCTATATAAACCCCCATAAACCCCAAAATTTTCCCACACAATTATTTTCTCTCTCCTCCTTCCTCCCAAATTTTGGGACTCCTCATTCTTTTCTCTCTCTTTTTCTTTTCTTCTTTCTTCCTCTCCTTCGGTTTTCTCCTCCTTCGGTCGGCCACCAGTTCCGGCCACCGCCACCGCTCGCCGACCGACTGCCGGCCACCCAGACGCCGCCGCCGCCGCTTCTTGCCACCGGCGTGTCCTTCCTCTCTTCTTGCTTTGGTTTGATTACTTTTCTTCCTCCTCAAGTTTATTCAAAGTTTATATTTTTAAGTTTTGTTTTAATTTGTTTGTGCTTAAAAGTTATAGTTTGATGATTTAATATTGAATCTAAGTTATATAATTTATGTATTGAAGAAATAAAATTCAGTTTTGCATATTGAGTTTAAATTTGAGTTTTAATTATCAAAGCATGAATTTTTAGGGTTTTAAAAGTTAGAAAATCATAGTAGTTTATTATAAGTTATGAAATTTATTATCTTTATGATTTTAAGTATGTTTGAATATGTTTTAAGGGAGTTTTAACTTATGATATATTGCTGGAAATATTAAGGGAGTATTATTATGGAGTTTTATGATGGATTTTAACCACTAGTGTAGTAGGTAATATGCTAGGAGGTTTAATAATCAAGTTTTATTATGGGAAAGGTTTAAAAAGGGTTTAAAGTATTTTATTATTGCTGTAAATTCATAAAGGATTGATTGTGAATTTATATTGGTTGTTTTAGACGGAGAATTCTCTCTATGCGACTTTTAAGACTGTTAAAGTTGCCTCTCAATTTGTCTACATAAGGTACGTACATACCTATGTGTCGATTGGTTTAGTATCATGATTTTAAGGATGAGAATTATGTAGTATCATGTATAGAAACTATTTTGAGTTCATATATGATTTCTATTATGTTGGATTTGCATGTTTTATGCCGTTGTGTGAAACATGTTGATTATGAGATTTATATTATGATATTTATATCATGTTTGTATGGAAGATTGATGCAAGCATGTTGGTTGGGAACTTTATTTTATTAATTCACATGGAGGAATTAATATATATATATATTAGTTTGGATCATGATTGATCATTTGTTCCCTTTTGAGTATTTCACTGCTTTATAAGGACCGAGGGTCTTATTTGGTAAGTTGATATTTTATACCTATGAAAGGTAGTTTGGTTGTTGGCTAGGTTCAACAAATAAGAAAGTTTGGATTAAAGTTGGAATTAATCTTGGGTTGTTAAGTTGTGTGATCACTTATCTAAACCTAAGATAAAAATGGAAGTTTGTGATTGTTGATTGATTATGATGTTTGTTTTACTTGTGAGTCATAACAAGTAATAACTGGTAAATCATGTAAAGTGAAACTGGATAGCAATAGCTTTAGACTGGTGCACGTCTGAAGTGTTGGACAATTAGGAGTTGGAGTACATGGTGGTAGCCCATGGCATTTCCTGGGATCGGATTGATCACCGTGTCCTATTTTATTTAAAAGGTTCCTCGATATCGTAGGTCATGGGAATACGGAGTCGCGCCCGTATTTCATCTTCCAAAGGGAAGGCTGGTTTTAGTTAGACAACTCGGTCCATTGACTATTCCATTTAAATAATAAGAATGTTATTAAAGTTTAGTTCAGGAAAAGTTATCTGCAAGTTATTATGTTATTAATTATTCTTGCTTACTATTTATTAGTATCATGTTAGGATTGTTTATTTATTTAGTATGTAGTACTCAGCTTTGCTGATTGCGTGCTTTTGTTGTGTATGTTGATTATGGCTATGCCTTATTGATCCCGTGATGACCCATTTTGGTGAGCAGTCTCTAGAAATCAATAGTGCATTGTCCATGTACAGGTTTTAAGATGATGCATCATTGGGTTCGGGATTGGAGAGCTTGTTAGACTATTTATCATACTTTAAGTTTATGCTTTTCGTAGTTGGTTTGGTTTTAAGTTTGTCTTTGAATTTGTTGGTTGGTTTTGTAGTTGACTTTTAGTTGACTAAGTTTTTATTTATAAAGTTATTATTATGTTTTCCGCTGCAAAATTCTGAATAAGCCGATACGTTTTCACACGGACGATAGTGCTTTGATAATTCTCTATGTTTTATATTAAAAAGGTATTTGAAAAAAGAGAGAATTGTCGGGGTGTTACAAATACATTCTTTTTTATATTCCTCCATATATGTACTGATTAAAATAAAATCCACCCAACATAGCATTCATGAGTTTCAACTTTCAGCTGAACTTCACAGGCATGAAATATTCAACAGCAAGAAGCCATTCACTAATCAATATAATTGAAAGTAAGATAAAGGAACATCATATTGATCAAATATGAAGTCGTTATCAAAAGAGTATATACCTCCTTCCCGAGGGTTACCATCTTTAACTACTCCAACATTGCAAGTGAGACCAATTTCTTCATAATCAAGAGCCTTTATGATGCCTAATAAAATTTTATCGGTACGGGTGCTTGCGAATCTTCCATTTCTACCCAAATCCAAAAGACAAATGGTTACATCTCCCTCAATCTTTGAAAACCTCTCTTCCACTCGCCTCAACTTTGTTGTACATCCATCTTTCTCGTTTACAAGTTCTTCAATTTGCTTATCTTTCTCTTCCACAATATTTGTGTTCTTCCTCTCTAAGAGCTCAATATCCTTCGAGAGCTTCTTAATTGTCGCATCCTTGTCTCCGTTACTTCTCCTTAGTTCTTCAACACGATCATCAGATTCTGCCTTTTGCTCCTCCAAGGACACATTCATCTTTTGCATTTCATCCAACTCTTTATGCCAAGCCTTGATCCTCTCGTCTTTTTCTCTCTCAAGTTCTTCCAAACATGCATCATGTTTCAGCTTTTCCTCCTCCAAAAATGCATTCCTCCTCTAAATCCCCTCTAATTCTTCCTGTTAAGCATTAAATTGAGTGTCTTTCTTTCTTACAGGCTCATCTAGCTCCCCTTCCTTTTCCCTCAAATTTCTATATAGTTCTCCCACCTTATCAGTCATGTCAGACAAGTCTCGAATCAATAAGTAGCAATACAATATGAACATATATGAAACACAATCACATGTAACAGAAGATTAGAAGAAGGATGGAATAAGACTCAATGGATTGTATTCATGATGAATTTCACTTGCCATTCTTCGAAACCTTGCACGCTTTCGGTATTTAACTTCTTAATGGCGACAACCAAATCGCTGCCCCTCTCGGGAGGATGCTTACTTTCCAGCTAACCTTTGTAGACTCGACCGAAGCCACTACAAAAAAATCACTCTATAGCGACGGATATAATCCGTCTCTAAATCGTCAAAATCCGTCGCTATATGTACTCAGAGACGGATTTAGAGACGGATTATGTCCGTTACTAAAGTCCTCGTCGCTAAACGAACTTAGAGACGGAATTCCAAATATCTGTCTCTAATTTAGCGACGGAATAATATCCGTTTCTAATTCCGTAGCAAAAAATTAGAGACGGATTTCAAAATCCGTCTCTGAGTTTAGGGACGGATTTCAAAAATCCGTCTCTCATTTTAGAGACGGATTTCAAAAATCCGTCTCTAATTTTAGAGACGGAATTCAAAAATCCATCTCTAATTTTAGAGACGGATTTCAAAAATCCATCTTTAATTTTAGAGACGGATTTTTGAAATCCGTCTCTAAGTTTAGGAATGGTTTTTTTAAAATCACCTATTGTTAGTTGTTCGGTTCAACCCGGTCCCATTACCGGTTCACAATCTCACTCGGTTCGGAACCTCGCTCTGGTCAACCCGGTTTGGCTTTGTAGGCAAGGCTCTTGGAAGCAGTGGAAATGGGTAAGGGGAATCCCCATTCTCAAGAACTGCAGTTGGTAGGAATCGAACCTGTAACCTCTAAGTCACAAGGACAAACTCATACCAACTACACCAAGTACTACTTGTTTACTTTTACGTGTGGAATTGATAATAATTGAAAGAAATATTAGAAACAGATCTTAAAAATCCGTCTCTAATTTAGAGACAAATTTGAATTTCCGTCTCTAATTTAGAGACGGATTTGAATTTCCGTCTCTAAAGTGCATTATAAAAAATATCTACTTGTCTAAATTAGAGACGGATTTTCAAATCCATCTCTAATTTAGAGACGGAAATGAAAATCCATCTCTAATTTAGAGACGGATTTGAATTTCCGTCTCTAATTTAGAGACGAATTTAAATTTTCGTCTCTAATTTAGAGACGGATTTGAAAGTGCATTTTAAAACATATCTACTTGACTAACTTATGGACGGAATTTGAAAATCCGTCCCTAAATTAGAGACGGATTTTGTAAATCCGTCCCTAAATTAGAGACAGAATTTGAAAATCCGTCTCTAATTTAGAGACGGAATTTTAAAGATCCGTCTCTAAATTAGAGACGGAATTTCAAAATCCGTCTCTAATTTAGAGACGGAATTTCAAAATCCGTCTCTAATTTAGTGACGGAATGTCAAAATCCGTCTCTAAATTAGATCTAAATTTTTGACAAAGTCTGGAAAAATTGGTAAAACACACCCGAAACGGATTTTATAATTCCGTCTCTAACTTAGGGACGGATTTTAAAATCCGTCTCTAACTTAGGGACGGATTTTAAAATCCGTCCCTATATTTTTTTAGAAACGGATTATTAATTTTCCGTCTCTAAATTAGAAACGGATACAAATCCGTTTCTAAAACTCCGTCGCTATACGAGCGTTTTTTTTGTAGTGAGCCTCCCTCACCCAATAAAGTGCCACCTTTGAAGTTTCTAGTGGCGGTTTTCATTTCTTGAAAACCGAGTTCTCTTAGATTTGGGGTGGGCAGAATAAGCCCATTTGGATACATATCATCACTACTTTATACAGAGAATTGGCTCTTGCTTGAAATATTGCTATCGACTGTCAATGATGTAGTTTGACTCATTACACCTATAATTTTCAATTACAATTCATCAATTGAAGTAGAAGTACAAAATGTTCTTGCCAAAATTACATGACATTTCAGAATTAAATAATGCGAGATGAAGAATAATTAAGCACAACTAATCACGATTAGGAGCATAGCAATTAACCCAGATGCAAAAATATATCAAAAATCTAAACCCAGATGAATAATAATATCAATAATCTTGACCCAGATGAAAAATCAAGCTTAATTTGAGCTTATAAGCTGAATATCAGGAGAAAACAGGAAATTTTCAGGGGCGCTTAAACAAAGATTTAAATTAAGAAAAATTTAATGCACGCATTAAAAGGAATAACATTAAATAATACAAAGTTCACAATAAAATAAGCTTCTAAATTTAATTTAGAACCAATTACAAAACTCAATAATTCATAGGACTAATTATTAATTAATAAAGATTAGAACTTTTAAGTTACTTGAGCTAATATTTCTAGTAGTGCTAGGCGTTGTGGTTTTTTCATCTGGAGAAACCCAGAAATTTCCCATCTTCTAACTCTTCTCTCTCTAAAAAAATTAGGTTTTTCAGCAGAGAAATTCCTGCTTGAGAGAGAAAGAGAAAAGGAAAGTAAGAGAGAAAATGGGTGTTTGTGTTTTCAATCTAATTTATAAGAGAGAAAAATGAGTATCACCAACATTCAACAACACAACAAACTTCTTTTCTGGGAGAGTTCTAGTTCTCTAATGCTGCTGTGAAGGAGAGAGAAAAGAGAGAAAGACAAAGAAATAGGAAAAGCTGAAAGAGGGAGTCCTTGGATAGAGGAAGGAAGGAAAATGTGGTAGAAAGAAGGGTAAGGAGGTATAGATAAGAAAAAGTAACACGTTGCAAAGGAAGGGCAGGGAAGTAGTTCTATAAAGATGGGAGGGCAGAAGCGTCAAGTTACTGTTCCTAAGCTACAGTAGAAATGTTTGTGGCTTTTTAATAGGTATAGATAAGAAAAAATATAGTCATGTGGGGTCTTGTATGATTCGTCTCAATGAATACTTTATTAATATTTAATCGTTATAATTTTTACTAATACGTAACAAAAGATATTTAAGGTCAAAGAAATACATTAACAAAACTGTACAGTCAAAATAGGCAAACTAAAAACAAAGGAGGGAGTATATATCAAATCTTGTAACATTTACATAATGACATAATATTTATAAACTAATAAAAAATAAGTAAATTTTTTGTATGATGTAAAAAGTAGAAAGAAGTATTTGCTTAAATAAAATGAGTAGAGTAGTATTTTTCTCTCCTCACATCTAAGATGGTCAGTTAATGTATGAATATAAAAATCTAATTGATGGTTTAAAATGATTCTAAACCGTATTTTAAAACTAAGACTAAGATAGTCCATTAAATTTTTATAATCAAAATTATGGTCACATCTATATATATTATTAATTAAAATGCATGGAGAAGTATCAGAAGCCGCCATGTGTCTTTCCATGTCAAGCGCTGACATGACGCCACGACACTATTAAATTCAATCTCTCCAGAAATTTGTGTTGCTCTCCTCAAAAATCAATTGCATGAAGAATTGAACCCCCCGCTGACCACTTGCTTAGAAAGTGAGTGTCCTACCACCAAGCTATAACTTATATTTGTAATAAAGTCACAAGGTTAAGTACTAATAACTTGCTTCCTTAGTATATGTTTACATAAAACAGGTGAAAATCGATAAAATGGAAAGAGGAGAGCATAAAGTCAACAATGGAGTATGTTAACTCATCTTTCCAGTTCTCACGACTAGTAATATTTGGAGTATATGAATAAATTTATTTAATTATATGTCCACCATATAAATTTAGCGACCAATTAATTCGAGTTGTCTTTCGCCGGCCAACAATAAATAGAAATGAGGCACAAGTGAAGTATAAACAAATGATCTAATGAAAAAAATAATAATATATGATTTGGAACACGAAAATTTAACACTCAAATAATATTCGCAATGCCGTCTATTAAGGGGAACACCTTGAGCGATAGCTCAAGGTCCCTTTTTGAGAGCCCCTACCTCTTTGAAAAAACTCTCTTGAAAAAGAATTTGGAGGTCGTGCTTTTCTTTTTAGTAAACTCTCCGATCTTAAACCTTTTTCTCTCACTTCTAGCTCCTCTCCTAATTCTCATAACTATGACTCTTGAAATAATTTAAGTAACATTAATAATCTTTTCCGATTTATTCAAGTGACTATCATGCAATTCGTAATTTTGGTGAACTTTTTAATATATAAAAGTTTTTTGGATTATTTTTATGGTTGAATTTAAACATTCATGACACATTTTGTCGATTAATTTTTAATGAAGTACGTCTCCGTTGCTTATGGGGCCCTTCTTTAGTTTTCGCACTGGGCCCTAGAAATATCTGAAATGACAGTGATAATTCGTGTAGCACCCAACCCATACGGAGTCAAGTCTATCGTCACTAATGCAGATACAAGGCCAACAACTATTTTGATTAGGGATGGCAACGGGTCGGATCTAGACCGGGTCCTTATGGACCCAAATCTAGATATGTTTTCAGAGATGGGATCCAGATCCGCTCAGATCTGATGGGTTTGGAAAAACAGGACCCAGATTTAGATACTGCGAATCCTACCGATTCCAGTCCAAAAAGGGTCCAAAATGGATCCATTTATGAGTTATACTCTTTTGCCTACTTGTTCATATAAATTTTATTTCGCAACTAATATTCATCAATTTTACCACAAATTTAAAACTAAATTCACCAACTTTAATATAAATTGAAAGCAACAAATTCAACAGTAAACCAATTACATGAGCTTAGCTAATTCGCAACGTTAAAGATGACTTCCACAACTTGTAATAAATTGACACAACGAAACCCTAATGCTCAAAATCTAGGACTACGAAAACCCAAAAAAAATTAACGCCTTAAATAAATCACAATTTTCAAGCCTAGTTCACTCTATTTCTTCTGTTTTTGGCTGCTCATTCAATATCTCTCCTCAACGTGTGGTGGTTGTTCCTCTAGCAACCCTCATCGGCCCACTGCCGTCGTTGCTCTGCGGATGTTGTTGTTGTTTCCGCCATGTGGTAGTGGGTGTGGCAAATGGTTGGCTTTCGGGATCCAATTTTCACATCTTTAACCTCTCTATCCTTTCTGGCTTTTGATACCTTTTTATCTTTGTTTTGTCGCTGCTTGTTGGTGAGCGTTCTGTCATATTGGGTGTTGGGGCTAGTGGGTGACACGGGCTGGTGGGCATTGCATATGGTAGGTGGAGGAGAGAGAGAAGGGGAGAAGGAATTGGAATGAGAGAGGGGATAAGGGGGTTGACTAAGGGAGAGAGAAAGGGTATCCATGATTCATTAGGGTTTTTGAGTCAACAATCCAACATAGGGTATTTACACCCTAGCCTTTTATTATTAAAAAACGGATCTATGGATCTGGGTCCAGGTCCCGATATCAGATCCGGACCCTGGCCCGCTTTTGGATCATATGACCCGAATCCGAACTGGATGCACTGGGTCTAATTTTTTTTGGATCCAGATTCTGAAAATAGGGATGTGGATCCACGGATTCAGATCGAGTCCATGATCCATTAACTAACAAATCCCACCTGAAGAAACACTACAAGACTACTCCTAGCCAGACATGCTTTACTTTGGAGTAACGTAACTTAGAAGATGTGTTTCCTACAGGCTACAAGAAAGATGCAACTTATTGCCTTATTCGTATAAGTATCCTGCTAAATCCCTTTTAAAGTAATCATGATGGATATTAGATACACCTCACTTGAGGACAACAACACCCTCGTTGCCCCTGGAGACTTCACATATTCGGCTCAACGGCCTGCGAGTAGCCCCGTCTAGTAACCAATCACATATTCGACCGCAACCGGTGAAATAGCCCCAAAATCCTCCCCCACTTGGCGACTAACCTTGTATTATTTATCCAAAAGACCAGCACACAGTTGGACGGTTGCTCTGATACCATTTATAACACCCCCTCCCTTACGAGTCGAGTCTATCGTCACCAATGCGCATCTAGGGCCAACAACAATCCTCACAAACCAAAACAAGCTCTTTCGGTGCATTTTATCCTCACTCATGCAAACCTTGAGAAACTTCCCATGAGGTCACCCATCCCAATATTACTCCCAACTAAGCACGCTTAACTTTGGAGTAACTTAGGAAATGAGCATCTTGTTGGTATAAATAGATCCTGCTAAATCCCTTTTAAAGCGATCATGAGAGTTATTACAATTCGAGATATCGCCTAGGCCCAATAATTAGTCAAAATTGACAAAGAGTTTAAGGCTGCTAACAATGTTTATAGTCCAACAAGTCTAATACGGTAGTTGTGCCCTCACAACCAACATGTTATAGTGATAATAATCCTGACATTCAAGTATGCTGATTAGTTAGATGGATGTGTGGAAGCCACAGTATAGCCAGGCCTCATGCCGACTTTGCTTGGATGGATGTACTTGAGATATAGGCTTGGTGCATCACAATTCATAGGCCAAATTTGGTGCAATGGCATGTTGACATTGTAAGTGCTGGGTAATTTTGGGCTATGTGCAACGCCGGGAGCAATGAATTAAAGATTTTGGCGTTCAAAATTCAAGGTGATTCTAATAAATACTACATGTGTTTCAATCTACTTACAACACTAGGATTTTCACGTCTTCTATTGTACAACTTTAACCATTGATATTTTCTATCATCTATAAGTAAAAATTATAAAATGTTAATATTTTGAAAGTATACATCGAGAAAAAGTAACATGATCATGCATGACTATGTTTAGTCTTACGTATTAATCATACTAGATGAAAAAGGGAGAGCATGAATAGTGTAAAAGTTAATTTGTTGCAAGTGACTCTTAACAGAGGAATTATGATAATAAGAAATCTGATGTTTTATAATCCTTTTGAGTTTGTTTACACAACGCCACTTCCGGTGCTCCGTTGTTGAATTCTTGCATGAGCCTGTAGTCACATTCTCGTGCAATAGGTCACATTCATGTGCCTAAATGTCACTTATGTTTTGTTTGACTGTTGGTTTATGCATAACCGCAGGGAGCCGTACCCTTTTGCTCTATATACTACCTCTGTTTTTTTTAGTTGCAACATTTGCTTTTTGGCACTATTCATCAACCAACTTTGTTAAGTTATCTCACACCATTATATAAGAGAAAAAATAGTCAAGTGGGGTCTTGTTAGATTCGTCTCAATGCGATGATTCCAAATATCAAATTTTTATAATTTTTACTTATACCCAATATGAGATATTAACGTTCAAATAAGTGTCTCGATAAATGTAAAAAGGCAAATGTTGCAACTAAAAGAAAACAGAGGTAGTATTAGATTAAGGGTACTCTTGATTATGGTGTCCATCATTATCCCTCTTTTCGATAAAATTAATATAGCATATATATTTTCAGATGCTGACAGAGGTGGGAGCCTTGATAGTCATTGTTTAGCTTATGGCAACCATATTCTTCTTAATGATAACTTGTTGCTCGGAACATTTAAATGACAAACTCTCTTTTGTTTTAGTGTAGAGGTCGAGTGTCGGGGAGTGTAGAGATAATCGTGTCTCCCCATTTTAGTACCCAATGATGAAACATACTGTCATCCTAATCGGTCCTGTCTAAAGGAGAGCAATCTATCTGAAGAGCTAAGCCCAAATTTATTTTAAAGTCTATTTATTTATTCAAAGCCCGATGTTAAAAACTCAGTTAATTATTCATGATAATTATCTGTATTTTTAGAGCCCATATTGAAAATCCCAATTAATTATTTCTGATAATCTATTGTATTTTTAATAAATATTTTATAAATCAAAAGATATTATGAAAAATCAGATTTCATCCTGAAGGTAATTGATTTCCAAAATCAAATGATTTTATAATGTTTTATCTCGGATAACAAATAAAACTCGGTCAGATCTGCGGTTGCGCGACGCGCAGCCTAATGCATCATGCGCATCAGGATGCTCAAGTGCAACATCGAGACAGTCAGCAAAACTCATACACGCAAAGGCCGGTGTGTATCATGCATGATGATACGTGTTGCGCATCACCGGTGCGTGCCATGCATCGTGCTTGCGCGCCGACGCAATGCGAATCTTAACATATTTTTCTTATTCCCCATAACACATACCTTGTTCAATTCGATTTCGGGATAAATCTCCATACGCCTTCTCATTAAGAAAACCACTTCGAATACACCAAATACTTTAAACATATATTCGAAAACCATCAATTTTCATTCAATCTCCATTCAAGATTCAAGGTTACTCCTCCTACGGATCGTTATAGAAGACTCAGGCAACAAAGGTATAATTCCGGAGGGTCCATAATCTTTCAATTCCTATTTGATTTCTTGAAGTTGATAACTAGCTTTTCATGATGTAGGTCACCAAGCAATTCATGCCTTTTTGTGTATTCTAATTCCTCTTCCCTATTTCTTTTATATATATTATTGTATTCACATCTATGCCTATATTTTTAATGCTTTCATCGCCTTCATATGCTTATTGTTTCTAATTACAAGACCTAAATTATTATTTTAACGCCTAATCAGATAATTTGGACAATTGATTTAGGATAGCAATAATTTGAATGCTTAATAAACATATTACAAAAATTAGTCTTTTGCTTGTTTAATGAACCAACATAGATTGATTTTTAGAATGCAAGAACATATTGTGTGGTTGTTTATTTGCATAAAACTAGATCATGAATCATATTAAGTAGAGGTCAACAATGGGCGAATTTGATTCATAATCATATTCATTCCCTCACCCCCGAACTCATCTTTGGTTCGTTCACCAATTATGAAGTCATGACGGCGAAATCTACATTAGATAAGTCCCTAAAATATTCATATGGTTTCCCAAATATCCAATTAGGTTTATAAGTCTTCCTTTAAAAACTTGTTGGCTACATATTTTTCTAGATGAAATTCAAAACTTAAAACCTCTACAAGGAGATAGTCAAATCCGCGCTCACCCCGTGTAGGCAATAAACTATGCCTTCAGGGAGTTGCAAACATCGGTATGAAACTTGTTGGCTAATAAAAAATATTCTTTGGAGCTATTTTGCATTTTTGCCAGCCCACATTGGTCTATTTATACACTCTATGTTGCCTACGTTTCCCCTTACCTTGCTCATAATCAATGTACAAAACCCAATGAGATGATATATATTTTGTCCATGAAAAGGTAGAAACTTACATTTGTCATGTTCGGGTGTTATGCATTTCCTCCTCTTATTAGTGAGCAAGCTTCTTTACCAAAGGTTTTCCTCAACAACGTATGTCTCTGTTTGGGCCCAAGTCCTATTGGCCCCCGATATCAAGGTGAAATTACTAAAAAAACCCTGGGCCAAAAAAGAATCCTAACTTTTAACAATGCCACCCCCATCCTCTTGGAAATGGGGGTGTCATCTCCAACGTCACCATTTATGAGTATTATAAGTAGCTAGAGACTAAATCTCCAGACTCCAGAATCCACATATATGGATAATGAAGGGTTTGAAGCAGACTCTTCCTCTCTCTATTCTTTCATTGGACTTCATCCTTTGACCACATACTGGATTAAGCATCGGAAAACAATCTTTGATCAATCCACGGTGTAGTCTGACTGAAGGAATTTGTCCTTTGATGAAGTTTGGTAGAACTAGTAATAGAATATAAGATAAAATATGGAGATTAATTGATTTAGATATTTAGGGGGTTGTAGTGTTTTGCTATATATCAACTACAATCTATGAGTCCTAATTAGATTAAACTTACTGTTAAATAATCTAAATCCTATTAGGTCACTCATATTAAGCAAGTTGAATAAGATTAGGATTTTCGACCATCAAAAGGAATAAAAGGGCGAAATATCCTTAATATATTTTTATTCCCTAATATCTATTATTAATAGGATTATATATAGATATCAGGTCATCACTCCCCAATTTGGGGAGTTTGTATAAAAATGTTTGCTTGTGGGTATAAATCTCCACTACCCCAACGAACGAAATGTCTTGTGCAGTTAAGAAATTTATAAAGGGGGTTGGTTTTCGGACCAATTATCTTTCCTGAACAAAAAAAAAAAAAAAAAAAAATATTTTGGCTATGTTCTTTTCGTCTGGTCTGATCTGAATTTTTCTGATTTGATCTGATCTGGTCTGATCTGATCTGATCTGAACTTTTCTGATCTAATATGAACTTTTCTGATCTGGTCTGATCTGATATGAACTTTTCTGATCTGGTTTGATCTGATCTGAACTTTTCTGATTTGGTCTGATCTGAACTTTTCTGTTCGATTATTCTTCTTATTATTCTTATTATTATTAACGTCCAAGAAATTATTATTATTATTATTATTAACGTCCAAGAAATTATTATTATTATTATTATTATTGTTGTTGTTGTTATTATTATTATTGTTATTATTATTATTGTTATTATTATTATTGCTATTATTGTTATTATTGTTATTGTAATTGTTATTATTATTGTTGTTATTATTATTGTTATTATTGTCATTATTATTATTGTTGTTGTTATTATTATTATTATTATTATTATTATTATTATTATTATTATTATTAATAATAATAATAATAATATTATTATTATTATTATTATTATTATTATTAAGCAATTGCAGACTTTTTGTCAATATCATTAAAATTTACAACTCCAGCACTTACAACAACTACTACATTCTATTGTAGTATTACCTACTTCAACTCTTCAAGACAACTTGCATTGTGATTTTGCAATGCATCTTTAAATTAATGACTTAGTTTTACTTTTTTTATATAAAATATAGGTACACATATCTTCTAATAAACGAGTCGTGTCATGTTGACCCATTTACTTAAAACGTGTCACAAACTTTGACCCGAATCCATTTATTTCGTGTTGAGTTCTGGTCGTATTGTCGTGTCATGATATTTCTTACATAATAATAATAATAATAATAATAATAAAATAATAATAATAATAATAATAATTATTATTATTATTATTATAATTATTATTATTATAATTATAATAATTAGAAAAAGATTTAAGGATAAGGCCTGAATTTTTCTGATCTGATCTGATCTGAATTTTTCTGATCTGATCTGATATGATTTTTTCTGATCTGATCTGATCTGATCTGATTTTTTCTAATCTGATCTGAACTTTTCTGATCTGATCTGATCTGATCAAATCTGAAATAAGCACTAGAGTGCTTAAATAAGTTGAAAAGAACATACCCTTTGATATACACTTATCATTATTTTGTGAGACAAAAAAAAAGAAACTCTAATTTCCTCTACCTTAGCCGTGTACTATCAAAGTGAAAGAGAGAGAATTATCTTCTCCATTGCTCTAACAAGCAACCTTTGATCTGTTTAGTGGATTGACTAGAGAGGCTACGCATGAAGCCTTTGATCTTCATACTTGGAGAAGAAGCACTAGTTGAAGAGCTAGTAGAATCATGGTTCAAAGGTACTATTTATCTGCTTCATATTAATCTATGCATGAGATCTTGAGTATTTGGTGTTAGAAAACTATTTTCTGAAATTCCATTTATCACATCAAAGTTCCTACACTAACGACATCTGCTTTGCAGAATTCTCGCATTACTCAAACATTTGGATAATACTTAAACCTTACCTAATCGGCCTCTCTATAAAGATCCTTACTTGAAAGTTTCACTCAAAACAGTCTTTGTGTGTTCCCCTTCCTCTCGCTCCGTCTGTGGGGTTGTGATAACAACTAATATGTAAAGATTTGTATTATGTATATGTTATGTAAATTAAAGATTATGGGCGTGTTTGGTAATATAGAGGCCTAATCATAAATTAGATTTGTGACCCAATAAAGAGGTTGACCAGTCAACACTACAAAAAAAAGCTTATATAGCGACGGAATGTTAGAGACGGACACGTATCCGTTTCTAAAATAGAAACGGAAATTTTATAATCCGTCTCTAAATTAGAGACAGAATTTTAAATTCCGTATCTGGATTGTTAAGTTCCGTCTCTAACTTAGAGACAGAAATATAAGCTGCGTTTCTAATTTTTTTTTCTTTTTTTTTTCATTATCCTAAATTAAAAAAAGGAACATCTAAAAAAAATCACACCTTCTTTCCAAAGGTCCTTACTGCATATTAAGTTTTCCCTCTGTCTTTCTTGCTCAAACCCTAGAGTGCGAAGATCGGGAAGCTCCGGCAAACTCAGCACCACAACTTGTATGAAGATCGGGAAGCTCCGGCAAGGGATCATGGAGATGTTTATGCAAGCTAACCCTCCTCGCCCTTGACACCATGGTTAGCATAAGATTTTTGTATAGGCTTTCAAAGTATCCAATGATTTTCTTTGATACATGCTTCTAGTATAGGCCTTAACATAGTGATTTTTGCATATATCTTAAGTGGCCGCTTTTGTATATCGTTACAAGTTCCTACTTGTTTTGTACTTCGTATATAAATGACTACTGTTACATATTGTGACTTGCAAATTAATGTAAAGTTGGCACTTGGTTATTGAGTGTGAATTAAAATGGTTTATAATTGTTTAGATCTATAATTTATGTAAGACTTTATATTATAAGGTAATTTATTTAATAAAATAGGGGACCAATTAATATTTCAAAAACCCGTCTCAAAATTTAGAGACGGATTTTAAATATATTCGTCGCTAATAACAGAAAATTATCAACATTACATCCATCCCATTAGAGACGGATTTTAAATATATTCGTCGCTAATAACAAAAAATTATCAACATCACACCCATCCCCTTAGAGACGGATTTTCAAAATCCGTTCCAAATAGTTAGATACGGATTCAGCAACGGATATGGATCCGTCTCTAATTTAGAGACGGATTGATAAAAATTCGTCCCTAATTCTATTTAGCGACAAGGCCTTCAACAACGGGTTTGATCCGTCCCTAATTTCGTCTCTAAACACATATAGCGACGGAATGTGTTGATTTAGAGACGGATTCTTTCCGTCGCTATAGAGCAGTTTTTTGTAGTGCAAATACTCTAAAGTAGAGAATTGGAAGAACCGTTTAGATATAAAACTTTAAGTTTGGAATGCTTGTGGAGCTTTTTGTTGAAAGAGGATCGGGCATGTTGAGGTGCAATGTCAATTGCGATAAATTAAAATGCGTTCATCTATATACCAAACACTTTCATAAAAACACCTAATAAATTAAGTTAGTCAAACTAGCAAATATAGATAATCATTTCTCACCTATAAGCTAATGCAATCAGTTAACCACTATGTATTGATTATCCACCAATAGTTAATTCAGGGCCTATATTTTCGTTATATTTTTTGTGTGATATAGAGCATCAGACGAATGATGTAGACAAAATTACCAACCTCATATAACACTGCCAAGTAAACTAGATAACATTAAACATCCCTAGCTATATGAGTATACTGTATATATTCTCGTTACAATTGTACCTAATCTAGGAAGATTTACTACAAGACTAGTGTGTAGTGTCTAGTTACGTGCCGATTGTACTAAAAAGGCATGTTTCCAACCAAAAATGCCAGCCAATCATTATCCTTATTTTGATTTTTGTGTGTTATTAATCTTTAGTAAAATGCAAGTAGATAGGTCAACTCATCACATTGTAGAAGGTGTAAGCAGTAAACAAATTAATTATTAATCGCACCTAAAAGGAAAAAAAGAAAAACCATTGTTGACCTTATCATTCCCGTTTTCGGGCGAATGGGGGATTTATTTTGATGAAATGTATAATTACACATTTTGTTGAAGTAGTCAAGCCTAGCTAGGAAGGCATGTTGATGGCCAAAACACTTGCTTATTATTATCAAGTTGTATTTGATGCAGTGACCTCTTCTTCAGACTGAGTATTATATAAAGCATGGTGCAAGTGAATTGTTATACATCCTAAATATTTGAGTACAATTCTTTCTTTTATACTTGTTCAAGCTTATTAGCTATTACTCACAATTCTTTCGACATGGCGGCTATTAAGGCGGTTTTCGCTGTTATGCTAGTGGCGTTTGCTGTTGGGGCCTTTGCAAACGACCCTGACATGCTTCAAGATGTTTGTGTTGCTGATCGTACTTCAGGTAATTATGTGATTCTGTCCTTGCTACAATCAGGTTTTTTACGTTAGAAGTTAAAACTTGATTAGAGACTTTTTCATGTTACATCTAAGAAGGTCAAGGATGTCTGTTTCTAATGACATTGTTGCTTTGGGATTTGGGGCCTATATTATATAAGAGCCCTTCCATCTTTAGTCTCCCATTAACCATTTTGAGTTTCCTTTTCTATTAAGTTACATAATTACTTGCTTATAATTAGCAAAAAGAAATGTTTTGGTAATTCTTTTATACAAGTAAATCTCAATCTCTAATATATCATTGATCAATGTCTCAGGAATACTTGTGAACGGGTTCACCTGCAAAGCAATAAGCACAATAGCCCCAGAAGACTTCTTCTTCACTGGAATCTCTCAACCAGGCCAAATCACCAACAACATCCTTGGGTCGAAAGTCACCGGGGCGAACGTTCAAGATATCCCAGGCCTCAACACCTTAGGAGTCTCGATGGCTCGTGTCGATTTTGCTCCCTACGGTCTAAACCCACCTCACATACACCCCCGTGCCACTGAAATGATTTTCGTTCTCGAGGGGGAATTATACGTTGGTTTCATAACCACCAATAATAAGCTCATTTCCAAGGTTGTTAAAGCTGGAGAAGTGTTTGTTTTCCCTAGAGGTTTGGCGCATTTTCAGAAAAACATGTTGAAATATCCAGCTGCTGTTTTAGCTGCCTTTAACAGCCAACTACCAGGCACACAACAGTTTGCAGCTGCTCTCTTTACTTCCAGCCCTTCTGTGCCTAATGATGTCTTGGCTCAGGCCTTTAACATTGACGAAAAGGACATTGAGAAGATACGAGATGGGCTTAACTCCTAGAATTAAGGGCTTTTCCTTGGGGGATTAAAACATGAACCTAATTAAGTTCATAATTGATTGAATTGTTTTCTATTATTAAGTTCTTTGTTGTTTTTGGTTTATGTTTTATGTTTTATGTTGTTGAAACTAGTGTTAATTCTTTGAATTAGTACTTACTATTTAATTTGTAAGCAATTTTATTTTTATTTATTTGTCTATCAATGTTATGTATGTCAATTGTTGGAATTGGACAACGTCTGTTGTTTCTTGTATGGTCTCCTCACTAAGATTTTTATCAAAACAAACAAATACTCTTTCAACTCCATTTACTTATTCCTCTTGTTCAAGTGAGGACTAGCTCCTAATAGGTTTTCAGTAAAGTGGATAGCATAATTAATTATCTTTATAATATTTTCTTATTTATATTTAGTAATTGTCGGAAATTGGCTTAAGACATAATTCTTTCACCAGCAACAAAACTTTAGGACTAAGCTTGTTTTCCAAAACAACCTGATTACGGTGATACCACAAGCTCCAAGCAACAAATTAAACCCAGCACATGCTCTTTGGTAACCTTTACTTTTCCCAATTGCAACCATATAACACATTCTCTCCATGCCATTACTAGGGACAAGATCAGAAAGGCCTGCAATGCAAGTTCCGAAATATCTTTCTCAAGAGCACATGAGACCTGTTTAGGGATTTTATATACTTTAAAGGAGTCACTTTTATATTAGAGATCTATTTAGGCAAAAAAGTTACTGCCGTTGTGCAAGAAATTATTGTACACCTGTCTCATACAAGAATTTGTGTACAAATAAAACCGTCAAATAAGCTTTCAAGTTCGGACCAACTTTCTCAAACTTTAACCTTGGTCTTGTAAAGGCAGTTAGGCAGACCCATGAAGAGAGAAAAGAGCGGGGCAAGAAGAAACTCCATAAATTGGCCAAATTCATAGAATTGTGTTTGCAAGCCATTGTTGTTGTAGCTTGAAGTGCATCACCGGCCATATGATGAATTGCTCCATATACTCCATTGCAACACAAAAAGACCAAAATTGATAAATTTCATTGGGCCCAACACAAGCCCACGTCGGAGGAGAGTTTGACCACATACAAGGTTGGCAGGGTTACATCCTAAAACCAATTATATTGGTGATAGGTGGAGTAACCCACCAATCTATATGTTAGTCATTCTCTATCTAAATTTTCAATGTAGAATAACTATTTCCTAACTCACATATGGGTTATACTCTTAACAAAAATCAATTCACAAGTTATGTCTCTAGTTGCAGCAAATTCTCAAATGTCTCTCTCCTCTAATCTTTGTGTTGCATTCTGTTGCTCTTTTCAACTATTTTTAAACTGAGATGGAAACAAAGATAATAAAAAGCTCAAAAACAAAGAGGATGGATATTTCTTATTGTACTTTTTTCCACAAGAATTTCATAGATCCGTACGAAGTAGATTTAGGTTATGTTCTCATCGACTTATTAAAATAAATTTGAGCAAAAATAAGTTAAGCTCATAAAACTAAATTCAGTGTAAATAAGTTGAAAAAATAAGTTCAACAAATCACAATAAACAAAGAAAATAAGTAAGTCAAGTTCAGCAAAACAAGTTAAGTTCAACAAAACAACTTATATAAGTCGAGGAGAATACACTACTATGGAGCCTTAGTACGTGCTTGGAATATTACCCCATTTAAGGAATATTCCTTTTTATTATAAGGAACCGATTGTAAATCAAACAACACTATATATATATATATATATATATATATATATATATATATATATATATATATATATATATATATATATTGAGATAAATACAAAAGAATAATATAAGAGAACAAACACACAACTATGACAGAGGAAGAGAACTAATCCACAAATAAAGATGGAGAAAATTAATAGGAAAATTATAGTACTCCCACATAGAGGCGGCAAACGAGTTATACGAGTCAGGTACAAGTCGGTTCATGTTCGAGCCAACTTTGTGTTCAGGTTTCGCTTGACTTGGTTAGATCCATTCGGGTTCGGGCCCATAGCATTTCCAGCCTAGTCGGGTGCTGTTTTGATGACTCGGGTTAACATCGGGTCGGCTTGAATCTGGTCGGTTTGATTTGGGTCGGGTCAATTCAAGCAAGGTCGACTTTGAAAGTATTGCATTACTTCCTATAAGAATCATCTTCGGGTCTAAAAAGGTGGATTATATTCTAAGAAAATGTAAGCTTTATTCCCATAGCAAATAAATAAAAACAGATCAATTAACTTTTTAGTTCATTAAAAATGCCCTACTAACAATTCAGTTTGAACATCAATCTTAACAGTCTTTTTTTCATATTTGTAGACAACCATTTGCTTATCACATTAATTATTGTCATTTTAGAACACTTGGACAAAAACACATTAGGACACCAACATATAGACAATAATAGTGCACAGGCTTATATTATACATTAAGACACCAACATTTAGACACAAGCAGACAAAATTGACTTTTTTAAGCTTCATGGGGGTTGATGAGGGCCAACAAGGGGTGTCGGGTCTGGGTCCTAATTTTTGGGTCACTTTCGAGTCGGGTAGATTCGATTCGGGTTATCTACGGGTATTATATGGGTCATATTCGGGTCTAGTTGGGTTCAAGTCAGGTTGTTTTCAGTTCTATTTCGGATGGTTACTTTCGGGTGAAAAACGGGTCTTGGGTCAGGTAAATGAATACGAGTCTGTTTTGCCAGCTCTACTCCTACACAAACAAAAGGGCTCTAAAAAACAAGTCTATTAGAAAGGTTTAATATTGCATAGGAAAGTATGCCAAAAAGAATCAGGTCAACTAAAAAAAGGGGAAGTATTACCTATTAACTGACTCTACTCTAATCTATGCTAAATGAGCCAAGGGCAATACAAATTACAAACAGGCCAGCTGCGAAGGGGAGATTCAGACATGTAACCTATTGTATTGAGGTATATGACCAGTCTTAACCACTAAGCCAAGATATCATTATATTAGTATTATATGGTAAATCATGGATTTGCTTATTAGTATAGATAAGTTTTTGTTATATTATGTACAACACAAGGGATCAATAACGCAAGTGCACTAATATTCACCCCCCTGAGTTGCTAGGGGGAAATTTTTTGACTCTAAGAAAATATATAGAGAAGAGTGGATGACCAAGTGCACTAATATTCACGTACCCCCTTGAGTTAGATTGGGATCGTATCTGGAATACTCCTTGCCACCCTATGATACAAAACATTTTGCGGGCTTGCCTGTGGAACGGTGGTCCTACAAAGCAAATGCTCCATATTAGAGGGATTAGTGGTAGTCCATTTTGCCCGCTGTGTCAAACAATAGATGAAACAAGAGAGCATGTGTTGAGAGACCGCCCTAGAGCTATGGAGGTTTGGGCAAGATGTACCTTGCCTCCTGATTTCTTTACTTTGGACTTCAACACCTGTATTTTGAAAAATGTGACCACCCCTGAGACCATGACTAATGCCTTTAAGACTCCTTGGGCTACTGTGTTCTCGTTCTTATGTTGGAGGATCTGGCTAAGGAGGAACCAATGGGTTTTCAATAAAAATGATTTGAAACTGGATCACTTTTGGCACCAATCAAATTTTCTAGCTATAGAATACAATTGCTCAAGACTTGTTATAACACCCTCTCCAAATCAAATTGCCAACCTTGAAATATCCCTAAGTCATAAATTCACCATTGTAGTAGATGCATCCTTCTGCCATAATACTTATCATGCAGGAATGGGCGCTATTTGCAAGGATAGTTCAGGTCATTGGATTGAAGGGATATGTGCCACTATGGTGAGTAATGAAGCTAATTTGGCAGAAATTACAGCCATTATAAAGGCATTAACATGGATAAATAGGAAAGGATGAGATGATTGCATTTTACTATCTGACTCTCTGATAGCAGTGACCAACATCAATGGGGAAGCAAAAATCAAAGATAGATACACTAATGCAACAAAAAATCAAAGATAGATACACTAATGCAACAAATACATGCAGGGCGCTATTGCAGGGAGGTCCAGTGAAGGCGGTGCAAAAAGTTGAACGGGTTCAAACAAGGGAAGCAGATGTCTTAGCAAAACTAGCTCGGCAGGGAATTAGTGAAAATGATGTAGTTCTCCATTTTTGTAAATCGTCTTGGGAGGAACTTCATATTAGTTTGGATGAAACTTCTTTTGAACATTTGCATAGATGTTGTAATGGTGGAGATGTTGACCTCTTAGCTACTTGTAGTAATGTGTAAGAATAATATCTAGTTTATTTTATTGCCCCCTTTAACCAAAAAAATAATAATACAAGTGAGTAATAATATAAATCATTCATCTGTACATCTTGTGTGTTCATCTTTTCTTCTAGTTCCTTACCCTATATATTACTATCAATATTATAACACAATTACACATTTTAATGAAAGGGTTAAGCCTAGGAAGGCATGTTGATGGCCAAAATGCTTGCTTATCATTATTAGATTTTGTCCGATGCATTGACCTCTTGTTTAGATCGAGTACACTACTTTATTTTACTCTTCTCCAAGCTTATATAAAGTACGACGCAAGTTATCTGTTATGTAGCCTATGTAGGAACGTAAACTGGTAACAACTAGAACAAACTTATCTGTCAACCGTGGCGTGAGAAGATCACTGCCCTAAAGTTGAATTTGCCCCGCAACAACACACGGACTCACAACAATCAACCTCTAGGGATACACGGTTTCTGCGTTTCCGGTGTTGACAGAAAAACAGATTGAGAACGATCTTGAATATTGCCCAGAATAATAGAGGAGAAGATGTGATTGTGTGTTTCTGTGTCCTCAAAGAATCCCAGAACACTGGTATTTAAAGGGAGAGGAAAACCAAACGAGATCAGAATAAGGCTGAAATCGTGGGAAAAACGGTCAATAATTGGGGAAGATAATGGCAGCAGATCAGGAGAGAAATTAGGGAAAAACCCTAATCTTAAGAGAGAGATTAGGGGAAAAAACGGTAACTTTAGAGTGATAAAATCGGTCATTAAATGCTGACAGATTTTTGACCCAAAAAGATAGTTAAGTTTATTCCCCAAAGCCCATGGCCCTGGCCAGGACCGGGCGGGCGGCGGCGGCGCGCGTGTGGCAACCACACATCACCACATACCCACTAAAAGCCTCATTGCTACTCAACTCAAAGGGTAGAGGAAGAGTAAAGGTTATAAACCTTACTCTTCCCTTATATTCTTTCAATGTGGGACAAACGATAAAAAGGACTCTTTATATTCTTTTGAAGCAAACTTAGAGTTTCTATTATAAACTCCAACAATCCCCCACATGATTCAAAAGAAGAAAACATAAAGAAACGGGGCTGAAAAAGATGATTTGGGCAATATATACTAGGTTTTGAAGTATCAATGTCTTATGGACTTGAATTGACACTCAGTGCATACAGATATGTCTTACTATCGTAATAGGTATATTTCTCTTTGAACCTTTCACGAGGTTAGCAAACCATAGATGGGAACTCAACCTTTTTCAAATCAAGAAACGTTCTCGCAATTGTAATATCGGTGCCCCACAATTAGCCTGGATTCTCATGAATGCTCTAGAGAGTCTAAGCCTTTTGACTCTCATAGGGGATTGGGCGTAACCCCCACATTCACATAGGTAAGTTCATCAAGTTTGTACTGTCACAAACCACCTTAAGTAAGGCTATGAACTTATTAAGAGCTTCTATGCTCAACCTTACACATATAACAGTAGGTTAAAACAAAAGACTACATCACTTTTATTAATAGGAATAGTAGCAGTATACAATAACTTGAGTTCTTTTGTGATTTCGTTTGACCCTTTGAACTTAGGAATTCCTAAGAATGGTGTCCATCACAATTCACTCCACAATAGGCTTTAAACCCATTCCTTGTGCTGACTCCAACACTATTTTTCTACAAAGGCCTTTGGTGAGAGGATCAACAATATTCCTCTCTGACTTTACATACTCGAGTGACAACCCATTATTTTTAATTTAATTTCTAACTATGGCATGCCTTAAGCGAATATGCCTTCTTTTTCCATTATAGGCTTGATTATTCGCTACCCCAATTGCTGCTTGCGAGTCACACTGCATAGAAACTGATGGAGCTGGCTTCCCCCACAATGGAATATCAGCAAGCAAACTCCTTATCCATGCAGCTTCTTGACCTGCCAATTCTAAAGCAATAAACTCAGATTCCATTGTACATTTGGCAATACATGTTTGCTTTGATGATTTCCATGATATAGCTCCACCAGCAAGAGTAAAAACATAAATGCTAGTAGATTGAATTTCATCATTATCCGACACCCAATTGGCATCACAAAATCCTTCAAGGACACAAGGTGCTCCTTTGATAATGCAGACCAGGCCCGGCTAAGGCCCTGTGCAGGGTGAGCAACTGCACAGGGCCCCCAAAATTCTAAGGGCCCAATTATTTTCTTTGACTGCCCAAAGTAAAAAAAAAAACGAAAAAAGAATCCCACTTCACGCTTCTTCTGTTCTTGCTATTTTCACGATTCCCCTTCAATTTCCAAAACCCCATTAATGATAGCTCTACCGTTTCCTATTCCCAAAAAAAATCAATCCGTCTCCATTTAATGCTCTCAAAATTAAACCTTAGGTTTTTTCACCTAAAAGAAATCAAACTCTCTTTCTCTTTTTCGAATTACCCAACCCCGATTCCCGACGCTGATATTGCAGGAACTCATGAAGAGGACCTACTTTCTCTCTCCTACTTCTTCTTCTGCTCTTTTTTTCTTTGTTCTAAACCTAATTTGTTGTTTTTTGAATCTCAATAGAATCTTGAAGATATGAAGAAGAGGTTGGAAGAGCTTGAGGATGAAGCTGTTGCGCTTCGTGAAATGCAGGCTAAAGTTGAGCAAGAGATGGGAATTCCTGAAGGTATTTATTTATGTAATGTAATTGATCATTTTCTAATTTCTCGTTGTTTTTTTTTTTTTTTTGTATTCTGATTTGCGGAAATTGAGGTTTTTTTTTTAGTTTTTAGGGATAAATGAAGATATACTATAGTGGCAAAAGTATACTGTAGTGGTGGATTCTTCTTCCTCAAGACTTTGATTCAGCCATTGTCAAGGTTCAATTACTCCTTCTCATCTCATGTTTCTGATAAAAGGATGGTGGTAATTGAATTATTCCTTCTCTGAATACTTAAAAGGTAATTTCTAAATTCTGAAATTTTTGTTTTTTAGTTGTTTTTTTTGTTTTGATAATCTGGATTTTTTGTTAATTTTATTATATTTTCTGATTATTTTTGGCGATGTGAATTGTTCAATTATCAAATTTTGATTTTTATTTATTAATTGGATTTTTTTTTATAGTGATTCTTGCTTAAAATTTTATTCCTCAATCTTTTATAATGATTCACGCTAGCTTAAAATTTTTACCCTTTAAGACCTTATAATTTAGATTAGCACAGGGCCCCTAAATTGTACGAGACGACCCTGATGCAGACCCCAATTGATAGTGCCTTTTAGATATTTCAACAATCTAATCAAGGCAATCCAATGCTCTCGATTAGGATTGTGAGTATACCTGCTCAATCTACTAACAACATAAGCTATATCAGGTCTAGTATAATTCATCAAGAACATTACACTACCAATTATTTTTGCATATTGTTCTTGGGATATACTATCACCCTTATTCTTTTTCAAATGAATACTAGAATCATATGGGGTTTTCACGAGAATGCAATCAAATTGATCAAACTTCTTTAATATTTTCTCAATATAATGCGATTGATTTAAAGATATCCCATATGACGTTCTAGTAATCTTTATTCCAAGAATAACATCAGCCTCTCCTAAATCCTTCATCTCAAAACAAGAATTTAGGAAACTCTTAGTTGCATTTACTACGTCTATATTGGTCCCAAAGATTATCATATCATCCACATATAGACATATAAAAACACAACCAAGCTCATCAATTTTGGAATAAACACAAGCCTCAGAATCATTTACCAAAAAGCCATTTGAAGTAATAGTTTGATGAAATTTATCATACCATTATTTTGGTGCTTGTTTTAAACCATACAAAGATCTAATAAGCTTGCATACCTTGTCCTCTTGACCAGGAACCTCACATCCTTTAGGTTGCTTCATATAGATCTCCTCATTTAACTCACCATTCAAAAATGCAGTTTTCACATCCATTTGATGCACAATCAAATCATGAATAGATGCAAGTGCAATTAATGCTCTAATGGTGGCTACCTTGGTCACCGGAGAATAGGTATCAAAGAAGTCTAAACCGTGTTTTTGGCGATACCCTCCAACTACAAGTCTAGCCTTATACTTGTCTAAAGACCCATCAGGCTTGCATTTCTTTGTAAAGATACATCTACTACTTAGGGCCTTACAACCTCTAGGAAGGTCTGATAAAATCCAAGTATTATTACTCCTAATAGACTATATTTCACTATTAATAGCCTCTAACCAAAAACTTGAGTCTACAGATCTCATGGCCTCAGCATAGGTTCTCGGGTTCTCTTCCAATACAAACGCATTGACATCTTGCTCATCTAAACACTCTTTCTCAGCTAGAAAGGTAGTAATAAAATCAGGTCCAAAACTAGACTCAATTCTAGCTCTCTTACTCCTTCTAGGTTCTAAGGTCTCACTAGATGATGCAATGTCATGATGCAAAGAAGAAGAAGATGTAGCAAGCAAGCATGATGGTACACTAACTTTCATAGGAAAAACATGCTCAAAGAATTCAACATCCCTTGACTCTCTAATAGGACCAAAACCAGAAGCATCCTTAAGAATGAGTCTATATGCAGCACTGTTAGAAGCATAACCAATAAAGATACCATCTACAGTCTTAGGTCCAATCTTACTCCTTTGAAAGTCTGGAAGTCCTATTTTACCCAAACACCCCCACACTTTGAGGTAACCCAAATTAGGCTTGCAGCCTTTCCACAATTCATAGGGAGTCTTATCTAACTTCTTATGGGGAACTCGGTTAAGAACATAGCAAGCAGAAAGAATAGCCTCACCCCACATGTTAGTAGGTATACCTGAACTAATAAGCATTGCATTCATCATATCCTTAAGAGTCCTATTTTTCCGCTCATCAATTCCATTTTGTTCTGGGGTATAAGGAGCTGTAACCTCATGAATAATCCCATTAGACTCACAAAATTTCTTAAGAGAAACTCCATCATATTCTCCACCCCTATCTGATCTCACCCTCTTAATCTTAAGGTCCAATTGGTTCTCTACTTCGGCTTTATAGACTAGAAATTTCTCTTCAGCCTCATCCTTAGAACTCAATAAATAAACCTTTGTATAACGTGAGAAGTCCACTAGTAGAATAAATGCTTATTGCTGCGGTCATTAAGTGGCTTATTGCGGCGGTTTTGACCGCGCAGCAATTAAGGGCGCAGCAATAGGTAATTAACCTATTGCTGCGGTTTTTTACCGCAACAATATGCCAATATATTGCTGCGGTTTCTAGCTAAAATCGCAGCAATATGTTAATCTATTGCTGCGGTGTGGGTGAAACCCGCAGCAATATGTGGTGGCCAAAAAAAAAATTCATTTTTTTGGTTAAATAATCCAGTAGTTCTCCCTACTAAAGTAGATATGGCAATATATCCAACATTATGGTGCAATTACATCAAAAATAGTTACAACAAACAACATTGAATCGTATAATATAAATATATTTTTACAAATCCTAAAATTACAAAAAAAAACTAAGAAGAACAAAACAAAACAAAAAGAGACTAAAATTACAGATTCAAAATGAAAAGAACAAAAACAAAAACAAAAAGAAGAGACTAAAACTACAGATTCAAAATGAAATCACCATGACTTGGAAGAACAAACGAATGAATTGAAAAAATAATCACCACCACCGGCCGCGGCTCAGCCCCAACGAGTCGCCAAACCATTCACATTATAAACAAAATAATTTCGAACTTTGACTTCAATTGAATCAGCAAGTCAAAAAATACAACAACTAAAATAGAATATCACAACAATACTCTTTACTCCAAACTATATAAAACGAATACAAGAATTCAGAGTGATCAGCAAATTTTTCGAGCTTAACCAATGTAGAAGAAAAATAAAAAATAATTCTGAATTCTTGCTCAATAATGTGTAAGATCCAAACTTTAAATCTAAAAATTTATATTAAAATTAATCATAAATAACCTTCAAATTTCAGGAAGATCTGGTCTTCGTCGAGTCGAACTGAAGAAGCAAACGAGTCGCCATCCCCATTTCCACTTTCTTGGTCTTCGTCATCGTCGAACTGAAGAAGCAAACGAGCGAATGAGTGAAGGAAATCTGGTCTTCGTTGCTTCTCAAAACCGCATCGTCGTCGAACTGAAGAAGCAAACAAGCGAAGGAGGTGATCGTCGTTGTGCGAAGTAGGACCGCAGCAGGCGTTGGTCAGTTGATAAGACCGGCGAGGAGTCGAAGGAGAGAAGGAGGTGATCGTCGTTGTGCGAAGTAGGACCGCAGCAGGCGTTGGTTCGTTGATAAGACCGGCGAGGTGTCGAAGGAGAGAAAGAGGAGAGAGAGGGAGTGGAGAGAGAGAGGGGATAGAGAGGAGGTGGGAGAAAACGGCTGGGTTAATGTAAAAAGGAAAGAGGAACAAAACCCTAATTGGGTGGCGCTTTTTTTTCATTTAAAACAGCCTATTGCTGCGGTTTTTGTAGGAACCGCATCAATAGGTTCAAATATTAATAAAAAATTAATATTTTAATATATTGCTGCGGTTTTGGCTGGAAACCGCAGCAATAAATCTGGTAAAAAAGTCAACTTAAGTTTGAAAATTTTCCCGTTGAAATCTATTGCTGCGGTTTTCGGCCGAAACCGCTGCAATAGGTCTATTTTATATTTTACTTTTTTTTCATGTGGTTTATTTCTGTGTATGGGTAAAACCGCAAGAATAAGCAATTATTCTACTAGTGGTCATTAACAAATGTAATATAATACTTATTTCCTCCCCTACTCATGGAATTCTTAAAGTCACCTAAGTCACTATGGACTAACTCTAATAAGGTAGAGGAACGGGATACATTTTTGTTGAATGCTTTCTTAGGGTGCTTAGCTTCTACACACACTTCACATTTCTCAAAAGATGTATTGCTAAAGTCAGGAATAGGACTAAGTTGTTTTAGTCATTTAACAGATGCAACATTCACATGACCTAGTCTAGAATGCCATAAAGAAACAGACTCAGCAATATAAACGAAAGCAGTAGAGTTCTAATTATCAATAACATCCAAAACAAAAAGTCCAGCATTACAAAAGCCTTTACCCACAAAAACACCATTTCTGGTTAATACAAGTTTATCAGATTCAAAAGCTAACTTGGTCCCAGCTTTGTTTAAAAGAGAACCAGAAATGAGGTTTCTGCGGATGTCGGGGACATGCAAAACATTCTGCAAAGCAATGATTTTTCCGGAAGTTAATTTCAGGAAAACCTTTCCTTTGCCTAGAACACTCACAGTGCTTGAGTTGCCCATGAAGACGCATTCTCCTTCTGAAACTTTGTTGTAGTCCTGAAACATCTCCTTGTTGGCGCAAATGTGACGGGTTGCACCAGTGTCCACGATCCAATCAGAGACATTGCTTACCAGATTGACCTCAGATACCACAGCAGCAATGATGTCATCTTCAGCAAGGTTGGCTTGAGCTTTGTTGTCTTTTGCTTTGTTTGGAGCTTCCTTTCTTTGACGGCAATCCTTGGCAGCATGCCCATACTTACCACAAACGAAGCAACTTCCCTTAAACTGACCTTTTCCCTTGAAGTTGTTATAGTTCTGCCTTGTACCATGAAACTGATTTGGACCCTTACCTTTTGGTCCTTTACTTGCAGCAGCTTTATTTTCCACAAGATTAGCAGAAGAGGAATAATGATCAATTGATTTCCCTTTGATTTGGATACGGTTCTGTTCCTCAATCTTAATGTGGGAAACTAATTCTTGAAGGGTAAAGTCTTTCTGCCTATGTTTCAAGGAATGAATAAAATTTTCCCATGAAGGAGGTAATTTCTCAAGTAAACAGTTGGCTTGAAAAAGATCAGGAATGGCCATACCCTCAACCACAATATCAGCACATAAATGTTCATACTCATGAACTTGATCTAGCACAGGTTTATCATCAGACATAGTAAACTTCAACCAACGACTACAAGCATATTTCTTAGTCCCAAAATCATTAGTACCATACTTAGCATTCAAAGCATCCCAAATATCCTTAGCAATTTTCGACTTACTATAAATCATGTAAAGGGCATAAGTCATATAATGCAGTAACATCCCACGACAAGTCTTATTATCTTTCACAAAATCCCTAATAGAATTCTCAGGAGCAGCAACAGTAGACAAACAATAATCAACCCCAATTTGACCCAAGAAAAAATTCCATCTTATCGGACCACATCTTATAATTTTTCCCATCAAACGGATCTAACTTATACATATCAGGGACAAAGGGATTGGTAATAGGGACAACATTAAGAATACGCACAGTATCATCAGGAATTTCACCAGCCATAGTTCCGTAAAACGGATACAAACAAATTCAACTTTAGAATGTAGGAACGTAAACTGGTAACAACTAGAACAAACTTATAAAGTTGAATTTACCTCGCAACAACACACAGACTTACAGCAATCAACCTCCAGGGATACACGGTTTCTGCGTTTCCGGTGTTGACAGCCCAAAGCCCATGGCCCGGACCGGGCGGGCGGCGGCGGCGCGCATGTGCTAACCACACATCACCACATACCCACTAAAAGCGTTATTGCTACTCAAGATTAGCAGAAGAGGAAGAATGATCAATTGATTTCCCTTTGATTTGGATACGGTTCTGCTCCTCAATCTTAACGTGGGAAACTAATTCTTGAAGGGTAAAGTCTTTCTGCCTATGTTTCAAGGAATGAATAAAATTTTCCCAGGAAGGAGGTAATTTCTCAAGTAAACAGTTGGCTTGAAAAAGATCAGGAATGGCCATACCCTCAGCCATAATATTAGCACATAAGTGTTCATACTCATGAACTTGATCTAGCACAGGTTTATCATCAGACATAGTAAACTTCAACCAACGACTACAAGCATATTTCTTAGTCCCAAAATCATCAGTACCATACTTAGCATTCAAAGCATCCCAAATATCCTTAGCATTTTTCGACTTACTATAAATCATGTAAAGGGCATAAGTCATATAATGCAGTAACATCCCACGATAAATCTTATTATATTTCACAAAATCCCTAAAAGAATTCTCAGGAGCAGCAACAGCAGACAAACAATAATCAACCCCAATTTGACCCAAGAAAAAATTCCATCTTATCGGACCACATCTTATAAATTTTCCCATCAAACGGATCTAACTTATACATATCAGGCACAAAGGGAATGGATTGGTAATAGGGACAACATTAAGAATACGTACAGTATCATCAGGAATTTCACCAGCCATAGTTCCGTAAAACGGATACAAATAAATTCAACTTTAGAATGTAGGAACGTAAACTGGTAACAACTAGAACAAACTTATAAAGTTGAATTTGCCCCGCAACAACACACGGACTCACAGCAATCAACCTCCAGGGATACACGGTTTCTGCGTTTTCGGTGTTAACAGCCCAAAGCCCATGGCCCGGACCGGGCGGGCGGCGGCGGCGCGCATGTGGCAACCACACATCACCACATACCCACTAAAAGCCTTATTGCTACTCAACTCAAAGGGTAGAGGAAGAGTAAAGGTTATAAACCTTACTCTTCCCTTATATTCTTTCAATGTAGGACAAAAGATAAAAAGGACTCTTTATATTCTTTTGAAGCAAACTTAGAGTTTCTATTATAAACTCCAACAGCCTAGATATGTAAGTACACTATTTTGTTTTACGCTTCTCCAAAGCTTAGTTATTATTACAACGGTGGATCTTTCTCTCATATTTCTTTTCGAATGGCGGCTTTTATGGTGGTTTTAGTTGTGCTGGCGGCGTTTGCTATTGGGGCATTTGCCAATGATCCGGACATGCTTCAAGATGTTTGTGTTGCTGATTGTACATCAGGTAATTTCTGTCCTTGCCATTAGAATTTTACACTTTCACGAGTCCCTCTCGTATTCCACTAAAAGAGTTGGCAAAACAATTAGTTACTTATACCTCCATTCAAACACTGCCATATTCATATTAATCTAACAAATAAGACTACATCACTACACTATTGACAAATATGCACACCATGTTGAATCCCTTTTAGTCTTGTACAAGATTTTAAACTTTCAATCTGATTGTTTTATTGATCAATGTCCTAAGAATTCTTGTGAATGGGTACACCTGCAAAAACATTAGCACAATAACCCCAGAAGACTTCTTCTTCGCGGGGATCTCTCAACCAGGCCAAATCACAAACAACATCCTTGGATAGAAAGACACCCAAGCGAACGTCAAAGATATCCCGGGTCTTAACACCTTTGGAGTCTCTATGTCTCGTGTCGACTTTGCTCCCTACGGTCTAAACCCACCTCACGTACACCCCCATGCCGGTGAGATGATTTTCGTTCTTGAGGGCGAATTATACGTTGGTTTCGTAACCACCAACAATAAGCTTATTTCAAAAGTTGTCAAGGTTGGAGAAGTATAAGAATTATTTATATTTTATTTTAAATATTAATCTTAGTTAGTTAGAGTGGTTAGTTGTCTCAATGTATATAAGCTACTACTCTCTCATTTCTTACTTGACTTTTGTAATAACAAATTCTGTTATAACAGAAATACATAATTTTCTCTCTTCTCTCTCAAAACCTCCATTGCTGATTTAATGTTGAGCTAATCCTAGCTTCTACAAGAAGTGTTTATTTTCCCTAAAGGTTTGGCACATTTTCAGAAAAACATGTTGAAATATCCAGCTGCAATTTTAGCTGCTTTTAACAGCCAACTACCAGACACTCAACAATTAGCAGCTGCTCTCTTTACTTCTAATCCTTCTGTGCCTAATGACGTCTTAGCTCAGGCCTTTAACATTGAAGAAATGGACATTGAGAAGATCCGAGTTGGGTTTACCCCCTAGAAGCAATGGTTTTTCCTTAGGGGATTCAGTATCAACATATGTAAGTCCAATACTGATTGGATTCAATCTTTTCCATTATTGGATTCAATCTCTCTCAAAACCTCCATTGCTGATTTAATGTTGAGCTAATCCTAGCTTCTATATTATTCATTTGTTTGTAATTTCTGCATTTTGTTATTGGCGATTGAAATTCCTGGAAGATTTTCAATCGAATTTCTTGGCGATTGTTTGCGATATCTTATATCTTGCAAATTTGCCGATTAATTGAAGATTAATTGAAGAATCAATGGCTGGAGATTCTGAAATTTCTGCAAATAGAGGTGCGAACAATGAAACTGGAAGTAATGAAGCTGCTGGAGGTAATATTGATCCTCTTTATGTTGCGAATTCTGATAATCATACTGCTTCGCTTGTTACTGCTACATTTTCTGGAAATAACTTCATGAGATGGAGTAGAAATGTAAAGAGAGCTTTAATTGCGAAGAATAAAGAAGGATTTATCAATGGAACCTTGAAAATGCCAGATGAAAATGATAAAAACTTTCGAAAATGAAAGAGAGCAGATTATATGGTAATGAGCTGGATTTTGAGCTCTATGAGTGCTGATTTAGCAGATGAATTTGGATTTCTTGAAAATTCACCTGAATTGTGGTTAGAATTGCAAGAAAGATTTGGTCAATGTAATGGACCTTTGATATATCAATTGAAGAAGGAGATAGATAGTCTGAAACAGGAGAATATGAGTATTATAGCTTATTATGGAAAAATTAAGAAGTTATGGGATGAACTGAAAAGTTTGAAGTTGTTGCTTATCTGTAGTTGTGGAGCTTTAAGTAATTGTACTTGTAATTTCCTCAAGTAATTGCTAGATTTGGAGAATGATGATAAGCTGATGCAGTTTCTTCTTGGATTAAATAGTGGATTTCAAGCTACTATATCCAATGTTCTTTCTATGGATCCTCTTCCTTCTATCAATCGTGCTTTCTCTATTTTGTAACAAATAGAAAAACAAAAAGAAATCACTGGTGGAAGTGTTGAGATTGGTGCAGAAAGTAGTGCTATGGCAGCACAAAGAGTGTACAAGCCATCTAACACACAGAGAGTCTTTCCTAATTTTGTTAAGAAAGACTGGAAGAAGGAGAAGATGGATAAATTTTGTGAACATTGCAAGGGAAGGGGACATACTGCTGATCAATGTTTTAAATTGATTGGTTACCCTGAGTGGTACAACACAATCAAGGCTGGAAAGAAGACTGCTGCTGGTCAAAATTTACACAAGATGGCTGCTAATGTACATACTGAGTATGCAGATACTCCTTTGGAGAACAACAATCAATTCAACACTGGAATTGATTCTAATATGCTTGCTGTGATATGTCAGCAAGTTATGCAGACAATGAAAGGCAAGCAGAATGCAAATGATGGTGGAGATTCATCAAGCTTTGCAAGCTTTGCAGGTATTGATTCTTTTACCTGTTCTGTATCTAAAACCTATGACTCAGTCAATTGGATAATTGATTCTGGAGCTTGTGATCATATGGTTTTTGATGAACATTTATTGATTGACAAAGTCATATTAAATACACCTATAAAGGTGGGCTTACCTGATGGCAGTTATAGATGGGTTAAGATGACTGGGAAAGTAGTGTTGAATGACAGTTTGATCTTGCATAATGTGCTGTTAGTTGAAGGATTCAGACATAATCTCATGTCCATAGGGAAGCTTGTTGATCATTCTGGTATTACAATAAATTTTACCAAGTATGGTTGCTGTTTTCAGGACCATATTAATAAGAATGTGATAGATGAAGGACATAAACACAATGGTTTGTATTACTTCACTGCAAACTCTTTGAAGAATTCAAGTACTTCTGAGGTATTTTCTGCAAATAATGCTTGTAATGTTGCTGTTACTGAGCTGGTTGTACAGAATAAGGTACTTCCTCGTAAGACAAGTACTAGTGTTAAGAATAAAGGCAAATCTGAATTGAGCTTGGATCTCATACATGCTAGACTAGGACATATGTCTTTGTCCAAGATGCAACATATAGCTGTGTTTAATTGCAAGGGTTTGAAAGAATATAATTGCAATGTATGTTTTCATTCAAAACAACATAAATTGCCTTTTTCAATCAGTCAGAGTAGAGCAGCTGCTTGTTTTGATTTGATTCACCTTGATCTGTGGGGTCCTTATAAGGTGATGGCTTTGAATGGTGCTTCTTATTTTTTCACCATATTGGATGATCATAGTAGAGTAGTTTGGACTTTTTTACTGCATAACAAGCTTCAAGTTGCCAAGACCATAGCTGATTTTCTTGCTTTGATTGAAAATCAGTTTGATAAGAAAGTGAAATCTATCAGATTAGATAATGGTACTGAGGTGATTAAGGAACAATGCCTGAATTTGTTTGCTGAAAAAGGAATTTTTCATCAAAGATCTGTTCCTCATGTTCCTCAACAAAATGGAAGAGTTGAGAGGAAACATAAGCATCTGTTGGAGATGTCTAGAGCTTTTAGGTTTCATGCAAAATTACCTAAAGAGTTCTGGGGAGATTGTTTATTAGCCGCTACTCATGTGATTAATAAATTGCCTACTAAGGTCTTAAATTGGAAATCTCCATATAAATTCTGTTTCATAAAGTTCCTTCTTATGATGATTTGAGGGTATTTGGATGTTTATGCTATGCATATAACATGAAGGTGAATAAAGATAAGTTTGATTTGCAGTGAAGTAATACAAACCATTCTTCTAGGACTGTTTTTCCTTATCCTATTGTAGTGAAGGCTTACAAAGTGTATGATTTGCAGACACATACATGCTTTGTTTGCAGACACATACATGCTTTGTTTCAAGAGATGTCATATTCTTTGAAACTGTTTTTCCTTATCCTATTGTTAATACACAAAATCATGCTTTGAAAATTCCTCTTGTTAACTTTGGAATTGATCCTGATCCAGATTCTTCTGTGCATTCTTTTCATTCTCATATTTCTTCTCATGTTCAAAATGTTCCTGCTGATCTTAATTCTGCACATATATCACTTCATTCTTCTTCTCCCATTACTCATTCTTCTTCACCTATCATTGAACATGATCTATCTTCTTTACACACACAATCATCTTCTGATACTATTTCTCCTGCTAACCAGATTTCTTCTGGTCAGTCTTCTCCTATACAGTCAAATTCTCACATTCCTACATCTATTATTCCTAGACATTCTTCTAGGACTATTAAACCATCCATCAAACTCACAGATTTTGTTAACACTTACATTCCTCACAAAACTACTTTAAATGTACCCTCTCCTATTTCTAGTGAATCTGCTTCTTTTGCAGTAAATTCATATCATATCATTGAACCTAAACACTACAACCAAGCTAAACACAACCCAAATTGGATACAAGCTATAAATAAAGAGCTTGCAGCTCTAGAAGCAAATGCAACATGGGAGTTAACTCTCTTACCTGAAGGCAAGAAGGCAATTGGCTCCAAATGGGTTTATAAAACAAAATTAAACCCAGATGGCAGTATAGAAAGATATAAAGCTCGTTTGGTGGCTATTGGATATCAACAGATAGAAGGCCAAGATTTCACACAAACCTTTGCTCCTGTTGCAAAGCTTGCTACTGTCAGAATTCTTATTGCAGTAGTTGCTGCTCATAATTGGCCCTTGTGCCAATTAGATGTGAACAACGCATTTTTACATGGTTTTTTGGATGAAGAGGTGTACATGACACCTCCTGCTGGGTATGATAAAGCTGGTGTTGATGAGGATTGCAAATTGAAAAAGTCAATCTATGGTTTAAAACAGGCATCCAGACAATGGAATAAGGAATTATCTAAATTTCTTAGAAGTTTGGGTTTTGTTCAGTCAAAACAAGATTACTCTTTGTTTACAAGAAGCTTATCTGGTGAATTTGTTGCTGTTTTAGTGTATGTGGATGATATGTTAGTAACAGGCACCAATATGCAGCAAATCAATGATGTAAAGCAAGCTCTTGATAAAGCTTTTACAATCAAAGATTTAGGTGATCTTAATTATTTTTTGGGCATTCAGATATCAAGAAACTCTAATGATATTTTCTTATTCTCAAAAGAAATACATTAGAGACATTATTGCAGACTGTGGTACGGAAAACACTGATACTTCTCCAGCACCTTTACCTACTGGTCTGAAATTGTCCACAGAAATTGGTGATATTCTTGATGAACCTGATGTATATAGAAGACTGATTGGCAGATTATTGTACTTGGGATTGACTAGCCCTGATTTGTCTTATCTTGTGCAACGTTTGAGTCAATTCCTACATCAGCCTAGAGTTCCACATCTTCGAGCAGCTTTACATGTTGTCAAATACTTACAAGGCACTATGGATTATGGTTTATTCTATCCATCTCACAACAACTTGCAAGTGACTGCTTACAGTGATGCAGACTGGAGTGCATGTCAGTTCACCAGCAGATCACTTAATGCTTATGCTGTGTTTCTTGGTGATAGTTTAGTCTCATGGAAGACTAAGAAGCAACAAACAGTCAGTAAATCTTCAGCTGAAGCTGAATACAGGAGCATGTCTGCAACTGCTAGTGAGTTAGTTTGGGTTAATGGTCTACTTGAAGACTTAAAAGTTTCTGTTAAGTTTCCTATTACCATGTATTGTGACAATACATCTGCAGAACATCTTGCTCAAAATCCAAAGTTCCATGAGAAGACCAAACATCTCAAGAGAGATATGCACTATGTTAGAGAGCAAGTTGAAGAAGGATTTATTTCTACTGCTCATGTTAAAAGTGTTGATCAGTTAGCAGATTTACTTACAAAATCATTGGCTTCTACTCATCATCATGTTCTCTGTTTCAAGCTTGGTCTTGTATCCCAAGTCAAGCTTGAAGGGGGGATATAAGATTTATTTATATTTTATTTTAAATATAAATCTTAGTTAGTTAGAGTAGTTAGTTGTCTCAATGTATATAAGCTACTACTCTCTCATTTCTTACTTGACTTTTGTAATAACAAATTCTGTTATAACAGAAATACATAATTTTCTCTCTTCTCTCTCAAAACCTCCATTGCTGATTTAATGTTGAGCTAATCCTAGCTTCTACAAGAAGTGTTTATTTTCCCTAAAGGTTTGGCACATTTTCAGAAAAACATGTTGAAATATCCAGCTGCAATTTTAGCTGCTTTTAACAGCCAACTACCAGACACTCAACAATTAGCAGCTGCTCTCTTTACTTCTAATCCTTCTGTGCCTAATGACGTCTTAGCTCAAGCCTTTAACATTGAAGAAATGGACATTGAGAAGATCCGAGTTGGGTTTACCCCCTAGAAGCAATGGTTTTTCCTTAGGGGATTCAGTATCAACATATGTAAGTCCAATACTGATTGGATTCAATCTTTTCCATTATTAAGTTCTTCCTTTATATGTTCTTTGGTTTTATGTTTTTGTTCTTAAATTTTTGAATAAACACTACGAGCTACAACCTCAATTTCTTTTTAATATTTATAATTTGACTTTTACGTTTCTCAACGCAACGCAAAACTTTGATCACTTGTATTTTTTGTAACTATTAATAAGTATAAAATGGGAAAAATTGTATCATAATCTCACAGTTCAGTAATATACTTTCCCTCACACGTAGATCACCAAAGATATTAAAAAATGAAGTATTTGAACAATGCAAAGGTAGAAAGTGTACGTGTAGATTATAAGGAAATAGAGAGAGCTTATAAGCAACTTCATTTCTAGAAGCAAGGGCTTTTCATAGGGGAATTTGATATGAAAGAATCTAAGTTTATACTCCCTCCTTTGCATGACGTTTTTTTCATGTGCAATCTTACATTATTCATGTGAGTAATAAGGTCTTCTAAGTTCATTCTTACATATAAGGAAAAACATATTCATACTGGGTCAAGCTTGATTCGTTTCAATGAGTATATTTAGAAATATAGAATTTTATAAATTTCGCTAATATGTAATTAAATATACTAATAATATAAAAACGTGCAGTGGCAACCGTCAAATAAAGTGAAAATCAGAATAACTCTATGGAATGGAGTAATTGATTAGATAATTTCAATTATTAAGTTCTCTTTTTTTCCTTTTGCTTTAGTATTATGTTTTCTGTTGTTGTCTTGTTGAGACTATTATTAGTTCTTTAAATTAATAAGCAACTTTAATATTATATTAATTGATATATTTGACAAACTTGCGAAAGAATTTTTTTGGAATTGGAGAACTTTAATTTCCTTCTTTTTTGTATGGCCTCCTTCCTACAATTTTCTTTTATTTAAAATAATATTCTTTCAACTCCATTATTTACTGATCCCTCTTATGTTAAAGAAAAAGGCTTCTCATAGTTTTTTTTAGTAAATTACATTCCGAAATTTATTGTATTATCTATAGAGGAATATAAATATATAAGAAATATATTGTTAGGAATTAAACCCAACTTACATAATTGGATATTTCTCGAGGTGCCCTCCCAGTTCAGCATAATTCTCCCTTAAGTTTTAACACATTGCTCAAAATACTCTTACGATAGACGGAAATTCAAGTGCATAATTTCCTAAGATACCCTTAATTTAATAATTAAAATTCAATTATGGATATTTTGAGAATTATGCCAAACCAAAAGGGTATCTCAAGAAATTTCCCTACATAACTTAATGACAGGCCCGACCCTGGGGGCTGGCGAGAGGGGCAACCGCCCAGGGCCCGCACTCTGAAGGGCCCAAAATCGAAAATTAGTTTGGTGATCTGAAGAGAGCAATTGAAGTCCAGAAACAAAAGCCCAACAACTACCTAATTCAACCCTATCCAGCTATAACTCGTCGCAGCGTGACATAAAGCATTGAAATAACTTTATCACATCATCCATCATTCATCACGTCATCTGACAACATCACCCATCACATAATTCACAAATACAAATAATTTACTGCTTTGAAGTACACTACTGCAGCACCAAGGTAATATTTTGTCTGTTTATCTTTTTTGAAGTATGATTCTATAGTTTACTTTTGATTATTATTTTAGAAAAAAACTTAATTGATAATTGTTGATTTTAATAATGTGCTGTTGTTCTGCGTCATATTAGTATTCGACAGTTTATATTAATTAAGTATTTTTTTATGCCAATCTTTTAACTTTCTTTGGTATGATAGATCAATATTAATCTATATTTTCAGTTGATTAAGAAAGTAGGAATATTTTTACTGAAGTATACAAATTTTTTTAGATTTCATAGAACAATTGAACGACATAAGATAAAGATAATCACGAATAAATTTATATTATAATAATTTTCAGGTCAACAATTATGAATAAACAAAAATCAGTTATCATATTATCCTCTTCAAATTTGGACTACTATATTTATGTTTTGTTATTATCGTAGCTACAAAGTGCTATATATTCAAAAAAAAAAATTGGCCCCTGAAAGAAAATATTTCAAGATCCGCCATTGGGCTAATGGCTATGACTATGAAGTGTTTCATTTTTGTCCTTGCAAATTATGCAAAGAAAAATGAGTTAGTTAATTAAATTTTTAACAGACAAAAAATGCATGAATGGTTATATATATTTTTCTCTATAAATATACACCAATATTAAGTTACTTCTATGCTTTTTATCTTTGAATTAATTTTTGCTAAATATTATTTAATTACAAACATAAAAATTATTTGCATGCAATAGTCATAAATCAATTTTTAAATAATAGTATATGATTATTAAAAATATGGGATCGAAAGGAAAATGAGGAGAGAGAATATATGGTCCCTAATTGTCAGGATCGGGCTTGAATGTGGGACCAACAAAAGGCCCCTATGTCTAATCTCGCCCTGGGCCCATAAATTATCAGGACCGGGCATGCTTAATGAGAGTTGTTTGGGGTGAACATGATGATGGCTCACGTGCCTAAACAAACAATACGAGAGTTGAGCCTACTTACGGTTACACTGACCGTTAGCAGTTAGCACCAGTGGTCTACGATGTTATCTTTGATCGAAAGAGATGCCATGCATGAAATATACTTGAGCCTATTTGCATTGGATCTTGGGCGTAATAAACTCTCACATAATGCACAACACTATCTCCGAGTGAAGAATCCATGCAATAAATGTGCTCAAGGCGATTTTGTCCCCTTCCGCCTTCTTTTTTTGATAGCATTGAACATAATAAAAATCACAAGAAAAAACACTAAAGCTCACGTCTCACCATAGTGGCGATCTGGTGAGCCTCCTGAACCATGTTCCTTGAAACCTTAACTATAGAAACAAAACCTAAAGACTTAACAAAATGAGTAATATTTGATACAAGATGACGATATAAAGGAGGACTATCCATTGACTGTTGCAGCGCTCTAACTGCCAATAGAGAGTCCGTTAGCACTATCATACTTGCAGTGAACTTGGAAGCATCCTGTATGGCCCTTTTGATAGCTTGCAACTCAGTTTCTAGTGGATCCCCCGTAGCAACACGTTCTCCATTACCATAGACAGGTGAATGCCACCAAATTTGCCACGTAATAGCAGCTCTCCATGTACCACGCTTCTTATGACTTTTCCAAGCACCATCAACTTTAATTATAGCGGGTACCTCTTGCAAATAGCCCCAAGTCCATCTAGTAGCCTTAGAACAGTTTCTGATAGCTACTCGTGGAGATTGTTTAGAAGACATGCCTTGTGAGCATTCCACCTTACTCCATCGATTGTTATTCTCCTGAATGGAATTTAGAATTTCCATTGGGCAAACCTGCTTATGTCTAAACAAAACATCATTGCGATGGGACCATAAACTCCAGAGGATCAAGATGAACGTAGTTGCCCCCTTACAATCCATGCCACCTGCAGCTGAAAAAAACAAGCGAAGAAAGTTATGTGCCCAAGCAGTAAGAGGAATGTTCTCCTGGAAGTTGACATTGATCCCTAACACTGATGCTTTCCACACATGTCTTGCCACCTCACAATCTCTGAAAAGATGTTCCGGAGTCTCAACATAACCTGCACAAACTAGACAATTAGTATTCACAGGAATAGAACGTCGTGCCAAACCATGACCTATTGGCAATGCATTATGCAGAAGCTTCCACATAAAAATTTTCCACTTTGGAAGGCATGGCAACTTCCAAAATTCCTTCCAAAATTTATTCACTTTAGTATTGCCCTTATCCTGCATCCACCAATAACCAGACTTAATTGAGTATACACCAGTGCTTGAGCCACGCCAAAACTGACTATCTGACATCTCCATCTGAGGGAGATCTATTGATAATATCTTTCTAGCAGTCTGGGGAGAGAAACAATTACGAACCAAAGGGATATTCCATGCACCATTAGAAATTAACCCAGAAACCATGGTAGGTAGTGTATTATGAGTAGCACCAATCTTACGATGAGCCAATTCTCCACAAACCCAGAAGGATGAATCAATACAAGCAGTTTTACCATCCCCAATTAAATTCCCAATTCCAGAATGAAGAGCATGTCCTGCACGAATCAAACTCCTCATACCCCATGACATATTCTTTCGAGCATGTCCTACTGAAGCTAATTGAATTGGTGAAGCACCATAACGACCTGTGATTACCCTACTTACAATTGAAGACTTATCATTGTGAATTCGCCATGCATGCTTGAAAAGAATAGCAACATTTAAGCTTTTAACATTACAAAAACCAAGTCCTCCATTTGTTTTGTGCAACTGAAGCACATCTTGGCTACGCTAATACACTGGTCGTTTTCTTTGACAACCTCCCCACCAAAACTTAAGTAAACATGAGTTAAGAGCAGACATCATATGTTTAGGAAAAAACTACAACGCCATAATGTGAGAGGCAATTGCTACAAGAATTGAGTTAACTAGCAATAACCTTGCTGCCTGATTTAACATTGAAAACTGCCAGGATGAAATCCGTTGACGAACCTTATCCAGAACATCTGCAAAAACAGACAAAGATCTCCCATCCACTTCCATAGGGCATCCTAAATAAACACCAACCACATCCTGACTCGTAACACCCAAAGGCTTTCTTAAAAACCGTACAAAAGTAGAAGGAGTATTACGACTGAATTTTACAAAGGACTTATCAAAATTAACCAGTTCCCCTTCCGCCTTCATGTGCACTCAAAGGTTACAAAAAATCGTTCATTTTTTTGAATGAAGTGGCACTTAAATAATGTGCTTAATAATATTTTGTCCCTTGCGAGGCTGCATCTTATATATATATATATTTTTTTTAAAGAGAAATTTCATTAATTGAAGGCCAAACGGTATCTACAATAGGTATTAATGAAAAATAAGATACTATCAAACAAGGTTAAATCAAATTCGTCTTCGAAGTAACTGCAATGAACTAGATCGAACAATACAGCGCAACCCCTTTGTATTTGCTGAATCAAGTAGCTACTGATGAGGAAGTCTATCATTCTGACATAGTTTGGGAAGAGTATTATTGATCGAGCCATGTTGACCGCATTGAGATTCCAATACCTTCATGTTGAGTCTCGAACTTCAACCAATGAGAACAATTTCTCATACCTAAAGACAAAAAAAATCATACTCACAACTCCCATAGGGAAGAAGGAGATCTCCACAACAGAGACTAAAATCGCCATAACAGGGTTTGAAAAAATCTCATAAAGAGAGACTAATTTATTCAACAAAATAAGAAAATTAACTAAAAACTGAAAATAAAAGAGGAAAAGGGGCTTACCATGCATGGATGAAATCATCCATGGCAGCCTCTAATTGATGAAGAAGGGGTAGGGGAGGCTAGGGTTTGAGAGAGAGAAAAGAGAGGGGGAGGCGGCTTATCTTAGTCTAGGAAAAGGAAACAGGCTGCGACTTATATAGATACATCATACTCGCAATACTATTTATAAGAATTGGAGGAGTGTATGTATCAAGACATGTCCAACGGGTCGGGAGGGGAGTTTTATGTTCGATAAATACGGGTCGGGATAAATACGATTTTCGGGCCGATAAGGGTCAAAATACAAGTTAATGGAGTTTTATTAAATTTTTTAATATTCTATTTTCCATATAAAATGAGTAATTTTCATTAGTAAAACTAAATTTCATCTATAAAATGATATAACGATCATATTAGTAACATAATCCCTTCGTTTCTTTTTAATCAACACACTTTCCTTTTTGGTCTACTTCCTTCGATTTTTATTAGTTTGTTACTCATTTCTTTAATTATCAAAAAGCAACAATTACAAAAGTTGATATTTGGATAATACACATTGAGACAAATCTAACAAGATCTCACATAAATATATTTTTTTCAAGTCCAAATCACAAGAGATTGTCAAAGTCATGTATGTGAATAGTGTCAAAATTCAAAACGGGTAAACTAATAAAAATCAGAGGGAGTATTTCTTTTTAATCTACAGACTGTTGCTTTTTCTATTCTTGGTAACATGTCTCATCTACTTTTGCCTCTTTTTCCAAGCTTGTCATCCACTTTTTAATATTTTCATCGACTTTCTAGTTTCTCTCTCTCACTTTTTAGTTTCACTCTCCACTTTTTTAGTTTTTCTCTCATTCTTTTGTACTTCCTCCTTAGTGTTTCCCCAAAGTGAAACGAAGGAATATAATTATATATATATATATATATATATATATATATATATATATATATATATATATATATATATATATATATATATATATATATATATATATATATATATATATATATAATTTGAATCAATAAAAATGGTAAAATTTCTATAAATGATGCTTATTTTATAACAAATCAAATATATTGAATTTGATGTGAAAATAAACATTTATTTCATGTAAGTATATAATACATGTTTGGCTTGTAATGGGTCTCTGGCTGGAGGCCTTATGCAAGAGCATCCCATATAATTTCTTCTTACATGTTAAAGGAAAAAAATGTTGGACAAATTATAAATTGATAGCTATGCTCTGACTTTTCTCGTGTATTTTGTATAAAAAGAAAAAGAAAAAAGCACTTGAAAATTATTCTGTCCTCAAACTTAATTGACCTTTTACTTTTTTGTCTTAGGAGAAATCACAAGAAAACTGTCATTTCCTCCCTTTCAATTAACTACTTATCCCTCAATTTGAAGGTGCTCACTATTTATAATAAACTGAATATAAAGTCACTGAAGATTGGTTGGTTAATAATAGAAAATTTTAACAAGAACAGTCTCAACTATGAGTGTTCTGCCGTTTTCAATCCAACTGTTGATTATTTCTCAGTGGTCCCAACTGTTGTTCATATTTTACAAAAATAGTCCCACCAGATTAATGACCTGCTACAACATGTAAAACGCTTTTTTTCCCACCACCTATTCAACACCACCCCACCACCACCCACCATCCAACACCACCACTAGAGCTAATAGAACCACCCTAACCACCCCCACCTAAACAAATGATCCCTCGACCCCTTTCTTCTCCCTTGCCACCTCTCATCTTTTCCCTTCCTTGCCACCTCTCCTCTTCCCCCACTAAAATCAAACCCAAAACAAGGATCCTTGCCACCCCCTTCTATTCCCCCATCGTTTTCGAGCCAATGTCATCAGTATTAATTAATCTCGCCTAAGCTTAAATTAGCAAATGCTTTTACTTCAACACTCTGCTTTCCCAAATTATGATCGTTTCCCCGCTCTTCCTTCATTTTGGAGCCTGTATTTTGACTACTAATCTCGCTTAAGCTTAAATTTGGCAAATGCTTTTACTTAATCAGACTTATCCCCATCCAATATATCATGGGTTTTGATCAATTGGGTGGCCTTGAAGCTAACATAATCATCATCGTCGCTTACTAGCTTATCAAAGAAATCCTCGTCCGTCTGATCCTCCAACTCGAATGGAGGATTTGACACTATTTAATCCCTAAAAATATAGTATAGAACAACAGAAATTGTAACTCTTGAAACCCTAAAACCCCTAAAAAGTCCGCTGTCAACAAATACTAGCGAAATTGAGTACGAAATACGAAAATAAAAAACTGGAGTCTAAGAGAAGAAAATCAAAACCGAAATTAAACAAAAAAAAGTGAAGATAATCATATTCTATCAATGTATTACTAGCTAACAATCTTCCTTCTTCTCTCCATGCCGGTAATTTCAAACCTAATTTTTTAGCTCATCATTCTGATTCATCAATGTATTACTTGTTTTTTTCTACTATTTTTTTGTAGTTATAATTTGAACTTGAAATGTCGCATTTAATTCTATTTTATCAAAGTTTAAGTACTTAACTTGATGATGTTTCGAGCTTCGGCGAGATTGATCCTGATACTGGCTTTTCGGGAGAGGGGATTTCAGGGATGGCAGGGGAGGAAGGATGAAATATGGAGGAGAGAGAAAGAGGAGGAAGAACAAGAAAATCGATTAAAGAAATAAAAAAAATTAACATGTCCAGTTAATTGGGACTATTTTTGTAAACTATGAGCAATAGTTAATTGGGACCACTGTGAAATAATCAAAAGTTGGGAGTGAAAATGGATGAACTCCTATAGTTGAGATTGTTCCTGTCAGCTGAGTTAGTGAGACTGTGGGAGCAATGGGGTAACTGAGTAGTGTCTCTCCCACCTCCCAGATCACAAACTAGCTAGGATCAGATCATCATGCAAGAGCGAGGGATTGGGAGGTAAGGAGTTTGAACAAGTATTGGTCAGGCATGGCCTGAGGGCAAGGGGCAGTCAATGAACTTGTTCCTTCGGTTCTCCCTTAGGGGGTCAAGGGGGGAAGCGACCAAGTCGTAAGTATGCACCCCTATATAGCAGTTTTTCTTTCAACCTTCATTCTGTAACTGCCCCTTATTAAATTCAGGTTAAAATCTGCTCATATATTTCAACCTACTCGGCATACTGGGTTGCACTGCATAGCAACCAGCAAGCTAGAAACTGAAAAGTGGCCCATAGAACATAACATCTCAGCCAGCTTCTTAGGAAAACCCTTCCGAACTTATCACCAGATTGAATTACTGAAAATCTGACATCCACTTCATGTGCCGAGCCTGCTTTCACGTTGATTGTGTTTTTTAAAAAATGAGGTTTATTATCAGTATGAAAACTCACCCTCTTACTTACCTAGCAAGTAAAGTCGTCGGTACTTTACTGATCTCCTAGGCTGACCGCCTATCTTTCGAATTCCATAAATATGAGATAATAAAGAGGCTCGCGATCCCATAGAAAGACATTACGATTTCTTGTGGAAAAAAAAGAATTTGCTGGGAGGGATATAAAGATATCAAATTTCGACCAACATAGCTGGAAATTCCAACCAATAATTCCGTAGTGATAGTTGGCCACTTGGCCTAACAATTTGTTTAAAATATTTTCTATACAATTAATGATAATATATGGCAATGTTACTATCTCAAACTTCCGGGAAAAAAGGGGGTTTGGAGAATCGAATTAAATCGAAAGAGTTTTGTAATTCTTTTTTATTTATTACTCCCTCCGGTCTTTATTAGTTTACCCGCTTCTTTTGCACAGAGTTTTAGGAGAAATAATGCTGTGGGACATAGAAAGAAAGAGAAACTATTATTTTATATTAAAGTTGAATGTATGTGTGATGGAAAGTTTGTGGTCCCATTCCAAAAATGGAAACAAAAGAAATGGGTACACTAATAAGGGACATCCCAAAAAGGAATACGGGTAAACTAATAAAGACCAGAGGGAGTAATAGGTAATTTGTTGTCACTTAGATATACAAGATACAGGTTCCGCAAAAATTTTATGCAATTGATTTGTTATACTATAGTGATCATGGGTCGGGGCGGGCCAGGCTTTGGCCAAAAAAAGTAGCCCGTTTCGGGCTAAAACTACGGGCGGAGCCAAGACTCGGGCTAAAGAACCGTGTCAAAGCCCGGTATTTCGGGCGGGTCTAGCGGGCTTTTCAGTCTATTTTTGGGCCGGGTCGAAATTTAGCCTATTTTTCCAAATCTAGGTTTCCCGTGGCCCTTTTTTTTCAAAAAACGGGTCGGGCCCGAACCGCGGGCCGAAAAAGTGTGACCAAAACCTGCCCATTTTCGGGTCGGGCCGGTCTCATCTTGATCACCTCAATATTGTACTAGTCTAGAAAATAAATGTTAACTAGAAACTAGAAAATAGCATAATATTGTGGTTAATTAACCAAAACAATGTTTCTTTTTCTTTCTTTTGAAGATACTCTGTTAAATAAAATGTAAAACCATCTATACTAATATATTAAAAGGTGTTCCTCAACAAGGAATTGTGCCACGTGGTGCTATCCCTTAGAGTTTTGACTTCATGTACTTCATGTACAATAAAAAGAATTAGGAAAAATTGGCGCGAACAGCACCAACTATTAGTTTGGTGCACAAAACAGCACGAACTAAACAAGGTGTGCTGCGCAACACGAACTTTATGGCATGAGTGCATGCATCAACATAAACAACGATTTTGACATGGTTCCACAACACAAACTTTAAGGTTTGGGTAAACGAATCTCAGGCCAAAATCGTCATGTATGTTGATTCACGCACCTATACCATAAAGTTTGTGTTGTGCATCACACATCGTTTAGTTCGTGCTGTTTCGTGCACCAAACCAATAGTTGGTACTGTTCTCCCCAATTTTTCCAAAAAATTAGATTATGCATGGTATAAGATTTGATCTCATGACCTCAAGCTTGTGTACTAATAATGTCTTAACCACTAAACCAAGTAATATTTGGTTTTATAATTTCAATGTAAAATACTAATGAATGAAATATATAAGTACCCGGGGCATAGCGCGGGCCTAAAAACTAGTTATGTCTTATAAGTTGAAACGTTCAACCCTACGACGCCATTTGTTCTCCGATCCTATCAGAAAAAGAAAATGGAAGAATGGCTGAGAGCATGTTTCCTACCAAAAACTACAACCTATCATTATCAGATCCTCATCTTGTCATATACCATGTCTATTTTTTATCGCAACTAGAATATGTACGTAAAATTATTAATAATAGTATAATGCAAGTAGCTAGGACAAGTAACATGGTAGAAGTTGTCAACATGCATTAGAACCTTTCTTATCCTATAATGCATATTGACATTATTTTTCTTAGAAGAGGATTATTTGATGATATGTTTTTATTATATGTTTTGTTGAAGTGGTAAAGGTTAAGAAGACATGTTCCGTAAATGCTCGCAAACACGCTTGTTTTATACAATAAGTTATTATCCATGGAGGCCTCTTCTACCCACTTGGTATTATATAAAGCATAATGCTAGTTTTTTGTTCTCAAGCCAATTCAACACTTATAAGTTTACTGCTTTCTTCTCTACTGCTGTCTTGTCCAAGCGTCTTATAACGGTTGTTCTTTCCTCTTAAATTTCTTTCGAAAATGGCGGCTGTTCGAGTAGTCTTGGTGGTGCTAGTGGCGGCGTTTGCTGTTGGGGTCTTTGCCAGCGATCCTGACATGCTTCAAGATGTTTGTGTTGCTGATCGTACATCTGGTAATTTTTGTCCTTTGTCTAATTAGATTTTTATCACCTCCTAGTATTCTAATGCATGGCTTGTTTCTATATATAGCAATAAACTCACATTCGTGAATTCCTATACTTATGTTCACATAGTTAATAAGTTGATATATCTCATACGTTTAAGAATTAGGTTGTAGCTTTTTCATTTTTTTTCATTTGACATGCCAATATTGGATATATTTATTAATTTTTACTCTTATTGTATAAGGAAAATTTTTGACGAGCCATAATTATCGAGTAAATTTTATATATGTCCTACTCTAATCTCAATTTCTTTATTCGGAATTGTTTTAAAAGTTTTAAATCTAATTAAGCTTCTTATCAATTAATGTTTCAGGAATATTAGTGAATGGATTCACATGTAAAAATATGACCGCGATAACCCCTGAAGACTTCTTCTTCACCGGGATCTCACAACCAAGCCAAATCACAAATAAAATCCTTGGTTCGAGAGTCACCGGAGCGAACGTGCAAGACATCCCTGGCCTCAACACCTTGGGAGTCTCCATGGCTCGTGTCGACTTTGCTCCCTACGGTCTAAACCCACCTCACATACACCCTCGTGCCACCGAAATGGTCTATGTTCTTAAGGGTGAATTGTACGTCGGTTTTATAACCACCAACAATAAGCTCATTTCCAAGGTTGTCAAGGCTGGAGAAGTATTTGTTTTCCCTAGAGGTTTGGCTCACTTCCAGAAAAACATGTTGAAATATCCAGCTGCTGCATTAGCTGCCTTCAACAGCCAACTTCCAGGCACTCAACAATTTGCAGCTGCTCTCTTTACTTCCGACCCTCCTGTGTCTAATGATGTGTTGGCTCAGGCTTTTAACATTGACCAACACAATGTTAAGAAGATTAGGGTTGGCCTTACTCCATAGACGTATGTTTATCTTCTTACGGATATTAACCTAAATCTAAGTCCAAAACATGTTGATTAGTAAATAATATTGGCATATGATTGTTGGGAGTTCATTGGATTTAATGTCTTTTTCATTTTTTAAGTTCATTATATTTTTTCCATTGTTAAGGTTAACATTCTTTATAGATGTGTATTAATACTACTTATAAGAAAGAAGTTTCCTCGTAATTATCCTTGGTATTATGGGCTAATCTAACGACCTCCTTCCTAAGATGGCGCTACTGCTTAATTAATTATTGTGCTCCTAGTCACACAATAACTACCAATAATTGTCAAAAGGCAATGCCCTTGGTGGGTTGATTTTGTCCATCATAAGTTCAACCAAATTAGAAAAAAACAAGATAACTTCTCATACATAATACAATGTCACTATTATTGGAATAATAATGTCCTTCGATCCGCATGTGTTTATCTATGAATAGTTTGAAGGATAAATAATAAATTACTGGAAACAATTAATTCAGTTATACTAAATGATCGTAATGTTAAACTGAAGATTGCTTTCGATCTATTGTTCAATAGAGATTTGGGATTAGAACTTAATTATAGCTGAATGTATAGAGACATATATACATAAGGCACGAGATCGAATCATGAACACTTTTAAGAAATGAAGAAAGGTGATATAATCTGTTGTTGTATGAAGAAGCAGCAGCAGAGTTTTGAGGTTGGTAGCACAATGACTGTAACGCCCCGAAAATACATAACCTTAATTGGCAGCGGAATCATAATTTAAGCATGTGGGTTATGACCCACAAATAAAATAGCCTAAAATGATCACTTAAACATACAAATGATCATCTTAAAGTAATAATGATTATCCTCTAATACAGAGTATTTTAAATAACCCAAATATAAACAGAGTCGCTTTAAATTAATCTTTCCGGACCATCCTTGACATAACTGATCATTCGCTATCTTCATAATACCTGAATGATTACATAAAATAGGGAAAAGGAAAACACTGAAAATAACCTAAATGAGTTGAAAACTCAGTAACTTCACTCGAACCCGTAAAAACGGTTTTAGTTCTTAATCATTTCTCATTCACATGCATATATCATATCATACTGGTACTTATTCGGAAATACTATCATAAGACGTTATCATTGAATAGTCTGCTGGTAAGAACCATTTGCGTGAGCTTAGTTCATTGGCAAGTACAGGTTTTGGACACAGGGTAACTTTTGTAATTCGTAAACATTAACATTTGACCAAATTTGTTCCTTATCGTCCATCGTAAATAGAATTCCTCCACCTGCAACTCGCCCATTTACCAGATCAGTTAATGACTCCAAGCCAGCAGATTCATCCACTTTTACAAATTCGTATATATTCATATTTCCGAACAACACCCATAAATCATGATAACCAGATTTCGTGAATCATAAACATAATTGTTCATAGTAAACATGGGCATCATCAAATCATAATGCATCTCATTATGCCACATAATTCGCAACAATTCATGATATAAGTATGACATGCATTGCATAAGTCATATAAGATATCACATTATACCACATAATCATCATCATAAAGCCATATCCACACATAAAATTACACATCACGTATACGAAAATACTTAACTGCTGGACATGAAAGGTTACTCAACTCTAATCATCCATTTCTTTAATCCATTTCTTTCGAAGTTAGCCTCCAAGGAACCCATAATATTCATCATCTCAAGTTGCTAGATTGAACTCCATCATTACTTTTCCACAAAACCACCTCACCAACAATAGCACTAATTAGCAACTATCTCAAAAACATCACATAAACAAACCAACTAAATGAACTTCCTTAAAGCAACCTTTCCATCAGTTTATTAACATTCCCTTAGGAACTAAACATATTAATTTACTTGCCGAAATAGGCCAATAATCCATACATAATTATAAGCTTCTCATAAGAATTTAATTTCTCCAACTTTGAGAGCCCAGATTGCTATATATACGATGTTAAAGCTCACCCTTACATAATTTCCTTTGAAAATCCAATAGAGCATCACTTTAAACTTCTTGAATTTATTTAACCTTTCAACTCAAGTTAATGGAAGCAATACTGCATTTTTCCCTTGAAACAGTTTTATAAACCTGAATTCAATAACTTTAAAATACTACTTATCACAATTCAATTCGTGAAATGGTTTCCTTTACACCATCATAATAGAAATTGGATCTTTGAGAGAATTATCAGACAACCATTATATATAACACCAAATACGGGTCCTTAACTTCTAAGGAGAGAGAAAGAGATGAAATTAAAGTAAGACTTAACCCCAAAATCAAAAATAGGATCAAGAGGCATGAATTACCTCTGCTCTATGTGAGCAGCGATGACCAAGAAGTAAGAGGGGTGTATGGGGGTTGTCTAAGTTCCATACCGGTTAAACTGGACCGCCATTGACCGACATGGTCAAACCGTCTAGGCATTCCCTGATATCTAGGGATAACATGCACATGATATCGGTATTACTGTTATACCGGTACTAAATGGGCACCTTATCGGTGCGGAACGCCTGGGCCATCCTTAGTGAGCTTGGGCCTGATCCAGTACTTACTCGACAGGTCTATGGGCCTAAAGATAAGTATCAAAAGAGGATAAAATTATATTCAACCAATAGGAGCAGTGTCCTACCTAGCTTAGGACACTGCCGGCTCCTATAAATACCCTACGATCTGAATCATAAGGTACATTCACATATACTAATATACTCTACTTGAGATATACCGGCTTTTACCCTTTACTAACTTAGGCATCGGAGGGGAATTCCTCGGATCAACACACGAGGTTAGTTTACGTGTTTTGTCTTGCAGGACATCAAACCGGCACACGTGATTGAAGGATACTGGTTCACCGTACCCCAATATTACTTATTCCATACCAAAATAATTGGCGCTAGAAAGAGGGGTGAAATATACCTTAGTCTTAAGCCACGATCCCGCCAGCCAACCTGCCCCATGTATCCTAAGTAATCGTCAGTAGCCGGCAAGAAACTCTCTGGGATGCCGGAGACTGATGAAAACAACAACGTTCTGGAAATAGGCCCACCTGGCTATAGAACTCCGCAACCGGTGGTTGAATCCACCAAACCGGCGGACAAAGGCAAAGGGACCGTTGAGTCCCCCCAGCCTAACATATTCGAATCTTTACAAAACATGTTCAGTCCTGAAAATCTCCAGAGTGATGCCGACGTCTTCCAGGTTATGTCCTGAGTCAGACTCCACAGGTCGGCCGCGCTAACAAGCGTCCCCCGAACAGGCCACACATCCCTGTTACAAAAGCTTATATCTTTCCTTAGTGGCCATTAGGGTGAACGAAGCCAACACGATCCGGATCATGGGGAGAATTTGAAGACACCCACCGAGCCGGTGGGAGACGAGGGAGAAGAAACCCATCATGACACCGAAGTCCAGCAGTCGTCCCAGCCTAGAAGGGAGAGTGAGGTGAATCGACGTCGAACGCGGTTATCGCTTCGCTCCTCTCCATTCTCCATTGCCATACTCCAAGAGCCCATGGAGAAGATCAAAATGCTGACATACAAGTATGACGGCAAGACAGACCCTGAGGATCACATATCCGCCTATGAGGGACTCATGCTTTTATACACCGACACGGATTCTGTCTGGTGCAAAGTGTTCCCCTCAACTATGTCCGGTTTAGTGCAAACTTGGTTCAAGAGTATTCGGCCGACAACTGTCTATGATTTCCGGCAACTCTCGGCTATGTTTGTCACACACTTCGTCAGCAACAAGCGAAGAGAGAAAACAACCGGGGAACTAATGTCCATCAAGCAGGGAGAGAAAGAAAGTTTGAGGTATTATATCAGCCGTTTCAACTCTGAAGCCGTTACTATCCCAAGTCTGCAGCAAGAAGTTGCCGTCCTGGCATTGATGACAGGACTGAAGGAAGGCACTGTCTTCAGAAGTTACTTAGGCCGTAAGAAGTTGACTAGCCTGACTGAAGTTCTCAGTAAAGCCAATGATTCATCCGCAGAGAATAGTTCGACAAGGCAGCAACATCTAAGCGGTCTGAGGGAGATGGCAAGGAAAAGGATAAGGAGAAATAAAAAGATAGAGACAAATACCGGAAGGACAAAAAGTATGACAACTCCGGTAGACGAGAAGAAAGCAACTCGGTGAAGAAGGGCCAAGAAAGAAGGCCAACGCGTTATCATAATTACACTCCGCTAACAATGTCTAGAGCGGAGATCTTTGAGATGCATAAGAAGGATGACAAGTGGCAACGACCCCGAAAGATGTTCTACAAAGGCCATGATAAATCGAAGTGGTGTGATTTCCACATAGATTACGGCCATGTCACGGATGACTGTAAGGATCTGAAGGATGACATTGAAGACTTGATACAGAGAGGTTACTTTAAGAAGTATCAAGCTCAAACTGACCAAGAGAAGTCACCCAGAGAGGATGACGGTAAGAGAAGGCCAGCCAAGGAGAGAATAACCGAGATACATGTCATCTCGGGAGGACCAGTTTACGGTGGAAGCATACATGGAGCTAAGGTCAATCTGAAGGAAGTTAGACACCAGGTCAACTACCACAACACTGGCAAATGGCCAGCACCACCGCAGATGCCATCTGTAGCGTTTACAGCTAAGGACGCCAAGGGGATTATCTTTCCTTATAATGACCCTTTGGTAGTGTCTCTACAGGTTTCCAATGCAATGGTCCATCGCGTCCTTGTAGATGGCGGCAGCTCTGCCAACATACTGTTCATGCCAACATTCGAGAAGATGGGTTTGGGCAAATCATGCTTGAAATCAGTCTCATACCCAGTGATCGGATTCACTGGGGCATTGGTAGTCCCTGAGGGAACCATCTGGTTACCGGTTAAGTTGGGAGAAGGACCCCAGTCACGAGATCTTATGGTGGAGTTCCTGGTTGTTGATGTAGCGGCAGCTTACAACGCCATCATTGGGCGACCACTGATCCATGACGCTCAAGCCGTAGTGTCTACATATCATTTGACGATGATATACACGTCAAACAGTGGAAAGCTGGAAAGAAGGAAAGGAAACCAAGAATCAGCTCGGGCATGTTACATGACGGCGCTGAAATCCTCGTCTCATAAAACACCGGCAGAATCACCACCGTCGGAAAGAAAAAGGCATAAAGCTAAAAATAAAGCCAATAAAGATCTATCCATGGAAAATTTCGAGGGAAGACCGGCAAACTTGCCTCGACCTAGCCGTGAAGCAGAGACCGAAGAGGTAAGTCTGAAAGTGGATAGACCAGAAAGGACGGTGAAGATCGGTGTCGACTTGGGGGAAGATGTTAAGGTAAACTTGATAAGTTTGCTAAGAAACAATGCAGATGTCTTCGAGTTCTCGGCAGATGAGATGTCGGGAATTGACCCCGCGTTAATGGTCCACCGGCTGAATGTCACGAGGATGTGAGATCGGACAAACAGAAGAAGAGAAACTTCTCAGCCGAGAAGAATGCAGCAATTAAAGAGGAGGTCGATAAACTGCTCGCGGCAGATTTCATCGAGCCCTGCGACTACCCTGAATGGCTGGCGAATGTGGTTATGGTAAAGAAAGCTAATGGTTCATGGCGGATGTGCGTCGATTTCACCGATCTGAACAAGGCTTGCCCCAAGGACTGTTACCCATTGCCGAGAATTAACCAATTAGTAGACTCTACTAGCGGTCATGCACTGTTAAGCTTCATGGATGCCTTCTCATGATACCATCAGATGCCGGCGTCTATGCATACAAGACCATGCCATTCATATTGAAGAATGCAGGGGCTACCTATCAAAAGTTGGTAGACAAGATATTCGCGGCTCAGAAAGGCCGGAATGAGGAAGTTTATGTGGACGATAGTATCGTCAAGAGCATCACGGAGGAAGCCTACAATACTGACCTAGAAGAGACTTTCGCAACTCTCCGTAAATATCAAATGAAGATGAACCCCCAGAAGTGTGTGTTTGGTGTAAGGTCCGGCAAGTTTCTAGGCTTCATGGTAAGTGAAAGGGGGATTTATGCAAATCCTGACAAGATCAGGGCAATAAGTGAGCTACCGGAGCCAAAGAGCATCCGAGATATCCAGAAGCTTACCGGCAGAATGGCGGCCCTAACCAGATTCGTCTCTAAGTCAGCTGAGAAGGCCCTACCATTCTAAAGTCTTGAGGGGCAATAAAAATTTTGAATGGGGGGATGAGCAAAGGCAAGCATTCCAGGCTGTAAAGGAGCACTTCAAGAGGCTCCCGACTATCACCAGACCTGAAACAGGAGACAAGCTCCAACTCTACGTATCAGTGTCTGTGAAAACGGTAGCAGCAGTGTTACTGGTGGAAAAAGACAAACAACAACATCCCATCTATTTCTTGAGCCATGTACTGGCAGGAGCAGAGTAGAGGTAAGAGTTGTTGGAGAAGATGGTATATGCCGTGCTAATAGCGGCAAGAAAGCTCAAGCCATACTTCGATTCCCACACCATCCAGGTACTCACCAACCAACCACTAGAGAAGGCGCTCCATAAACTGGATACGACCGGTAGGCTACTCAAGTGGGCAATTGAGTTGTCAGAGTTCGACATTAAGTACTGGCCACGCACTGCCATCAAAGTGCAGGCTCTGGCTGACTTCATAGTCGAAACAACATATGAAGATACTGAGGAACCTGCCGGCACATGGCAGATAGCGGTTGATGGTAGAGCGGCCCAAACTGGAGCTGGAGTAGGAGTAGTCATGATATCTCCTGAGGGAGATACATTTGAGTATGTCGTCCGTTTTGGCTTCAAAGCATCGAATAATGAGGCAGAATATGAGGCGGCAATTGCCGGAATCAGCCTAGCTAAGTATCGCGGCAGGGGCTAAGAAAGTGAAAATGACGAGAGACTCCCAGCTCATAGCAAGCCAGATCGAAGGAACAGTAATGCAGAAGTACTTAAGCAAGGTAAAGCAGATAACGGCTCCACTGCATAGTTTTGAGGTAGTCTTGGTACCGAGAACAGAGAACATGGCCGCAGATGCCTTGTCCAAATTGGCTAGCTCTAGTTCCACCAATTTAAAGAGAAGTGTCATGATTGAGATATTGCCAGAAGGAAGTATAGATGTCGCCCAATCTGAAGTAAACATGATCAGTCAAGAGAAAGAATGGTATGATGAGATCATTGCATACAAGCTGACTGACAGTTTACCCGAATACAAGATGGCGGCAAAGAAAGTTAAGCGAGAAGCAATGTGGTTCTACATGCTGTACAAGAAAGGTCTTTCACTCCCACTCTTAAGGTGTGTAACGGCCCACGAGGCCACAAAGATTATAGAAGAAATTCACGAAGAAGTGTGTGGGAATCACATCGGAGGAAAAACACTGGCGCTGAAGGCCGTGAGAGCCGGTTTTCACTGGCCGACAATGCTGGCAGACGCACAAGCTTATGTGAAAAAATGCGACAAGTGCCAGAGATTCGCTTCAGTCATCCACCAACCGGCAAATGATTGGCAGCCGATCCTAAATCCAATCCCTTTTGCTCAGTGGGGGATGGACATCATAGGACCATTCACACCGGCATCGGGGGGAAGGAAGTTCCTAATAGTGGGAATCGAATACTTCACGAAATGGATTGAAGCAGAGCCGACGGCAAAGATCACGACCAATTAGGTTAGAACATTCATCTGGCATCAGAACCTCATCACAAGCTTTTGAATCCCCATGGGGATCCATATGGACCATAGCGTCCAGTTCGATTGCGGACCAATAAAGAGCTTCATGAGTCCCAGCTAGGGGTGTTAACGAGCCGAGCCGAGACCCAACATGGCTAGGCTCAGCTCGGCTCGAGAATATGAAGGTCTGAGCTCGGCTCAAGCTCGAAGCTCGTCGAGTTCAAAAATTCGGGCTCGACTCGAGCTCGAAAAAAAAATCTTCGGCTCGAGAGAGTTTGCGAAATGTTTGGCTCGAAAAAGCTCGATAATGTTTCCAGTACATTTCAGCACACTTGCTTCGTGCATTATTCTAATTTCCAGCTTTTTACCATGAACACATCAGTTGGTGATAGTTGCTGCAAATTAAAAGAGTTGAAAGATTGTATTCTATAAGAAACTAAAACAAGGAAAAATTATCAACCCTAAATTATACAAACACAGAAAATATACAAAATTATAAACAAACGAAAATTACAAACCAAATATACAAACTAAACGAACTAAATAAACTAAATATACAAAAACAAAATTAAAACAACAACTAACAAAAAACGAAAAAAAAAAACGAAAGCCTAACTCCAAAAAGAAACTAGATCTGGAATTTTCGAGGCGGCGACGAACACTTTTCGAGGAGGCTTTGTTGGTCTTCGCTGTTGAGCGGAGTTCTTCGAGTGACAAGCGACGAACAGCTTCAATGAACGCGACGAAGACGGTGGATGGTGCGGAGTTCGACGATGAAGATGTGTATCCGGGGATTCGAACCCGAGTTCAGAAGACGAAGAAGGTTGAAGGTTGGCTTTCGCGTGGTGGTTCGTTGGCGGTTGAAGGCGATGGTTCAGGAGATCAAAAGACGAAGAGGGTGTGAGGAGGGAGGAGATCTGAAGAGGAGAGAGAGGGGAGTGGGGGTCGCGTAGGTGAGAGAGGGAGAATGGGGGTTTGGTAGGTGAGAGAGGGAGAATGGGGGAGATCAGTAGATGAGGGAGTTAGGGTTTTTTGGGTGGGGGGGTTTGAGAGGAAAGGCGTATGAGGAGGAAGGGGAGTGAGGGTAATAAAAGTTAGCTAGGGATTGTTGGGCCACTTGGGCTTGGGCGACAAAGTGGGTGAGATAATTATGTTTTTTTAAGTGAAAATCCAAGTTGGGTTAAAAATCAATGTATAAAATTTGTATATTAAAATTTTTCGAACATGTTTGCGAGCTTTCGAGCAGAACTCCACTAGGCTCAAGCTCGGCTCGTTAAGGTCGCGAGCCGAGCCCTCTCGAGCCGAGCTTTGACCGAGCCGAGCTCGAACATTTTGCGAGCCACCCAGGCTCATTAGCACCCCTAGTCCCAGCGACATCAAATTCGCATACTCATTTGTATGTCATCCACATAGCAACGGCCAAGCTGAGGCCGCTAAAAAGCAGATCCTAAACGCGCTAAAGAAGAAGTTGGATAACCTGAAAGGTGCATGGGCCGATATGGTCCCGGCAGTGTTATGGTCCAACAGGACCATCGAGAAAGAAGCAACAGCGGAATCCCCTTTCAGGCTGGCATTTGGTGCGGAGGTAGTGTTGCCGGTCGAAGTTGGGCTACCAAACTGGAGAATCCTGAACTACGACCCTGAGCTTAATGAGAAGTTGCACAAGGAGGATCTCGACCTACTACCCGAAGTCAGACTAGGAGCAGAGCTGAAGTTCGCGGCTTACAAAGATTGGATAAGCAAAGCCTACAACAAAAGAGTGCGAAGCCGGCCAATAGAGAAAGGAGACTTGGTCCTAAGGCGCACAGCGGCTACAGGCAAGGCCCATGCTGGGGGCAAGTTAACGGCCAACTGGGAGGGGCCCTACCTAGTGAAGGAAGAAATTATCCCATGGGACTAACGGTTAGAGGATATGGCAGGCAAGCTACTGAAGATTATACCCGTAGTAGTCTTTATTAAGTAATAAGGCGTTGCGGCCAAAACACTCGTAGTACTAGTGATTTTTTAGTTACAATAATTCCGGTGTAACCGGGAAGATCCACTTATAATAAGATGAGCATCTTCTTCTTTTGTTTGCAGTTCAAATAATCTCCCTGACGGTCAATGACCTACTCGGATCTGCCGTCAGGAGAGACTAATATCGTGGGTGACTATCTTTACTGTCGGTCAATGACCCAAGTGGATCTGCCGACAGAAGAGAAGCACAACCAATTCCACATCCCTTGTCGGTCAATGACCTCTTCGGATCTGCCGACAGGAAGGAATAATTCGCAAACCCCTTACCAGTCTATGACCTATGAGGCTCTGCCGGTAAGAGTGAGGTTTGCGCAATCTAAAGTTAATCTATATCGGTCTACGACCCACACGGATCTGCCGGTATAACAACAATATAAAAGTTGCAACTCTTTAAACGGTCTACGACCACCATGGATATGCCGTTATAAAAGTAGGACATGTGAATAAGAAGACCAACGAAGTAAATTCAAAATATATATATATATATATATATATAATATATATATATATATATATATATATATATATATATATATATATATATATATATATATATATATATATATATATATATATATATATATATATAAAGAACACCGACAACACAGTTGGATAAAAAGCAATCTCATTTCATTAATATGTTCCAAGTACAGAAATCCCTATCATTAAGACTAATTACAAGGAAATTCTTACTCAAAATGGAAACTAACAAGTATGATTACAAGAGATTGATCAAAATAAAGAAGAAGTTGTGAGACCATTCACGGCCAAGAAATGTCCGGTAAGAGCAGGGAAAACATAAGGGGAGGGCCGAAAGAAGTAATCAGACCAGGATAACGTCTTGATTTTCCTTGGTCACTTCGGCGGTCACCTCCCCCCGTCTGACGCTTTAGCGGCTTCAACATCCTGGGGGTCAGCTTCCTTGCTCCTGATCCTATCAGCAGTGACCGCTAGGGGTGTTAACGAGCCGAACCGAGACCAAACCTGGTCAGGCTCGGCTCGAGAATGGGAGGGACCGAGCTCGGCTCGAGCTCGAAGCTCGTCGAGCTCGAAAATCTGGGCTCGGCTCGAGCTCGAAAGAAAAAACTTCGGCTCGGCTCGAGAGGGTTCGCGAACTATTCGGCTCGAAAAAGCTCGAGAACCTTTCCAATGCATTTCAGCGAACCTGCTTTGTACAATGCAAAATGATTCCATTTTCCAGCTTTATACAATAACAGTTCCGCATACTTTGAACTTAAAAACAAAGGTTGATAACAAATTTAACAAAGTTCAAAACAGATTTAATAAAGTTCACAAGTAACAACAACTTTGACAAAATTTACACAAATATCTCATTTTATACTTGAACACACAAACAACTTTATCTTCTTCCTTTGACATTCATTTCCATGTCCAAGCCATTCTCCATGGTTCTTTTTCTCCCATAAACACCTAGAAAATAGGTTTAACACATTCGTCAAAACAATATTTATAAAGATATTAGTTTATAAAATCATAACTTATTCATCTATGTAATAGAAAGTATAAGATTATAGAAGAGTGAGAAAATAACCTCATAGAAGAACACAATAGCCTGGTTTCCAAATTAATTCAGTTGATACCAAGTTACCAACATTTCAATTTTCATGTTTGAAGGGTTATGGCAGAGCTATCAGTATCCTTTAACAATCTGTCTAAGTTAGTCAGCTTCACCTACTGATCTAAGCCACTCTATGAGTAACTTCATGGTTCACATTTCACAACTACAAAAAGTTCTAACACAAGTAACTTGACTGATTTGCAAACAAAAATTCAAAGATGACAAGTTCAATAGTAGACAAGGGAGATGAAAAAAGTACATCTGGGCAGCAAGTTTGCACACAAAAAACCAATAATTTTTAGGTACTTAAATCAAATCTACTCCACTTGCTAGTTGCTAGTTGATGTAGTTGCGAAGAACAAAGCGTACAAACAACAGAAATTCAAAGGCCACAAAACAATAAATCAGAATAAAAAACTTTACAAAAAAAATTAACAGATAGAAAGATTACAGAGTAGAGAAACATGAATCAAAGGCCTCAAATCACCACACAGAACAAATCAATCTCAGAATGAAAAAAAATTCAGATAAATACGAAAAATCGAAAAAGCAAACTAAACATTATGCTCGAAAATTTCAGATAAAATCAAAAAATCGAAAAAGAAATCTAAAAAAACGGAAAATAGAAATATTACCTGTCATCCAACTCGCTAGTCGCTGCCGAAGACGATCTGCTCGCCGCCGAGATGAACCATGCTGCTCGCCGCCGAGATAAACCACGAAGCCTTGAACTGGAGATTGGAGATTTAGGGTTTTTCGAAAACCCTTGAATGGGGCCAAGAATAAAATTATACGTCATTCTTTTCCTTACTATTCTATTTGGTTCGTATGTTTTAACTTTTAATTGGGCTGAAAATTTTAATATGGTTTATATTTTTGAAGTGGGCTTGAAACTGGGCCTGATATTTTTTAAGTGGAAATCCAAGTTGGATTAATAATCAATGTATAAAAAATTATATTTTAAAATATTTCGAACATGTTTGTGAGCTTTCGAGCCGAACTCCACTAGGCTTAGGCTCGGCTCGTTAAGGTCGCGAGCCGATATCGAACTCGAGTCGAGCCCTCTCGAGCCGAGCTTTGACCGAGCTTTGACCGAGCCGAGCTCGAACAGTTTGCGAGCCACCCTGGCTCATTAGCACCCCTAGTGACCGCAGCATCAGAAGTAGGAGTCCCAACATTCCCGGATCTTCCAAAGCTTGGTTCTCAGGCTCCTCGAACTCAGCATGAGGGTCAGCATTGGCAATATCAGCCTCTGGGACCCCAAAGTCGAGTATTTCGCCATCAACCGGCACCTCGAAATCCCGGCGACCATGGGCCTTTTCTACTTCATCCCAATTGATCTCTGGGATGGCATATTTAGCACAGCGCATTACGGCAGCCCAACCCCCGTTATATCTGTTAGCCAGACGGGTGACGAAGTCCATAGACTTTCGGTACTCCGCCACAGTGTTGGCTTCCCGGTTCTTCACAACCTGAAGCTCCTCCTTGACCTTCAGCAGCTCATCGGCCTTAGCCTTCAAGTTCACCCTGAGAGAATCGTTCAAGACCTTGGCTGAATGAAGAGCTTTCTTGGCCGTGACCAAGTCGTCTTTGGCCGACTTGTTCTCGTCTCGCTCAAGAGTAACCGACTTCAGCTCTTCTTCCTTAGTTATGAGTTTATCCTTAGTCACAGCGTGCTCTTCTATCTCGTTGAAATAGGCACCTTGGAAGAACCGATAAAGATCAAAAAGCTCTTTACTGGAATGAGCCGATTGAAAAATAATAAAATGAAAAGGTATGTCGGTCAAACATAATCCAGAGAAAGTTGATCAAATAAAAAGAAAAGATACTTACAACGGCCAGGTTATGGGCATGCACAACAGCTGCAGCCCGGATGGTCTCTACCGGCATGTCATACTTCAGTTGTATGCCCTTCAGCAGCCGGTAGCCTAGATTACCATCCTTCAAAGGGCAGTCAAGCAGTAAGGCCTCATCGTCTAAGAAGTTGAGCCTTGGGGAGAACTTCCCACCGTCTTTTACCGACGAGCGAGCCCACATCTTCCGGATCTTGTCCGAAATCTCAGTCATGGACTCTTCAATCCACCCTTTTGCCCTGGGCTTGGCAAAAGAGCGAAGCTCTGGAATCATGGCGGTCAAGGTCTGCTGCTTATAAATCTTGGGGAGCAGAGAAGAATCCCCAACTTCCATGACCCCGGGTTTTAGGGGGAACAAGAGTCTGTGAGGCCGGCTTCTCTTTATTTTTAGCCGGTACATTGGACTTCTTAAGGTCCTTCCCTCCTGCAGCCTCGTCATTAGCCTTCCTCTTTTGAGGAACGACAATCGGCTTCTTAGCAGAGCCGATAGAAGGATCATTCCCTACCGGCTTATTATCGTTGTCGTCGTCCCCACGACCGGCACCGCGACCCTGCTTGCCTCCCCGACCACCGATGTTGGTGGGGATTGAAGTATATTTTTTAGCAGGAACAGGAGGCATGTTGGAAATAGGGATGTACAGACGGTTGAGGTGAAGAGCGTCCCTGATAAGATGTTCCCGGCCTGAAAAATGAAAAAGTATATTGTCAGCAAAAATAATAAATATATAAATCATAACAACTGATAAAAGTTAAAGCTCACCATGTGGATCTGTTTGGCAAAATCCCAAAGCCGACAAGGCAACATTGCCTAAAATGTACTTAGCATGGGGTGACCACGTTAAGGGTACCGGAATTGGCTTGACACCATCCTTAGGTGTCGGCACGGAGGATGCCTCAAAGTATTCAAAGGCCGCTAACTCCCGGCTAGTCATCCTTTTATCGGGAATGTGCTCCATCTTAGGCCGAGGTCGGGTGAAACGGCAGCGCAGGGGGAAGTTATCAGGTACCCTCACCCAGAAAAATCGAGGCCGCCACCCTTTGAGGCCGGTCAGCTTCAGGTATAACGTTAACTTGCCTCCCCTAGTGTACAGGGACATCCATCCTCCCTGACCTAACTCCTTGTCAGCCCTCGACTGACTTTTCTTACCCTTCCCCTTTCTCTAGGTGGAGCCATCCTCCTTTATCCAGTGAAGCTTCCGGAAAAGGTTGAAGGTCTCAGAAAATTTCTTGTAGCGTGCCGTCCAGGCACATGCTATTAGGTTACGCCATCCCAACGGCGTTAGCTGAGTCAAGCAAATATTACAGGCGTTAAAAAGTTTACAAGAAAAGGATCTAAAGGGAACCTAAGACCAAAGTCTAAGTGATGGGCGTAAACGGCTATGTGTCCAGGCGGACAATCAGTAACCCGGCTCCCAGGGGTTGGCATGAACAACCTATAATCGTCGGGAAACCCAAAAGCCTCTGCACCTTTCCGGCAGAAGTCATTCTCTAAGGCGATCCTACACCACTTATCGTCAATTTGTACAAAGGACGGACTACCCTTCTGGCATGCCGGCATGTATGGGTCATCCAGACCCTCATCATCGTCCTCTACAATTATCTCAGGAGAGTCCGGAGCGTCTTCAGCCTGGTCCTCCTCATCCATCCTCTCCAAAGCGGTGCGAAGGGTATCATCATCTTCAAAATGATTAATACTGGCATCATCTTCGTCCGATTCGTCGCTTTCTCCCTCGTCCTCACTCATTAAGTCTTCCCCATCATCAATGTCTATCAGCTTTGAAGTTGAGGCCTCAACGGGGGGACCTCTTAAATCAGGTAAGACACCGCCCGCATCCGAAAAAAGATCGGGAGACCTCTCGGCTAAACCAAGCATACTGCCATATTGGCCGGGAGGAACGGTAATTACCACCTTGTCCTGAATATACCTAACGGTGGTCAGGGGAGAGAAGACTAAAGGTTCGAAATCGGCCGCAGTTTGTACCGGTGATTCAAGACGGCCAGAGGTACTATAGTCCATGCCGAACTCGACCCTAGCGTCAAATGCGCTATTTACTACAGGTGAATTAGCAGATATCACAGGGCTAGGGGACTTAGAATAAAAATCGCTATCAGTCATAGATGAAAGACTCCCAGACACATTTTGTGAATCAGAATTTGAAGACATCTTTAGATAAGCGAATTAAGAAAAGAAAAGGAAGTTTGAGGGGATGAATACCTGGAAAGAAGAACAGAATGCGCGAGCAAATTCTCAGGTGAACAGGAGAAGCTGATTTTCCCAACCAAAAGCGACTAGCAGGAAAACTTGGGAAAGCGATAGACTCTGATTCGGAAGAAGATGCTGAGTAATTTGCAACTAGATACAAAAGATTTGAGTGAGAAATGAAAAAGTTATGAGCAAGGGAAAATCCGAAGTTCTAAGAGAAAAATCGCCTAAGTTTGATTTAGGTTCGAGAGAAGTGCAAAAATGAGGAAAGGGAGGAAATGAAGCCCTATTTATAACCAAGCTAATGGCCCGGATCAGATGACGCTTCAACTTCCCTCCCGGATCGCGCCACGTGTTGGAACATGCGGAACAACTATTGAGCGTTTACCTAGGGGTTTGCCAGAAATTACGTGAAAATCGAGGTGGCGATTCGTGTTCAGAAAGCCAGCCTTGTCGCTACGACTCTTTACCGGTTTCAACAATTTTGGGTATTTAAATCCAGGCGCATCACCCATGACAGTTTTCATATTAATCAAAGCAGTCATGACTGTGCCAATCATACCGGCTTGGGGGGCTAGTTGTATGGGGGTTGTCTAAGTTCCATACCGGTCCAACTGGACCGCCATTGACCGACATGGTTAAACCGTCTTGGCATTCCCTGATATCTAGAGATAACATGCACATGATATCGGTAATACTGTTATACCGGTACTAAATGGGCACCTTACCGGTGCGCAACGCCTGGACCATCCTCACACGTGATTGAAGGATACCGATTCACTCTAATATTACTTATTCCAAGAGCTCGGCGAACGGTAGAGAACCGGCGTGGAGGCGGCGGCGTTTGTCGAGCAACAAAGCTCTGGGCAGCAGCATCAAGCAAGAAGAGAGATCAGAAAGGTGAGAGCGGGGGAGGAACACCGACAGCCCGAAACACAACAACAACAGCAACACCAGGGCGGGAATTGCACGATAGAGGGGGAGAAGGCTCCGACGAGCTCGGGGACGTCGACGAGCTGAGAGGAAGAGGGGTGCGAGAGAAGCAAGGGTCGGGGAGAGGTGAGATGGGTTTGGGGTTTGGGGTTTGGGTGAAAACACAAGTGGAAAAAATCATATATGTCACAACACAACCGCTGCGGTCCTTATGAGAACCGAATCGGTAAATCCTCAAAATTTTAGGTGGGAAACTTGGAAACACAACCGCTGCGGTCCTTAAGAGAACCGGATCGGTTAACAGAAACTGCTCCGGTTCCTTTAACCGTAGCGGTTAATCAGCCTCAAAATCCCTTTTGTAACCCGCGTTTCCTTTATCGAACACTCATCTTCTCACTCCCGCCACTTCTCTCCTCACTCCTCTCTCTCCTCACTCAACCCTAATCCTTTCTCTCTCTCCTCTTCAGATCTCCTCCCTCCTCCCTCTCAAACCACCGCAACAACGCACTTATTTCACCTACGAACACCCTACGACGAATTTCACTCTCTCGTAATCCCTCTCACTCACTCGGAAGCCCTCTCAAGCCACCGCAGTTTTCGCCACTAATTTCAGACTTCTCAGCTTCCACCGCCAACGGTAGTTTTCGCCGTCGAGGCAGGCGCTCTTCGACACCAACATCCAAGTTTTTCTGCCAACAACACCCATCCAGATCTTCGGTACCTTCTCTCTTCAATATGTCGAGCTTGGGTGCTGGGAATTTTTGTTTAATTTAATTATGAATCAGTTGGTATTTTAGATATAGGGTTTGATATTCGTTTGTCTTCAATTTGTATTTTAGATCTTGGGGTCTCTCTTCAATTTGTTGAGCTTCGAGGCAGGCGCTCTTCAATTCTCTCTTCAATTTAAGTTCAGAATCAAGATGTATGATTTCGTTTTTCGGTTAAGCTGATGATGCTTCCGATAACAGGTATAATTTCGTTGATTCGACTTTCAATTTCTCGATTTTGGCATTATTTTGGTGAAATTCAACACTTTAGAAGATGACTGGCTTATATTTAGCACTAAAAAGTTAAGATAAATAAGAGAATATATTTTGGCAAAACCCTTAAAAGAAATCATTTCTGAATGAAGGATTTGTGTAAAAGAAATATGACATAATTGCAAGGTTAATGTTTTCTAGTTTACATGTTCGGAAAATGCTGTAACCACAAGTATGCAAGGTTATTTCTGTATCCTTTGGGTAGTATAAAGCAGAGGGTCATATAGATAAGCTCAAATCTTCTGGTTCATGTGCTGAGTTTTAGGAGGGTTGTCATTAACCTTGCAATTATGTCATATTTTATAATAGTGAAAACTGGAACTGTGACATATGTTCTACTGATTCGCTGTTCAGTTATTTGCACAGTTACCAAAGCTACCTGTGGAACCACGCAGCAAGCATTAGAGTGCAGAAGTATGGTATGTGATTTGCTACCTTTGTATGTTATTTATGCAGAAAAATCTGTCTTATCCTAGCTACTTGCCTTCTTGATCATTTGTTTCTTACACTATATACTTTACTGTCTAACTATCTGCCAAGATCAACAGGTGTTGTTGTCGGAGATCTAGTGTATTGCAAAGAAGATTCCAGTGAGATCTAGTTTTAGCATATCTATGCTGATACAATAACATGTCTTATCAATTGTGTGTTATCAATCTGTCGCTTTGCCTTGCTTCACTATGGTTTTCACATCCATGATATTCTGTATTAGTGTAATTCTGCATCTTCATCTCATATACTCAGCCTATGGTCTGACCGACTTTTGTTCTGATTTTTCTTATTATGAGTTTTTAACTTTGTCTGGCATCATATGAAGTGAATACCCCCACCTCCCCTGATTTTTTTTTTGTTTCAAGTTGTATGCCAAGATTTTTGTGTTTAAAAGCATTTCCTGGATCAGTGTGCTTCCCTTCTACATTATATTGGATCCACTATTTGCACTACACTTCACTGTTATTATTGTTTGTTGGTTAGTGAAGTTGTTGTAGTTTACTATAGATGGTCAAAAATATTTCTCATTTTTTTATCCTTCATAAACGCAGCAAGATTTATTAAGTTTATAATTTAGGTTATTGTAGTTTTTTTTTTAATACTTGACTTCTTGTGGTCTGTTAACTTTCTGATCATTCTATTTTAGGCTATCAAGGTTGACTGAAGTTGTTCGATTGGCCCCAAATTTACCGGATCCATAGCACACACTTGGTCTCGTATATAATTCTATGGGGGACAAAAGGAGATCTATGAATTTCTATTTGATTGCTGCATATGTTGGTCCAAAAGATTCCTCTCTCTGGAAACCTCTTGTGACTTCGTCCATGTAAGTATCCTTGAAGTTATTTTGCACACACGGGACACTCACATACACACTAGGAATGATATAAATTCGCTTATAAAAGTATAAGGACGTGAGATCCTTGTTTCCTACCTGTAGGCATAGATTTTTCCCATATGGGTGTGAGTCCTCTATGCTGTTGAGTAGCAAGCTATATATCTTTCTTATGGATTGTAAGACTTGAAAGTTAAAATATCTGTAACCCTCCATACCATAGTGATTGTTCTACTTTCTCCTCTAGTAAGTTTCAAGTTGGTTGTTAGATGCCCTATCTCTCTCTATAGTGTTTGCCATATAAATGAAACATCAAAATCATGTAAACTAGAATGTAATAGTTAAAATGCAAACAGTCTAATTTAATTTTTAATCAGCTACTGAAAACTAAGAGTAAAGCAGTGACTTCACTCTTTACTACATAATATGTGGGAGAAGGAGAGAAATTGAGAGGGAAAGAAGATAGAGAAAATCACCATAGGCATTAGTGATAAGATCCACTCTCAACTTTTATTTAGTGATGTAATGTATTACTGACAACAAAAACAAACTCAGTGAAATTTATCTTCTGCTCATATAACTTCATTATATGGTGGTATCTCCATAGGGTATATGTGTTTATTGGATGAAATTCAGGGGTCTAAGACGTTTCCATTTAACTTTCTAGTAGCTTAAACTCCCTTTTGGTACAAGGTCATAAGTTGATGTAATAGTCACGATTGTGTCTATGCAGCTAATGAAATTACCACCCTCTTAAGTGGACCATGTTTAGTACGGGCACTATCTTTGCTCGTGCAGGTTGGCAGGTCAGAATATCTTCTTGATGCGCAGCTTGTGTATTCGTCCGAGCACTATCCTTGCTCGTCCAAGTCTCCGTATTCTCCTCCTTCACTGATTCAAGGTACAACTTACACCATGTAATGTGGAAACCAACCCCCACCCCCCAAAAAAAAGAAAAAAAAATCTCACACAATCAATTTTTATTCTTGCTTTTACACAATCTATGACATACTGTATATGACATATGCGTGTTTTATTATGTGTGATGTGCTTCCGCACTTCTGCTTCAACGTTGGTTTCCTAGCAATTACAGTCACCAGAACATTGAAGTCCGGCTTTTTTAGCTTGTTGTGTTGGCTTCCTTGAATTTTCTTCTGCTGCGTCGCTGGTTACCTGGCATTGACACTTTCCATTCACACAAGGACAACCTGTTAGTCTGCAGTCATATGGTCTAGTACACTTATATAATGGCTTTGCTTCAGTTCCAGCTTCTCTCAGCAGTGCTGAACCTGGTTAGACATTATAAAGCTATATTTTGATGGTTTTTTGGTTGGTTTTACAAGTTGGTGAGGTTCTATACTGAAGATTGGTAATTTGGGTTATGCAGGTAGCAGTAGCTCATACAATTGGACATGTAGTAGCAACAATTAGTATGTCTAAAGTTGTTGTTTCATTCACCCATATAATTAGAAGTGGTGAACCAGCTTTTAGTGTATTGGTTTTAAGGTTTTTGCCAGGTGAAGCTTTCCCTATTGCCTGTTTATATATCACTTATTCCAATTATTTGTACTTGTGCACTTTCTGCTGTCACTGAGCTCAATTTTAACATGACTAGTGAGTTTAAACATCTTACTTAAGATTTTCAAATTTTTATCTTTGAATTTGTTTTTACCTTGTGTGTTATCTTACTTGAGGTCTGCTTTTGCATTGGACTTTCTGAATCTTTGAAATTAAATTTCGGGATACTTTGGTTTATGAACATTCATTTGATTCAGGTTAATGGATATGCTCTTATCAAAGTTATGGGCATTAATGGTAAACTTGTTTTCTGTTTTAAGGATTTTCTTTGTCATGTCTATTAGTACCCCTAAATTTCTTTTTACTACTTTCATTCAATACGTCCATCCTCAGATCAGTTTTCTTTGACGAGTCTTCATATTAGCAGTTTATTTTGGTTGATAATATAGTGTAATTTGCTTAGGTCAGAAATTTGATTGACAAAATTACAGTGAAAGTAGTAGTTATATATTTATGCGCCAACTCTTGTTTATTCCTTTTTTACTGTCTTGTTTACTTGTTTGCCTTCTATTGAAGGTGTCTTTGTTAGTTACAATATATTGCTATGACTACCAGAGGCGTGTCTTGTTAAATATTTAGTGTGTCTGGTGATTGACGAGGCTCATCGTGCAATGGGGAACTACTCTTACTGTGTGGCCATTCGTGAGGTTACATCAAATTACATGTGTGTTTATGATTATGCTCAGTATGATTGTGCATTCTTCTTAACCTTGACTGCAAAACTTAGGTATTTTTCTTTGTTTTTGGTCACAGTTGATGGCAGTTCCTGTCGAGCTGAGAATATTAGCTTTGTCTGCTACCCCTGGGTGTCAGTTGGTCATTATCCATTATTTTCACCTATAGGTTCTTTAATTGGTCTTCCCGAATATTGACATATATCATTGGTTTCAGCGAAGAAAGACACAATTCAGCTAGTAATTGATAACCTCCAAATATCCAACTTAAACAGGTTCAGATTTCATAATTCCTTAATATTTTATCAAGAACTCAGGAGAAAGGGCTCTCTAATAGGTTTATTTTCACTGTTAAAAGATATTCATGCTTGTATATGAATATGCATATTGTTGGTTTTTAGTGGCAGGATTCAGGTACCCATGGTCACTAGGAGCACTCTGGAAGTTCATACTAGAATATGCTGTTACAAGGCTTCTAGGGAAATCTAAAAACAAATTGGCTCAAATGAGTGAGGTGATAGACATTGTAAAGGATTCTTCATTAGGGAATTTTTAGTTGAGCTACATAGATGACATTGTAAAGGATTCTTATGCTTCAATTGAGCATAATATGCTTAATAAAATGAGTATTGATATATATTATTGATTTTGTATTGATTAATAATGAAAAAATGCAAAAAAAAAAAATTTTTTTTTTTTTGGTTTTTGGGGGAGGTCAACCGCTGCGGTTTTGGGTCAAAACCGCAGCAGCTAATCACATTAACCGCTGCGGTTTTTACCCAAAACCGCATCAGTTAGTGACCATCCGATGCGGTTTTGGACCGCAGCGGTTAATCCTTCATAACCACTGCTAGCCCAACCGTTGCGGCCCAAAACCGCAGCGGTAAGCCCGGTTTTGACCGCAGCGGTTGAACTTTTTTTCACTAGTGAAATGACGAGAGAGATTGAGATAGGGTTTTGTTGTTTTTGGATTCTCAAATGAACCGACTTAAATGAATGAAAGAAAGGAAACCTGACTTTGCTTTCGTAATCGGCCAAATACCGCTCAACTAGTCGCACATAAAATCCAAAATAATTTTGATAATAATAACTTTATAAAATTAAGCAAATAAATATATTACAAACACGATAAATAATAATTCGTACTCCAAACTCAAATAAAATAAGAATTTTCGGAATATAATTAACTTAATAATTTTTAATTAACGCTAAATAAAACACTTTTAAGAATCGGGGTATTACAATGGCGACTCCACCTTTTGTGTTTATATTAATGTGATTGAAGTTTTCATTGCCCTATCACAATGTATATATATACTAGGGACCCTTTCTCTAGGTTACAATCCCTAGGAAGATCCTTACACATGATCCTAGGAAAAAGACAAAAGTCTAGTTAGTTGCTGATTTTACTAAGGTAATGTGCACATCACATGTTCATTACACATCATATGTTCATTACATATTTCTACTTCCTTTTACACTCCCTCTCAGAATGAGCTAGAGTGGGCAGGAATAGCACTCTCATCTTGCCTAAGAACATGTTATACTGATGAACGGGAAGGCCCTTGATAAGCACATCAGCTATTTATTCCCTAGATGGCACATAGGATATCTGAATAGTCCCTTGCTTGACTTTCTCTCTTATAAAGTGGCAGTCCACTTCTACATGTTTGGTCCTCTCAAGATAGTCGGGATTTGCAAGGGGTTGTTCCTTTATCAGGTTCAAGTTTCATGTGTGTGTTTAGGGGAAGCCTCAGAGATTTCTGCTTGTCCACTCCATACTCCTTTAACAAATCAAGTGCATACTTTCTTTGAGAAATAAAGATGCCTTGAGATGTTCTACAAAACTCCATGCCATGTGAAATTGAGGACTGAGTAAACCTTTAACTCATTCTATTTGATTGTTGTTGTTTCCTGTGATGATTAAATCATCTACATAGATAAGGATTGTAGTGAATGTTGTGTTTGTCTCCTCAATAAACAGTGAGTGATCTGCATGAGATTGAGTGAATCTAAAAGGGATCAGGGCACTAGATAGTTTTGCAAACCATTGTCTAGGTGTTGTTTAAGCCCATACAATGCTTTCTTTGATTTGCAGACCAAAGTAGATTTACACTCCCTCTGTCTTGATGAACTATCATCAGTAGTAGCACTGGATATATGAGTATATCCTTGAGGAATGTGCATATATATATATATATATATATATATATATATATATATATATATATATATATATATATATATATATATATATATATATGAGTAATTATGCCCTTAATCAATTAGTAAGTCTAATTAAACCCCTAATTTTAAACTCAAACACTCAAATCAATCATGGTTAATTGGGTTTTCACCCAAACTCTAACAAATAAACTACTCACTAGACATATATAGAAATCAACATAAAAATCTAACTAGGAACATATAAATGGATACAAGACTGACTATGCATGAAAAAAGTAAGGTAAGAGATTAAGAACCATTAAATTAATAAAAGATCAGGATAAGAAGAGCGATAAAATCTCTCTGAAAGAGGTTTCGGAGTCCTTCAATCTTCATTTTTTCTTCACCGGATCTTGATGTCCAAGCAAAAACCATTGTGTCTCACTTTCTCTGTCTACGAAAATCTTAATCAAAGAGTAATGGAAGCTAATCTTTCTTAAACTAGGGTCTTCCTCTCATAAATTAGGGATATCCTATTTATAAGTGCAATTACTATATTATTAAATGAGTTGAAAAAATGGAGCTATTCAGAAAATCCAATGGAGCAGGCACATCATTTATAGAGGAGCGAACACTTCTAAGGAAATTGGGCAAAGCAGGAAGTTTGGAGCGACCAAAGAGCAGGCGCTCCTTGTAAAGCTACACACACAGGTCAAATTCAAAGCCATAACGTTCTCGTTTCTTATAGAAATCATAAGTCCATGTGACCAGTCGTTGGAAAGCTATTAAGATGAACTTGAACCACCAACTTGAAAATACCACAAAAATACGTGTAGTTTGGGAGATATGTTCTTTTAAAGTAGACCCTATTGTAAAACATGAACCGCACTTGGTGGACTTTGCTTCTTTAACTTCCTCTTGCGTTATTTTCTTAAAAAAATTCTTCCTATATAAAGTTTAATTTTTTAATGTTTCCATAAAGGTTAACACTTGTCAATGCAAAGATTTGAGTATTTGACCCTTATACATCAATTATCATTGGTAAAAGTTCTAAAAATTTAATACTATGAACATATATATTGCCACAAATCCAATAATAATATAATATTATGAAAATATATATTGCTCCTACAATGGAGGCCATGGAATTTAAACTTCACTCTCAATCATATCCGCCTGACTTTATAAAGATGGCTCAACATCGTCATAATCCGCATAGATCACACCTCTAATGTTGTAGCAGATTCCTTGGCTAAGTTAGGTCATCACAGATCCTCAGATTTTGTTGCCTGGCTCTAGTTCAACTCACCACAAACTTGGAGTATATTTGTGATCCATCTTCAATCCCTTCTAGTCGCCCAAAGGCCACAAGATCGACAGTTACTCTTACTCCCTATGTATTATTTTATTTTATGGTTGCTGATGCTTTGGTAAAGCAAGGACTCCCCCGTGACTCGGAGTTCCTTGCTTGGCTATACCTTGTGAGCCCCCATTCTCATCTGGCTTGTCCCTTCTATAACTTTGTTGCTCTTTGGCAAGTGGCAACCATGATACTCTGCCCCCGTCTTGGGTTGATGTTTTGATCCTGCAACTCTTTCCCCCTTTGGCAAACTAGTAATGGAGTCCTCTAATTAAACTTATCAAAAAGAAATCATATATATATATATATATATATATATATATATATATATATATATATATATATATATATATATAGGGGATCACACATGGGAAACTTCCTTACATGAGAAATGAGAATGAATCTCAACCACACGATTGGATTAGAGTTACAACACTTGTTCATTATATATATATATATATATATATATATATATATATATATATATATATATATATATATATATATATATATATATATATATATATATATATATATATATTACTCGTTGTCCGAGATCCAAATCTTTTGTCTCACAATTATACAGATCACTTGTGTGCCACTTTCTATTATTGATTGTCATTACCATTAATGACATCCGATTTAATAATTAAAAAAAAATAAAACACAAATCAGTAAGAAGAAATTGGCATACAAGTCGTTCAAGAATCGTGGAACAAAAGCTTTGGATTCAAATCGAATTACGCAACTAATATAAAAGTTAAATTGTTAAAATTTTAAAGAAACAATAGTGTATTGTATATTTTATGATGAGAGGAGAAGCAACAAGTTGTAACAAATAGTTGATGGATCAGTAATGTTCAAACATGCGATGGGGTTCTAGACTTTAACCTACCATTATACAGATAATGTAATATATACTCTTATTATAATGTCAAGCTCATTATGATTTATAAAAAAAAAAAATCCCCGGTTACAACATAGTCCGGATTCGATCTCAGCATAGAAACACCTAATTGGCTCCATATGTAATATAAATTTTATAATGAAACGTCGTACTTTATACAACTGTACTTATTTTATTTGTGATTAATCGTTGATATATATATATATATATATATATATATATATATATATATATATATATATATATATATATATATATATATATATATATTTGGACTCATGTGAGAATATCATAGTTATGTGAGAATACTTAATTATATGAGAATAGATCTCTACCCTTAGATCACTCTCATCTAACGGCTGACATTTCATTAATCAAAAGAAATCAGCGACCCTACTGTAGCTCATTAATCCCAAAAAAAACCACCGAATCCCCAAAATGTCGTGCATCTTCTTCGTGCAACCCAACTGAAGCTCGCCATTTTCGTCCATTGTTGAAGCTTCAACAACATCCAAAACTAGCAATTTATCCTCAATTAAAGCTCGAACAAGATTCCAAATTCTACATTGAAGCTCAATAATGATTTAAAGTGGTAAATTTTTCGGATTTTTTGGCTCTATTTTTCAGTTACATCTCGGATTTTAGGGTTTCAATTTGATAATTTGATGTTGTTACTTTGAAATTAAGCTATGGAAAATGTCATTCTCATTTTGCCTATTTGCTTTAGTTGTTTCGTTTTATTTCAGTTACATCTCAGATTTTTCGCATTTTTTAAGCTTAAAATTTTAGTTATTTGTTAGATTTTAGGGTTTCGTTTTTCATAATATGATGTTAATATGCAATTTTTCTAAATTAATGTAGGATCTGTAGTTCCTATTGCTAATAAATTTTCGTTTCTTGAATTCATTGTTGAGTAATAAAATGTAGTGGATAAATTTGGATTGTTCTTGGATTTCATGGATGAAAATCTGGAAGGAATTTAGATTTCATTTTTGAGTAATAAAATGTAGTGGATAAACTTTGCTTGTTTGTTGTTTTTGAGTAATAAAACAATGATGTACTTTTAATCCACTCTTGATGTACTTTTAAGCTAGTGGTGATGTATTTTTAGCCACCATTAGTTATATTTTAGCTAAAAAGAATTGTTAAAGTTCCTATGCTCTTGGTGGATCATATTTTAGCTCTAGGAGACACGACTGTGCATAAAAATTCTGCATTGGAACTTAGAAAGGGAAAGAAAGAAAAAAGTCAGAGTTCAACCTTCTTACTAGGCATTGTTACTTGGAAAATTCTTTTGTTTATCGTTAATGTAGAGGTGGATCTGATCACAAAGATAGACGAAAAGCTGAAATAGTTGAGGCAGTTGTTGATTAGAAAGTAGACCTTTAGTATGAACTGTAGAACAAATTATGCTTTGGTTGTGTGTGGATAATTGAATAAAGGCTTGTTTTGGTGAAAGTATTATTGCTATAAATCCTCATTAAAGGGTTCTAATATTTTACGTAGGGTATCAAAAGTATTATATGACCCTGCTCTCAGTGGAATCATGCTGTCTATTGGAATCAGACTTTCCATAGATGATTTTGCTCTTGCGTTTTAAAGGTATTCTACATCTTCACCCATAGGCCTTGTACTCAATTTTTTATAATTTGAAGCTTTATTTTGTGTAAGACGAATTTAACAATATAGTAGCGTAAGATTCTTTTGTTGCTCACGTTTGTGGCACACTTTCCTCTTGATGCTAGATTGGAGCCTCTGAAAATTTTCGGGACAAAGCTGTACATAGTTGACCACCTAAGAATTGTAAATTTCCGCCGAATAGTGAAAACCATGGTATATCTATCACTGTCATAAGAGAACTATTATGATTCCCATGGGTTCAGAATTCATTTAGGAAGAGCAACCAGATTAGAATGCAAATATGCCCTCCTCTAATTTTACAGGATTAATCCTTCAAATTCCCCATTATATATTATACACACATTAAGAAGAAAATGGTGCTTAGGAGTTGGGGCGCCAATCATGTGCCTTCATTATGGTTGAGTGATAAATTTCTTGATAGATTTTAAAACTAAATATTTCTAATAGGTGATGTACTTTTAAGCCATCACTGATGTACTTTTAAGTCGTCACTGATGTACTTTTAAATTACTAGTGATGTTCACTTACATCTTTCATAGTAAAAAACAAAATACATGAGAGGTAAAGTTACATGATACAATAGTGATGGAACAACGTTACATAGACTTCCAAGACAAGCATAGATTACTGATTTAGGCTCATGGAACAAAATTTCTTGGATTTCGAAGAAAATTTGTAGTTATTTTCATTTTGATGTACTTGTAGGCAAGTTGTGATGTGCTTTTAGGCCATTCATGATGTATATTTAAGCCACTTGCAGGTGGGCAAGCTATGGTTGTTAACTGAACACCTAAAATTAGAAAGCTAAATGATAAAAGTGATGAATGATTTAATTAGCTGGTAAAATACAGAGAAAGAATGAAGAGTGAGGCAGAGGTGGAATGATTAAAAGTAAATTAGGAGGAGAGAAAATTTGGTTCGCAGAATTTTAGAGAAAAATGTTGAAGATGTAGCTCCTATTGAAAATGTGATTTTGATTCTAAATATTAAGCATGTATAATTGGAGATGTTGAAGATGTAGATCCTATGGTAGAGGTGACTATGGTAAGATGCTATGAGAATATACAAATATGCTAATATTCTATGCCTTGAGTTTTTGATCCTGATGAGCTTAAGCAGAAAACCCAATAAATTATGATGAGTTGTGAAGATTTGAGAGAAATTTCATGCAGAAGTGTTTTGGAGGAGATACACAAAGGAAAAATGTTGATGTTAAGATAAGAATGATGTTTAATCTCATAACATAATTTTAGGCTATGGTAGAGGTGACTATGTAAGATGCTATGAAAATATACGAATATGCAGTGGCCAAGATTCTGTTATGCACCCATATACCAGGCCACTATCAAGCTAATTTATGCAAGGTAAAAGCAAAAAAGGATCGAATAAATCCTCCACTCTTATTGACAGATTATTACTAATGTGTTGATATAATTGTTACAATAATGTATTTGAGTCAATAAGTTATCCAATAAGTTATTACTAAACGCTCCATAATAGTATCATAATAGTGTCTAGTATCTACATACAGCACTACTGAAAAGCTTATAAGTGAATCTTATATGCTGAGAATGGGTGTCATATACTGCAGAAGGGTTTGTGTGAGCCACCTAATGTGGAGAATTCGGTGGAAAATTCAATTTTAAGTAGGGCAGAAGTCTTGGATAAGGGAATTTCATGGGATGATGAGGCTAATTACTTGTCTCAATATGTCACTATGGAAATTGGAAGGGAGGATGGAGAATCTATGAATCTGTCAGAAGTACAGGTACTTTTCTTCATGCTCTCTTACGAGATTTGAGAAGAGATAGTTGAGCATAATATATTGAGGCAACTTCGTATTCAATACATGTCAGATACGGGACAAGGCAGTCCTACATGGAGTGTCTGCAACTAGGTTATAGTTGGTGATACCTGCAACTGGGACCTCCTTGCTTCTATTTTTACTTCTCTGTTTAATTTTGTCTGGTCTATCTCACTAGTTTGATTTGTTTAAAATGTGCTATTCTAATTCGTCATCATCACTTTGTTCACTTAATGCACAATATCAACTATTGCTCCTTCTCCTGATATGCATGATTTTTATCAACTAGAACAGTCATGGTGAAATGTAGGGAACTTCTTTTTTTCTCTTTTGTCTCAGACATATCAACATGATAGAGCTTCTGCTTAAGTCTTGAGATATACTGAGCACTATCAACTTTGGTCCACATTGCACTGAGTTTGATGTTCAAACTTTTTTATAGTGGACTATTGGTTATGTCTTCTCTTCCTTCTCTGATAAACTGAATTTACAGTATATGCAGGATGATTTGGTAACAAAAGCTACAAAGGACGCTTCAGGGGTAACAACAAACCAAAATGATAATGATTCAGCGCACGTTGCCTTTATCAACGACCAACTGAAAGCACAAAGTTTATTGTCAACTATGGACCACTTGCAGAAGGAGGTATGCACACTTTGTAATAAATTAGCGTACACATTAAGGCAGACGAATTTGCAAATAATAATTCCTACTAGTTTGGATTTTGAGTGCAAAATCAATTGGGTTTTACTGATGAAGAGAGCAACGTATGCACATATTGGAGAATCTTTGAATAATGTCATAGTTATAATAAAATTAGACATATTAAAGAGTTTCAGTCAGGTTATTTCAAAAGCTTTTGTATACATAATCCATGAAAATATCAAAGCATCTCATTGATTGTCAACAGTGGAGATCACATGCAAGTACCCTATAAGCACCTGCCTATGCTTTTTACTTGTACTTTAAAACCTATTAGCTCAAATGGAAGAGCATGTGCTATGCGCAAGATGTGGGTTCGATTCCCACATAGGTTATAAAATAACAATTATTAGAAGTTAGAGCCAAGACATAGAGCAGAACATGCTGTACAATAGCACTCATGTACATTAAGAATAGAGTTGAAAATCATACTGTGACTCAAACTAATGTTATCATTTGTTTCTTCTTTACCGTAGCATCAAGTAAGGCTTATGAGAAAAATTAAAAACATCCTAAAAACTAAACAAGACCATGAAAATAATAAGAGCTTGTGTGGGAGTTGAACCCACATTTTTGTGTATTTGCACACAAAACACTCACCAATTGAGCTAACAAGCTATCAAGTTGCAACATTTTGATAAGAGTTATATCAAGTATTGGTTAGAGTTGTAGCAACACTTGACTATAGTTATAGAAAATAGTAGTTATTAAACATTTTGTTTTATTATATTTTACTCTTGTAAACTTTGTTTAGATCCTAGCATTTATTTTGACAACATGCACTTTAGTCCCCACCAATCTGAAAATGCTCTTATTCAAACTTTCAATAATGCAATAAAATAGGTTAAAAGATCAAGAGCATTATGACTATTATTGCAATGAAATCAGATTTCACCGAAGAAATCTTTGTAACCTTGAGACTATACCTTCGATGTACATTGAAGCCATCAATGATGTACATTGAAGCCATCTCTGATGTACATTAAAGCAATCGATGATGCCATCAGTAAGTTTTTCCCCTCTACCATTTTTGTTCACAAAAAATACAGTAAACACCCACTTTAGAATCCAAGAATCAAAATAAACTACAACAATCTGAGAATATAACTTCAACCCAAATACTCAAATCACAAAGAAACAGACCCACAAAAAGAAAAATAAAAAGAAATGATCTTTACATTCAAAGAAAGCAAAGCAAGGTGGTTAATTTCTGCAAATAAGCAAGTAATGATCTTTTCTAGTATCACCATTCACCGGTTCGACCGGGCAAAGACGAACTTTGATCGATAACTTCGATTCGATTCATCAATTAGATACATAGTATCTAAACAACTAGGGCTTATCTCAACTATTTTTTATCGTAGGGTATTTTTCTAGAATCTGAATCGATTGTTGTTAATAACAAACAAAATTCAAAAAGATTTTTTGGATAGAAATTTAGAAGTCCAAACCAAAGAATTGGTAAACCAAAAGTAAAGCAAAATACAATAAATATCACCATCTTTTGAATTGTTCTTAGGTCAAAATTAGGCCAAAATACCCACCTAACCTTTCAAGATTTCGATCATGATGACATCTCATTCTCACCAACCATATTAACAAGACGAGCATAATATTAAGAACAACAAACTTGGAAAACAGATTTAAAGCAATCAAAATTTCGTACCTGATAATGATTGAATTGAACAATTGAGCAGCACCCAAATTTGATGAATTGAATGATTGAGCAGCACCCAAATTTGATGAATTGAATGATTGAGCAGCACCCAAATTTGATGAACTATACGATTGAGCAGCACCAAAATTTGATGAATTGAACAAATTTTTGATGGATGAATCAATCGATGAAGAGAGAAAAGTTCAGATTTTTTATTGCAGAAAATCGACCGATGAAGAGAGAGATGGGTTTTCAATTTTCCCCATTTAGCTGTTGCTTTCCACGCTAGGAATGGTGATCACTTGTTATGAAAACTTATGGGTTTGGTTATTAGAGCTTGGGAAAATCGCATCCCTTATATTTATATGATCTAACAGTTGTGATTTATTCTCACATATTAATCTATCCTCACATAACTCTTCATTCTCACCGGATCCCGACTCTATATATATATATATATAGGAATGAGATCTTGTGAAAACATTCATAAAGCTGAAAACTAAAAACAGAAGATCTGGACCATTGAAATTAAATCTGACAGCTGAGATCAAATCCACGAAATCTGGGCTTCCAATATCTCTTCCCCAGACTCATTCTCTCTCTTCAGACAATGACCCAACTTCTACTGCTATAATTCCCATTCTTTCTCTTCTGACTATGAATATCATCAGACAACAATGGAGGATCTCAATTTTCTCTCTTCTCTCACCATTTAATTTCTAGGAACTTGAGCAAATTCATGGCAGGTGTGCATAATTCAAGGGAAAAATCTAACATTTCCTAGAATTCATGTCTTCTAATGCTTGAATTCGAATCCTAGAAAACTTGTGGGTTGAAGAAATTCGTGGATAAACTTGTGGGTTGAACAAACCAATGGCGAAAATGAAAAACTCCACCATAGCAGCAGTAAGCTTCGAAATCTAAGGTTTAATTGAATGCGTTAATCGATTCAATCGTATGTGAAAGACAAGCCCAAATGTTTGGGGATTAAATCGAATAGTAGTATCATATAATGCCTTGATTTGATGAACTCGATTTCTGTTTCTCTCTGTATTGTTGGATTTTGATATCCATATCTTTGATTATGAATGTGGAGAGAGAAAAAGGAAGAAGAACGATGGAGGTTGATGAAGAAGAAGGTTGAAGTAGAAGGTGGGGAAAAATAAAGTTATAATATAAGTCAAAGTTACTCTTATAATACTCAAAGTTACCAAAAAAATGAAAGTTAATCTTAACATATTAAAGTTACTCTAAAGATGGTAAAAGTTACCCTTAAAATATATAAAGTTATCCTAAAACTGGTAAAAGTTATCCTTAAAATATATAAAGTTGCTCTAAAAGTGGTAAAAATTACCCTTAAAATATATAAAGTTGCCCTAAAAGTGATAAAACTTACCCTTGTTTTCAGTTTCCAGATTAAGAGTTGTTTTCAGCGGATCCTACCCCTATATATATATATATATATATATATATATATATATATATATATATATATATATATATATATATATATATATATATATATATATATATATATATATATATATATATATGGGAAGGCTCTTGTGAGAACACCTCCCTCATGTGAGAACACCTTCATATATGAGAATAAATCTGGACCATAGAATATTTTAGATCCAATTGTTGAGATTTTGGGGAAAAAAATATTAAACCTCACTCATACTCTCATTCACGACATTCTGCTTGTTTCTTTTCTCTCTCTTCACCTCCTCCTTCTCTCTCCTTCACCATCAATGGTGGAATCACCACCACCAACATCAGGCGATCGCCACCGCATCACAGTTGTTCTTCGCAATTCTCTGTCCTCCTCCTCCTTCCCCCGATTGGGCGGCGAATTGAATCCTCTCATTCTCTCTCCTCTCACTTTCAATTTTACCACAAACATAATTACAAATTGTGTTTTCGCCTTTGATTTTTGCCAGAAACATTACCGTAAAATCGGTAATCTACGTTCTCATAATTTGATTGCTGATCGGCGGCGACGCATTTGATTGATGGTGGTCAGTGGTGATGTTGATATTTGATTGTGAATTTGTGATGATGTTAATTGTGTTGATTTTGTTGATCTGGTAATGTTGGGATAGCTTTAGAAATTTTCTTTTTTTTTTAATTTTCATTTGGTATGGAATTCCTATGGTATTGATTAAAATTTTGGTATTCCACATTATTATCGTTTCGATTATACTCACATTATCACCATACATGATCAATGTATGCAAAATGTATAGCATGTTCTAAATTAATGTATATCATGTTCTAAAACAATGTATATCATGTTCTAAAATAATGAATGTTATAAAATGATGTTCATCATGTTCTAAAACGATGTACATCATATTCTAAAACAATGTATATCATGTTCTGACCTACATCTATTCTCACATAAGGACTCATTCTCACCGGATCTCAATAGGGTTGGTATCCAGTGAGAACACATACTTATATGAGAACACTTTAAAATTTGGAACACAAACATTTTTTTAAAAAAACATGAGAATATAATCGGAATTTTTTCAAACATGTTCTAAATTTTTTCAAACATGTTCTAAATTATTTCAAACATGTTCCAAATTTTTTTAATTATGTTCAGAAATATTTCAAGTGTGTTCTAAATTTTTTCAAACATGTTCTGAATTATATCAATGATGTTCTGAAATATTGCAAGTGTGTTCTAAATTTTTTCAAACATGTTATGAATTATTTCAAACATGTTCCAAATTATTTTAATTATGTTCTGAAATATTTCAATTGTGTTCTAAAACTTTTCAAACATGTTCTGAATTATTTCAAACATGTTCCGATTCATTTTAATTATGTTCTGAAATATTTCAAGTGAAAACATATATCATATGTGGGAATAAATGTACGTCAGAACATGATGTACATTGTTTTAGAACATGATATACATCGTTTTAGAACATGATGTACATCGTTTTAGAACATGATGTACATCGTTTTAGAACATGATGTACATCGTTTTAACATGATGTACATCGTTTTAGAACATGATATACATCGTTTTAGAACATGATGTATCCGAACATGATGTACATCGTTTTAGAACATGTTGTTCATTATTTTAGAACATGATATACATTAATTTAGAACATGATATACATTTTGCATACATTGATCATGTATGGTGATAATGTGACTATAATCGAAACGATAATAATGTGGAATACCATTGTTGTCACTATACAACTCAATGTCATTCTCAATGCTAGGAACTACACCAAGCTCACCAATGAACTTTTTGATCCAAACAGCTTCTTTTGCTGCATCAGCTGCTACAATATACTCAGCCTCTATTGTAGAATCTGCGATGGTACTCTGCTTAGAGCTCTTCCAGCTCACAGCTCCTCCATTGAGACAAAATATGAAACCAGATTGAGATCGGAAATCATCTTTGTCACTCTGGAAGCTTGCATCGGTGTATCCAGTAACAACCAACTCACCATCTCCACCATAAACCAAAAAATTATCCTTAGTCCTTCGCAAGTACTTAAGGATGTTTTTCGCTGTAATCTAGTGTGCATCTCCTAGATTTGACCGGTATCTGCTGCATATACTCAAAGCATATGCAACATCTAGTCGAGTGCATATCAGGGCATACATAATGGATCCTACTGCAGAAGCATAGGGAACATTACTCATACGCTTGACCAAGTGTTATGCCAAGTTATGCCATGTTGCATGGGAATGAAACCTCTCTTGGAGTTTTCCAGCTTGAACCTTGCAAGAACCTTATCAATATAAGTCTCTTGACTAAGTCCAATCAGCCTTTTTGACCTATCTCTATAGATCTTTATTCCCAATATGTACTCAGCCTCTCCTAGGTCTTTCATAAAGAAATAATTTTTAAGCCATTCCTTGACTGACTCAAGCATGGTCTTATCATTTCCTATGAGAAGTATGTCATCCACATACAAGACCAGAAAAGTAATACTACTCCCACTTAACTTCTTGTATACACAAGATTCCTCTTCATTTCTGAGAAAGCCAAATTTCTTGACTGCCTCATCAAATCTGAGGTTCCAACTCCTTGATGCTTGCTTTAGTCCATAAATGGACTTCTTAAGCTTGCATACCCTCCCTGAATTTTCTAGATTTTCAAAACCTTGAGGTTGTGTCATGTACACATCCTCTTTCAAGAACCCATTCAAGAAAGCGGTTTTGACATCCATCTGCCATATTTCATAGTCATGAAAGGCAACAATCGCAAGGATTATCCTAATGGACTTCAGCATGGCTACTAGTAAGAAGCTAAGGTTTCATCATAGTTAATACCATGAATTTGTTTGAAACCTTTCGCCACCAACCTTGCTTTGAAAACACTAATGTTTCCATTCTTGTCTGTTTTCAACTTGAAAATCCATTTGCATCCAATGGGTTTTACCCCATCAGGCACATCAACCAAGTCTCATACTTGATTTTCAGACATGGAATCCATTTCAGATTTCATGGCCTCAAGCCATCTTTCGGAGTCTTGACTATCCAAAGCATCTTTGTACCTAGTAGGTTCTTCTGATTCTAAAATCGTTATTTCAGAATTCTCAGTCAAAAGGAAATCAATATATTTCTTTGACGGAATGATGGTCCTACTAGACCTACGTTGGGGAACAACAGAAAAAGTTTCTACCTCACTAGGTTGAGTGACTTCGCATGGAGTATCTCCAAGTGGGACAGTAGGAGGTACGTGAATTGAATGCACCACCTCCTGAGCATTTTCATGCCAGACCGCCTCTGATGAGGTGTTAACCTCATCCATTTGTTGCTCATCTCGAACTTCTTCGAGATATACATTTCTCCCACTTGTTTTTCTGGAAATAAACTCATTTTCCAAAAAGACACCATTACGACCAACAAACACTTTGTTTTCGCTTTGGTTGTAGAAGTAGTATCCCTTAGTCTCTTTTGGGTAATCCACAAAAAGACATTTATCGGATTTGGGTGAAAGCTCATCAAAAAGTAAACGTTTTACATAAGCTTCACGACCCCATATCCTTAGAAAAGACAATTTTGGAACGTTTCCAGTCAACATTTCATATGGTGTCTTTTCCACTACTTTTGATGGTGCTCTGTTAAGTGTGAATGCCGCTGTTTCAAGCGCAAATCCCCAGAATGAAATAGGAAGATCAGCAAGACTCATCATGGAACGAACCATATCAAGTAGAGTTCGATTCCTTCTTTCAGAAACGTCATTTAACTGTGGTGTTCCTGGTGGAGTCCATTGTGAAAGTATTCCACAATCCTTCAAATGATCACCAAATTCTTGAGATAAATATTCACCACCACGATCGGATCGTAATGCCATAATTTTCTTCCCAAGTTGGTTTTGTACTTCATTCTGGAATTCCTTTAATTTTTCAAAGGATTCCGACTTATGCCGCATGAGGTAAGCATATCCAAATCTGCTCACATCATCGGTAAAAGTAATGAAGTAACTGTACCCTCCCCTAGCCAACGTACTCATAGGTCCACACATATCCGTATGTATGAGGGCTAAAAGGTCATTGACCCTTTCACTTGAACCTGTGAAAGGAGACTTTGTCATTTTCCCCATCAAACAAAACTCACAAGTATCAAATGATTCGAAATCAAATGATTTGAGAATTCCATCTTTATGAAGTTTCTCAATGCGCTTTGAGCTTATGTGGCCTAATCGACAATGCCATAGATATGTAGGGTTTGAATCACTTGCTTTATGTTTCTTGCTGTCTATGTTATAGATGTGGGTTTCTAAGTCTAGCACATATAAACCATTTGATAACTTAGCGGAGACATAGAACATATCATTCAAATACGCAGAACAACAATTGTTCTTTATTGTAAATGAATAACCTTCGGAATTCAAAACAGGAATCGAAATAATGTTCTTTGTGATAGCGAGAACATAATAACAATTATTAAGTTCTAAAACTAATCCTGAAGGTAAAAGTAGACTATATACTCCCACTGCCAATGTAGCAACTCGTGCTCCATTGCCAACACGAAGATCTACTTCTCCCTTTCCCAATGTTCTACTTCTTCTGAGGTCTTGCATATTACAAATAATGTGCGAACCACAAGCGGTATCAAATACCCAAGAAGCAGAATTTGCTAAGTTAACTTGTATAACATATATATATGAACTAGAAACTCCTTTCTTTTGATCCTTCAGATACTTGGGGCAACTACTTTTCCAATGACCAACCTTGTTACAGGTGTAACAATAGTGCTCATTAGCAACTTTTGGTTTTGGTGTAGTCTTTTGCTTTTCATAAGTTTCAGACTTGGCAACTTGTTTGCTTTCGTCCTTCTTAATAGCAATCCCAATCCTATTGAGCGATTTCCCTTTACTAACCATAAGAACATCCTCATATTCTTTTCTAGGCTGGTTAGCGATGTTTCGTTCAGTCTGAGTTAGCCTTTCATGCATCTCTTGCATCGTTGCTTCCTCCCCTTGCATGTGAAAGTTGTTGAACTTTTGAGTTCTGAGAACGATTCCCATGTCCCTTTCACTTGCAATGACACGTTCAACATTCACTTTGTCCTTCGAAAGGACGGAGCGCAAATTACAAGTAGAATTGTTGGTGTTGATATTGTTGTTACTAAACATAATTACTACAACAAATAATAAAGCAAGATTCAATCAATGTTTATCAAGAAAGCAATAATTAAACAAATTTTAATTACTACTACCCTTTATTCAAAATGAAAGTCCCCTATTGAATAAAGAAATAACCAAGATCCCCTCCCACTATAATCAAACGGACTTTGGCCCTGCCTTCAATTTATAGTAGTTGAGGTAAGTAAACACTTTACTAATTATAACTAATTATAATTCTTGGTAGACAGGTTAACAACTCCTTGTTTACTCCTATCTCTTAGCTTCAAAACCCAAAACTTTGTCTTTTGATGATTTTATTGAGTTAAACCAAACATTAACATGTAAGTTTCGAAAACCTACCCTACTATCCCCGGAATTATGAGTAACACCCTGCTTTGGCAGAACCTATCACTCATTATCTAAGGCTTTATAGGTGTTGTTTGGAAAAGCAATGAAAACTCAATATTACTTTTGGGGACCTAAGTTTACTAATATGGTTAATTAATAGTGAACACATGAATCAATTAACCACATACAAACTTAGAAGCAAGCATTTAAACAAAATAAATGCAAGAAATTAATTAAAGCAATAGCTAAAATGATCTAGTATGGCCCCTAAAATTAGGAAATAAAATAACTAATCTTCATGAATCTTCCCTTGAATCTACATGGATCACCATCCTTGAAACTCCTTGGATCCTCATGCTTGATTACATAATTTGAATCAAATAAATAACAAAAATTTAAAGTAACAAAAATACAAACGATTCGCATATCGTATTTAATTTACATTCAAATATAACGATTCGCAGATCGTATTTACTATCCTAATTTGGGCCATACTAGTCATAACATGCAAAATATAATATCATATATATTACATTAAACATTCACGCATTTATAATATCAAAATAAAATAAATACATACTATTTACTTATTAACAATTAATAAGCAAATAAAAACTTTCCATAATAATCATAAAACTTAACAATTAAACTAGTAATTATTTAGCTAGGAAACTTTATTTTTTTAATTCAATTACTTATTTAAACATGGCAATAATCATTATTATTCACAAATTTACAAAATAGGAAATTTTTGGATTTATGCTCAAGATTGGAAAATCAAATTTTCAAAAAAATAATTTTTTTTTTAATTAAAAGTTGACTTCTTGACCGTTGACCAGCAGCACAAGGCTGCCAGTCAACAACCAAGACACTCACTCACCATGCATCAGTCTTAATTCAAGCTGGGTTTTAAAACGCATCACCTCACACACACGCTGGAACACCAGCCACCACAATACCAGCCAGCACGCTCAGTCATGAACGACGGCCATCATCTAAGTCGGATTTCCCTCCTTGGGTCTCACCAGCAGCAGCGCGAGCCATAGCCAACACTGCACACACGCCACTTACTGACCCCGGCGGTCACGGCAGAATCCGCCGGCCAGCCTACCGCCGCCAACCCAAAACCTCCCTCCACCGTGGCTCCACCGGTGCAGGTGGTGCCACCCAGCCATGGTGGGCAACCCTTTTGAATTTTGTAACAATTTACCAAAATTCAAATTAATCTTTAACTAACAATTTATTAAACGATTTAGGATTTAATTAGGTTATAAAAATCCGAAAATTTGTGGAAATTTTTTTTGAATTAATCAACAAATATTAAACAAATTTTATGTTTGTTGAGATTAGATTTGAATGAATAATCTCTATTAAACATTAAATCTAACAAGAATTCAAAATTAGGGCAAAGATCAAATTAATTCCAAAAATTCAGATAATTAACAATTAAAATCAGAAAAATTCGAAATTAATTTTTAGGGTGATCTACTGAATTATCACAACAAATAAAATCAAATATTTTAATTGTTATCCTTAAAATTTATGAATAATCAAATTAAACATAAAATTTAACCAAAATTCACAAATAATATGATTAAAATCCGAAAATTAGTGGAAAAAATAATCAAATTATTTTCAGCTATCATATTATTCTAGATCTATGTGGGTGATGAATATTAGATTTATTTAACAAGTAAAAAATCAAATCTTTTAATTGTTAACAAATTATTTCAATGATTAATCAAATTAATCATTAAATAATTTTAAATCTAATAAATTATGTATATAAAAATCAGAAATTAGGAGTTAATTAACAATTAATTTCGTCCATAATAAAAAAAAATTCGGACCTTTATAAATCATTTTGAGCATAAATCACAAATAAATCTATTATTTACAATTTCCAATCAATTAATATCAAATATCAATTATGCAAATTCAAGCCATAAATAAATCCTCCCTTAATTGAATAAAAATAATAACTTTGCATACAATTATATGATCATATGAATATTATGAATTAGGCAAAACTGATACCACTGTAGGAATATATAGATGCAAATAGCGGAATTTCAGGAAACACTTTACTAACATCTATCATAGGATCGCAAACATAATCAAACACATGAATCATTCAATAGGGATTAAATATCAAACCTTTGTAGCGTGATTACCCTGTTGTATGCAAGCTTTGAAGATCTGATAGCCCCAAGTGTTGCTCCTCTAATCAGTCCACGAGCATCAGTTGAACAGTAACGTCTGCTAGAACGGAAGAGAAAAGATCCCTTGCTTTTTGATGGTATAGGCGCCGGTTAGAGGGAATAGATTTGGGTTTCACTTCTATCTCTTGTGAGAAGAAACTGATTAATGAATTGATCACCTAAACCCTAATATTATATCCTATATATAATAGAAGAGTCATAGGCTAGTTAGGAGAACTAATTCTCCTCCTATTCCCCTTTGGACCGGCCCAATCCTAATCCTAAATGGATTTGGATTGCTTTGTCCAACTTGTGATACAATGTGTGACCTCATAGGATTAATCTATTTTAGTTATAGGCCCAATCAATATTGTCCTATTAATCATATTTATTCTCTAGCAAGAAAATACGATTACTAAAATAATTAACTTTATTATCTTCATAATATAAATCCTATTTATATTCAGTAATTGTCGGGATGTCTAAGCACATATTCCTTCATTATTGACCTTGGGAATGAGATGGGAGCTAACCATAGATTGCTTTCTTTATTCTAACATGTTTTAAGAGTATTTGATCTCATTGCAATTTGTTTAGTATGCAAAACTTATGGAAGCTGTCAATTTTCACAATTTTCTACAAATAGAATGAATGCGGCTATTTGGAGAACCGCTTTTCAATAAACATGTGAGGAGAGTATATTTTGATAAATCCACTAGGTGTGAGCTTTATACTAATTTCTCCTGGGATGGAGGAGTTGACACTATGTCTGGCTGTAGCTAAATGTCAACTTAATCCTCCTTTATTATCAACACTGAATAATCATCAACTAGTATTTTGACTCAAGCAATGCCCCAGATCAATGCAATTATCAAATATATTATTCTTCATAAATTTCATAGCTGATTTTATTAGCTTTCCATAATTTTCAGTCTAATGCGAAATTGAAAAATGGACGTTATGGCATGATAAGTCGTTTAAAAAAAATTCTAAGGATTTGGGGATAAAATAACAATTTCATTGGAATTGGGGTTAGAGAATGTTATTACCTTAATCAAAGTGTTAGAGTTCAAAAAATTTGTCTACGTCTTTATAATTACATATAATTATAAGACTTTATTATGTTTATATTTGAAACGTTAAACATTGAAATTGTAGTGGATTGGTGGTTAAACTCTCACAATTCATGAGAAGAGTGTCACGTGGCACATAAGTTGCAGAATGTCATGTGACACCGTTCGTTTGATAGAAACGTCTTTTAATATATTTGTATAGATAGATTGTCATTGTTGTATCATACTTAACTTATTTCGGGCCATATTGAAAGAGCATGTAAATCAATTTTGAGTGAGTACGAATCATATTCCCTTGGTCCTAAGTTCAAAAAGTGTAAACTAATAAGTAGTGTTTCACATATTTTCTTATCTTTTATCATCACAAGATGAATAAATAATAGGTACTTATTCAAGAAACGGATCAAACAGGAAAGTGAGTACTTCTTCATGATACGGAGATAATACTAAAACATATCCATGACTAATTTAATTTCATGTTATAAAAAAACTTAAATGGACGGGGTTCACAATAACTTATTGTGCACCGGAAACCATATGATATAGTCAGTTTTCATTTTATATAATCAATTTTCATATGAGATAATCACCTTTTATATAGTTAGTTTTTGTATGATATAGTCAATGTTCTGTTATATTTCAATTTTCGTATGTATATATAGTCGGGTTACGTTTTTCTTCTTATATAGTCAGTTTTCGTGTGATAAAGTTAGTTTGGGTGCACAATAATTTATTGTCAACCCGATCCACCCAAGACATATTGTTTATTTTATATAGCTGGATTATACTCGACTAAATGTTTGTCACATCATCCATTATCTTCTATAAAGGTAACGTAAGATGAACAATTTCCCACTAGAAAATTTAAGTGTTTTTCCCCAGAATTTTGATGATTTAGGCTCTATTCTTTTGGACTGAATTAATGAAAATTCAGTTCAGTTCAGACAAATTCAGTTCAGACAAATTCAGTTTAGGCTTGGCCGGCTCGGCTCGACCCGTTGTTTGCTATGTGGGTCGTGGGCCTGCCACATTGAAGAAATTTTATTTCAGGCCCGGCCCGTGAGCCGACCCGCGAGCCGAACGATCCTTTTCTTTGTTTTTTAGTCTAAAACTGCCAAGAATCTAAAAAAACAACATAAAACACGGGCTAGGCCTGCAGGAGGCACGAGCCCGGCCCGCAGGCCCAT